>JANAVB010010198.1:3343863-3943863 GCA_029216955.1 Iris pallida | reverse complement strand
TTCAAATTTTGTGATGTTTGGTATTTTGTGGAGTTTGAAATGGGGTTGGAAAAAAATGTGGGGACATGTTAGTTCAGATTTCATATAGTTTAAACAAATAGAATTCTTTCCTTCCTTACTGCAATTTTAACTGATGGGTAAATACCTGGGAATGGGGTTCATGTTAGATTAATATGGTTTTGGGTTATGTTAGCAGAATCTGATACTAAGTCCTGTTGCATTGGCACAAACTGTTGCCCTTCACTTCACTGTTCTCTAGATAATCACATTGACACACCATGTTATCTTTCCATGACAGTTAATGGCACCCACCCTATTCACTGAGTTCACCTAAGGCTTGATGATTAAAGCTAACTGTTGTGTTATCTAGAGATTTAAATCCTTTAAATTACAGCATATAACTCATGTTCAGTACATAGATGGCAATGCACATTAGCCCTTGAACTGTTCTTTCCTTGCTTTAACTAAAGGCTGTGATTAGATTATAGACTGTTAATGAGCATGTATTCCTGAGTGTTATGTTAGGCTGCTAGCAATGCTGTTACCTGAGAGAGTATTATGGGGTCTGGTTGCACTGTCACATGATTTGGGTCACTGTTTCCTGTGTCTTCCCTCCTCACTGTCCAGTTTCTCTTGGACATACTTAACAAGCTCACTCACTACACACACTGGTCCACACACTCCCCTCTTTTACTGTTTTGGATACTACCTGCCTACACACACACACATTTCTCTCTTTAATTTGTACTGCCTGCAAACAGTATACACACATACAATATGTTTCCCTGCTCTTGATAGTTCATTGACACACACTTCTCTATTTCCACACACACACACTCTTGATTGTATACACACACACATGCTTCCCCTCTATATACACATGTTTATACATCCTAGATATGAATGCCTATTGTGGTGTGCAATGCTTTATGTCTATATGAATATACATATAGTATCTAGCCTAGATATGTGTAAATTATTATAGGGTGTTAATCATGGGTGTAATAGTAAGGTTGTAGACTTGTTAAGGTATTTTAGAATTAGCTAAGCTATATTGTGATATAGCTAGTATTGGCTTTCCTAGCCTTGTTAGGGGTTGTGCTAGCTAGTGTAGATTAGAATAGCTTAGTTTAGACTTAATTAGACTTGGTTGACCTAGTTTGACTCCTAGGGTTGACCAAAGTTGACCATGAGTTGACTTTGGCCTAGATTGACCTAGAATCATGTAGAATGCATAGTAAGACTCCATTTCATTATTCTGGACTTGTTGTGACTTGTGCTATTCTGATTAGGAGCCAGACACCACTCCTTGGACAGTACGTTTCATATCGGACACTCAGATACAGGCGAGTACATTCTCTGATTATTTCATATCCTGTTTAGAATTATTTCCTGTAGTAGATTACTTTACTTGTACTGTCACGTTGGTCACACGGATTAGTACTATATGGATCCCTTCTTGAGATGTTATCCTTAGGGAGCATCAGGTACTACATGTTCTGTACGTTTCACTTACATGGCGTATCATATGCTTCATTGGTTCTTTGATCACTTACGACATATACTCTTATGATCGTAGAGTCTTCCTAGAATCCTTATCCCATTTCTGGGACTACTATGTATCACCTTCGGGGTCTATCACCTTCGGGGTCTGTTATATAGCATCATAACATAACCTGGCTGGATTCTTGTGTATTGATTGGGGGTACGGGGGAGTAGAAATGGACATGTGAATAATACCCAAGTAGTATCTTATCAGAATCTCTTCCATAGTGTCTTATCAGAATCTCCTATGCTATTTACATGTCTATATTGTACTCTGACTCACTAGCCACATGTTAGTTCTTTATTTATACTAGATATTTCTATTACAACTCTTTCTCTGTTTATATACAGCACTTCTTTCAGTACCTGTATCTTACTTTACTGCATGATTATATTTTCTAACCTGCTATGATCTGTTGAGATGTACTGTAGTCGCTCATGTCCTGACTGGACCTGTTGAAAATATTATAGAGGACGAGGAGGAGGCTTGCCTGGACAGTTACTACGGGGCAGCCTTAGATGACACCTGCGAGCTGGACCCTCAGGAGTACCCAGCTCTAGCTGAGGAGATCACCCCGATTGCCTAGACTAGACTAGTTAGGCTTATCTTACTTTTTGTATTCTTGAGACATGTCTTAGTTAGACTTTATTTTGGGAGTTCAGTATTGTATATGTTCTTTCATCTGAGACCTTGTACTGTTGGATATTGCTGGGATTATCTTAGACTACTGCTTTTATCTATTTTACTTCCTTGAGTTCTATTTCATTTCATGCTATCTTTTCCTTAGTTGTGATTGAGTTTTACTGTTATGTCACCCCCATTCGGGGAGTATAAATTGTTTAGATGTATATTGTTAGATGTATGTTGACCTAGGACAGCGCTCTACCGTCGACACTGTGAAGTAGGCTGGGCGTTGTTACGTTCTCGTACCCTCACAGTGGGTGCGGGTTGTGACAGTCCCAGTTATACGATCAATTGAGCCGTACAAATGAAGATTGCACGGCTCGGGAAGCGACCGCCTCCCGTGGGGTAATCGACACCAGGGAGCAGATCCTCGGGCACCAGAGAAAGCTGGCCTTTCTGTAGTCTGAGCTCGAAGCCGCCCGTACTGAAAAGGGACTTGTTATCCAGGAAGCTGACAGACTTAGTCAAGATTCTGCCAATCTAGAGCTCTCCCTAAAGAAGGTGGAGGATGGCTGGTGGGCACACATGTATTTTGATGATGCGGACAGGTTGTCCTAGGAAGCGGAGCGTCGAGCTAGGCAGCGGCTCGAACGGGGGACCGCTTTGGTGAAGAACCGCCTCCTGGAATTATGTAATGCCGAACCATAGTCGGCCTTTTCTTCTTTTGTTATGTTCTTTTTATGGGGGACATGGTCCCAAAATATGTAATGCTTTTTGGCTTCCAAATAAAAGAGTATGCTTTATTCTACCCTTTACCTGTACTGCTTGTTGTGCTTGTGGTGTTATGGTGATGTTTGCCCCGCTTGGGGGACTTGTTTGTGGACCTGTTACCCTTGGCATACCTTAGTTTTAGGTACGGATAACTATTTTGATTGGGACACCTGGAACAATTCCACGGTGTGAGCCCCAGCTATAATTTTTCCCTTTTTTTTATTATTTAATTATTTATTTGTCATTTATAAATAATCAATGTTCATGATTCACATTAGCAGTTACACCTAGTATCCATCTAAGTATTCAATATAACGTATCTTCTTGCAAAATTGTACAATACCAGGGACTCATGTGTAAAGGCTGAATTCAAATGTTCAAATACACGTAAAGGAGTCTGTACTCCTAATCAAAATCGATTACTGATCATTCCTAAACATCGATAGATTAGATCGAGATCAGATTCAAATTATTTGAATCTCTCTGAATTTCTCCTGAGCACATCCATGTCCCTATATATATATATATATATAAGAGGATTCTTCTGCGTTTTCCCTACAAAACCTAACGAACCCTTCTATTCCTGACACCCAAAGATCGGCAGTAGTAATTGGAGTTGGAATTATGCTGAATACAGGTAACCCTTTCACCTTCTTAACCACAGGATGTTAGGTCGATAGATGTTTGTTGTTTTTTCTCAATAGATACACAGGGATTCTATTGCTGACACGAGTAAGAAGGGTAGGGGGTTTCGTATAGTTTAATGGGCTAGACAGGTACCTGGTCCTCTGTTTTCAAATTGCATATACACGTACACATCTTATCAGGACCCTTTTAACCTAGGTTTTGATACAAGTTACAACCTGGATTAGCACATCACCTCTAAGACCTGTGTACTCAGGGTTTGGAATTCAGTTGGGAAGCAACCAGGTGGTGCATCTCGAATAACATGATGGTGTACCAAGGAGATGGTAGACTGGCACAGGCCTGCACCAGACCTAGCCATCAACCCTTTAGGAATACCCAAACGCAGGGTTGACTTGGGAAGCAAAGACCCTGACATAGAGGCAAAACCAATACCTAATACAGGTGACTACCTGTAGACTGAATGAATGGGTATTTGTTGACACCACTATGACATTAAACCCTACTCGAAATAGGGTGTACCAAGAGACTTATCTTAGGCTAACACTGGGATATACATGTATACTGCACACCCTCAAATCCTAAGTTCTGGTACGTGATACATTGGAGTAGCCCTTGAGTAGTTAGAGCTGTCAACCCAAGACTAGAATAGATTGTACTAGTGTACAATTTTCTGGTTATCACAATTAGTATCTTAGGATAACAAGCAGGTATCCAAGGGAACAAACTGGGAAGCAAGGGACTGGTAGTTAAAGATGAAGGAACACTCGAGTACTTTATGTTCCCATAGTTGCAATAACTCTTCATTGGGTTTATGAGTATCAGCATTGAGACTACGGTTAGGCTATAGCATGGTATTAGTTGAAACAAACTCGACCCTTGCACCAGATTTGGGTTTGGGACTATATTCCCTGCCCGTATCAGTGGATACTTAATACTTGTGTAAATCCAATTAATCAAGTGGCTACCTGAATATTTGATGAAGTAACAGTTGGATACTTAACCGGACCTCGGGTAAATCGAGTTATGTTTTCATAAATTGATGTACTCTTAGTATTCAGATGCATGTACCATGATAACTCAGATCAGTCCCATTACTTTTGACCTCTTACATTATCCCAGTTGTACTAAGTATCCGGTTTGGGGGAAGGTTACTATTAAACCTTCATACTCGAGACCTTAGGCATCAGCCCAGAAGAATAGACATATAGGGAAACTTTAAACTGAACCGTATAAGCTTTATTGCCTAGGTACATGTATTCAGGATACACCATTGCCGGGAAGGATCATATCTGAAGGGAACTTCCTTTGACCCAAAACCTGAGACACTTTGTAGTACCAACATGGGACTGAACTCATACCCTAGAAATCAGTAGACTACACATAATAATTGAAACAGTCCAAAACTGGTGACTATGTATAGATTGGTAGAGTATGGTTAAGGACTGCCAAATAACAGCCACTCCTAACACTCCAATAACTTAGTAGCAGGGTCTTAGAGGATGAGTCCTGGAAGTTGAACTGAATATGAGTCCAGGAAGCTCAGCTCCTTAATCCTTGGTAAACCACCAAGTTGCCTAGGTTACTATATGTGTCATTGTTAGGAATTACATTAGTCCTCGAGTAGTTATTGGTAAACCCAATGTCCAAACGAACATCATTCTCTGTAGCAGAGCACCCTAGTCAAGACTGTAGACCTATCTCCTATAACCAGGTTTGCAATGACACTTGGAATCAATGTACCAGTACTCAAGTTCTTGGGAGACAGATTGTGTCTACTCTGAACCTATTAGACATTAGTACTAAGGACCCTTATTGGTTAACTAAAGAATAAGTAGGAAGAGTAAATGGGGTAGACAATGAACCAATGAAGCAAATTATAATAAGAACACAAAACTTTCATATTGAGTTGTATCTTGATTCTGTGGTTCTTTAAATAGGGTATTTGGATCTCGACTTGGACACTGACCCGTCCCAGCAGCCTAGGACGCCAGGCGAGTACAGTTTATTGTTTGTTTTCAATATTGATCTTTACTATACCTCAGTGATTAGTCGATAGATGTGTGATTTCAGTTTTATGATTTTGTTCCTTGTCGTATCGGGAGAAGTGAAGTACCAACGATGTGTGATCTGACCTTAGACCGTATAGACCGTGATCTTTATTTCATTTACATCTTGTAGACCGTGTAGATCGTGATTATTATTATTACCGTATTTAAACTGTGTAGATCGTGATTACTATTTTCTAGACAGTATTTCTTTATTGCAATATTTTCTGTAGACCGTGTACTTGTAGACCGTGTAACTTTAGACCGTGTAGACCGTGTCGTATAATTGTCCCGAGACCGATCACTTATCAAGGGTACTTCAGTCGGACAGTTGGTGAGTATTTAGTGTATTTCTTTTCTGCTCTTATTCATTCAGTTTATTTATCTTTCTTTATTTTGTTTTATGAATCATATGTCTAAAGGCTAACCCCTGTTGTATAGTTATTTTCATATATTTGGAACTGCACTCAGTGAATTGTATTCGTTCCATCCTGACTGGTAACCAAACAAATTTTAGGTGATGGCGATGAGATCGTGTGTCCAGAGGAGTATGACCCGTATTTGGGAGATGTCTTAGAGACGGACCTTGTTTATCAGGAGGATTATGCAGCATCTGATCCCGCTGTTCTATCTTAGACATTTTAGTTAGTGCTAGGACCTTGTATTGGATTTTATGAGTTGATTTGAGACATGTAGTAGAGATTACTTTGATTTTAGATTTTCATTCATTGTGAGATTATATTTATTTTTCTCTTAGTTGCTTAGTTGGACTTTGGAATTACTGTCTTGCCCTTGTGAAATATCTTAATGTGTGGTTGTTCATCTTATTGTTACTGTATTCTACCGCCGACTCTGCGGCGTAGGCTGGGCGTGTATACGATTCATGCCCGAATATTGGGTGCGGGTCGTGACACATTTTTATGGTGGCCCATGCAGGTCGACGTTTCGCAAGACCAGCGAAGCTGTGGTAGTACTTAAGATAGTTGTACTACTGCGGGCTTGTGACTAGGAATAGGAATAGGGACCTAGGGACCGTCTTTGTGAGTTAAAATTTGCATCATTGACTTCTATATTCGATTTCATGTATCTTATGCATCCTGTTTGAATCATTCTATCATCTAATGATTTCCTTTGTTTTCAGCAAATAGACCCACAGGACATGAACAACGCCGTACTGAACACGCCACCGGTAGCTGGCGGGTTTTTCATCTACGAGACTCCTATTACTCTGGGAGGCCAGCTCACTCACCACGGCGGACCGGCTCAGCCACAGTATTCGAGGTTCCGTAGGGATGACATTTCCCCTCCACCATAAAACCCACCGCAGACGCCAGCACCCATTCCTCCACTGGCACCAACAGTTTATCCACCGCCTATGATGCATCTAGCAACAACCATGTATTCTGTACCTACGATGCAGCAGACTCCCTATATGTATACAACATCTGCCATGCACCCAGCTCCAGCGATGTACCCAGCACCTACTATACATGTCGTGCCAGCAATGTACCCGGCACCTGCACTGCCCCCGCTACCAGCCCTGGACAACATTACCATGCTGGGAATTATGCAACAGTAGGCCAACATCTTTCGCAATACCTTGCGAGAGGTTCTCCAGCAGAGGGATGCTCCCCGACAGCAACCGGAGAATCCAAAGCACTTCATGGACTTTAGGCCCATACCGTTCTATGGGATATAGGGGATCGTCTATGATGATGAATGGCTAGAGAACGTGGAGAGGTATCTGAAGATGGCCCGAGTTCCAGAAGATCTGAAGATAGAGTCAGTCAGTGGATAGCTTTTCGACATCGCGCGGACATGGTACCAAGGCGAGCCCCGCTTTTCTGCTCAAAACGTAACTTGGGAGGAGTTCAAGCGGCTGTTCAAGAAGAAGTTCTATCCATATGTAGCACGAGAGGCGCTAGTGAGCCAGTTCGAGCATCTGGAGCAAGGCAACCTCACCGTTGACGAGTACACATCATAGTTTTCATGCCTCAGTCGCTTTGCGGAGAACTTAGTCAGCGCCCCGGAAGTCAAAGCACGACGGTTCAGAAAGGGATTATCGCACGAGATTCGCTTAGCCATCGCCACCAGCCGACCTACTACGTATGAGGAGATCCTGGAGGTCGCCTAAGCTATGGAGGAAGAACTGAACTACAGGCCAAAGAGGAGTCGAGACACTTTTAGCGAAGGCAGCCATCAACAAACACAGGCGAAGCATCCACAGTTGCAGCCAAGGACCTTCCAGCACCAGCAACAATTCCAAGCCACCAGTAAAGCCCCAGCACATCAGCAGTACCGAGATCTGGCCAGAGCCCAAATACAGTAGACGCAGAGGCAGTTTCAGCAGGCCCCACGTTGTACCTTTTGCGGGAAGAACGGACACGTTTGGGACGATTGCAGAGCAAAACTTGGATCGTGTTTATATTACGGATCACCTTCACATCAGCTGAAGGATTATGCAGTGGCTCCCAATCGAGAAGGATGAGAGACAGCTCCAGTACAGAGAGGACCAGTTGCCCCACAGCCGCGAGGACCACTGCTACACACTCAGCAGTAGCGGTTCGCTCAGCACCAGCAGAAGGAAGCACCCCAGCAGGGCCGAGCTTTGGCTATGACTATTGAGGAGCCCGAGCCCACACTTGATGTGATAGCAGGTTCCATACTTCTTTATTCTATTTCCGCTATAGCCTTGTTTGATTCCAGCGCATCCTATAGTTTTATCTCTGTAGCTTTTGTATTCAAGCACGGTATAGGGTCTGTATCTTTGGGTGGTAGTTGCAAGATCATGACAGGCAGAGGCATTGTCATAGTCAAGGATATTTGTATAAAGCGGCACATCACCTTGGGAGGTAGGGAGTTGCGTGCCAACTTACTCGTAATGCCACTACCGAGTTTTGTTATTGTTCTCGGTATGGATTGGTTGAGTAAGAATTTTGCCAGTATAGACTGCCACCGAGGATGTGTTGTATTCAGTCCTCCGGAGGAATCGGCATTCGAGTTTGTAAGAGGAATAGTCGAGCAGCAGTACGGAGCTATTTGCGGAGCTATGATCGAGGGAGAGGAGATCCCATATCCCATCATCACGGAATTCATGGACATTTTTCCCGAAGACTTACCAGGACTGCCACCAGACAGGGACATCGAGTTTGCTATTAATCTAGTCCTAGGCACAGTACCGACGGCACAACCAGTATATCGGATCAACAACAAAGAGGCTGAAGAATTGAAGAAGCAGATAGACGAATTGCTAGAAAAAGGGTTCATCAGGGAGAGTTCGTTGCCATGGGGCTCCCTGTCCTTTTTGTGCCGAAGAAGGATGGTACGGTACGAATGTGCATCGACTACCGAACCTTGAAAAACCATACTATCAAGAACAAGTATCCGCTACCGAGGATAGACGATCTCTTCGATCAATTGAGCGGCGCGCGGGTATTCTCCAAGATAGATTTGAGGTCGGGAAACCATCAGTTGAAGGTGAAGAAGGAAGACATACCGAAGACTGCTTTCCGGACCAAGTACGGATAATACGAGTACATGGTAATGCTGTTCGGAATGACGAATGCCCCGACGGTTTTTATGAACTTGATGAACAAGGTATTCCATCCGTACCTTGACAAGTTCGTGGTGGTGTTTATCGATGACATACACATCTATTCGAAAACACCGGAAGAGCACGAAGAACATCTGAGGATCATGCTAGAGACCCTCAGGAAGGAGACGCTCTATGGTAAGCAATCGAAATGTGAGTTTTTCTTGGACAAGGTAGAGTTTCTTGGTCATGTGGTGACTGGAGATGGTATATCCGTTGATCCGAAGAAAGTGACAGCAGTGGAAGCTTGGTCTACTCTGACTACGGTGGCAGAGATACGAAGTTTCTTGGGGCTAGCAGGGTACTATCGAATGTTTGTGCAGGACTTCGCTCGAATTGCAGAGCCGCTCACTAGGCTCACCAGGAAGGATGTGGAGTTCGTGTGGATGGAGGATTGCCAGGATGCATTCGATGAATTAAAGAAAAGACTGACGACAGCCCCTATCTTGGCTTTACCTTCGGGATCGGGAGATTTCACCATTTACAGTGATGCCTCGGGGAAAGGACTGGGCTGTGTCCTAGAGCAGAACAAGAGAGTGATAGCCTATGCATCTCGACAGCTGAGACCACATGAGAAGAACTATCCCACTCACGATCTTAAGTTGGTAGCCGTGATCTTCGCCTTGAAGCTATAGAGACATTATTTGTACGGAGAGCGAGTGGAAATCTTCACTGACCACAAAAGCTTTAAGTACGTCTTCACGCAAAAGGAGTAGAACATGATGCAATGCAGACGGCTTGAGCTGATGAGTGACTATGACATATCACTGCAGTATCATTCGAGAAAAGTTAACGTTGTTGCGGATGCTCTGAGCAGGTATCCCGTGGCAATGTGTTTGACCAGAGATCATCACTTGTTAATGGATTTAGAGAGTTTAGGCTTCGAGATCGTCATTCCAGGAGCCGAGATGCAGATGATGGGCGTACAGATTCAGTCAGGACTGATGGACAGGATTCGTGAGGCACAATAGCAGGACGAGAAGCTGAAGAGTGTCATAGCACAAGCACGAGATGGATTGCTGGATGATTTCACTATTGTAGAGGATGGTTCGTTGAGGCACGGAACGAGACTTTGTGTACCGAGTGGAGAGATTAGAGAAAAAGTTATACAAGAGGCACATCGCTCCCTGTATTCTTTACAACCGGAAGCCAATAAGATGTACAAGGATCTGCGCAACCACGTGTGGTGGTATGGTATAAAACGAGAAGTGGCCCATTTCATTTCTAGGTGCCTCATATGTCAGCAGGTCAAAGCCGAAAGGCAGAGACAGGGAGGATTGTTACAGCCGCTACCGATACCCGAGTGGAAGTGGGAACACATTGCTATGAATTTTGTTTCCGGTCTTCTGCGGTCATCGGGCGGAAAGGATGCAATTTGGGTCATCGTTGACTGGTTGACCAAATCGGCCCACTTTATTCCATTTAAAGTGGGGTTGTCTACGGAGAAGTTGGCGGAGCTCTATGTGAAGCAGATAGTCCGATTACACGAGATTCCAGTGAGTATCGTGTCGGACCATGACAGCAGGTTCACATCTCATTTTTTGAAGAGCCTACAGGCCAGTTTGGGCACAGCGCTCAAGTTCAGCACTGCTTATCATCCGCAAACAGATGGACAGTCGGAGCGGACCATTCAGACGTTCGATGATATGCTGCGAACATGCGTGCTAGATTTTGGCGACTCATGGGAGGACCACCTTCATCTCATGGAGTTCTCCTATAACAACAGCTACCAAGCTCGTATCGAGATGTCCCCTTTTGAGGCGTTGTATGGTCGGAGATGTCGTACCCCGCTGTCTTGGGACGATGTAGGAGAGCGTGCACTATTGGGACCAGAGATGGTAGTTGATGCTGCGGATAAGGTAAAGATAATTAGAGAGCCGCTTCGCGTTGCTCAGGACAGACAAAAATACTGGGCCGACAGTCACCCTAGGCCATTAGAGTTTGAGGTATAGAATTTACTTAAGATTTAATTGCATGTGTAATTATGAGTTCGTGTTAACATTTTGTGCATCTAGGTCGGTGACTTGCTATTTTTGAAAATTTCTCCAACATGTGGCACTATCCGTTTTGGTAAAGGCGGTAAGCTCAGCCCACGATTTATTGGGCCGTTTGAGAACCTCGAGAAAATCGGTGCAGTAGCATACCGATTATCCTTGCCGCCTGCATTGGAAGGAGTGCACAATATGTTACACGTATCCCAGCTGCGACGATACGTGGCGGACCCCAGCCATGTCTTAGACCATTCAGACATCGAGGTGGGACCGAGTCTCAATTATCAGGAGCAGCCCGTGGAGATCTTGGACCGCAGAGAGAAGGTGCTGAGGAATCATGTGATCCTCTTGGTTCGTGTCGCATTGAGACACCACTCCCCAGGCGAGTCCACTTGGGAGAGGGAGGACGAAATGCGTGAACGCCATCCTTTCCTCTTCGAGCCTTGAGGTATAATTACACCTCTTACCTACCCTTAATTTCGAGGACAAAATTAATTTAAGGAGAATAGACTTGTGAGCCCCAACTATAATTTTTCTCTTTTTTGTTATTTAATTATTTATTTATCATTTATAAATAATCAAGGTTCATGATTCACATTAGTAGTTACACCTAGTATGCATCTAAGTATTCAATATAATGTATCTTCTTGCAAAATTGTACAATGCCAGGGACTCATGTGTAAAGTCTGAATTCAAATGTTGAAATACACGCAAGGGAGTCCGTACTCCTAATCAAAATCGATTACTGATCCTTCCTAAACATCGATAGATTAGATCGAGATCAGATTCAAATTATTTGAATCTCTCTGAATTTCTTCCGAGCACATCTATGTCACTATATACATGTATATAAGAGGATTCTTCTGCATTTTCCCTACAAAACCTAGCGAACCCTTCTATTCCTGACACCCAAAGATTGGCAGCAGTAATTGGAGTTGGAATTGTGTGGAATACAGGTAACCCTTTCACCTTCTTAACCACGGGATGTTAGGTCGATAGATGTTTGTTGTTTTTTCTCAATAGATACACAGGGATTCTATTGCTGACATGAGCAAAAAGTGTAGGGTGTTTCGTATGGTTTAATGGACTAGACAGGTACCTGGCCCTCTGTTTTCACATTGCATATATACGTACACATCTTGTCAGGACCCTTTTAACCTAGGTTTTGATACAAGTTACAACCTGGATTAGCACATCACCTCCAAGACCTGTGTACCCAGAGTTGGGAATTTAGTTGGGAAGCAACCAGGTGGTGCATCTCGAATAACAGGATGGAGTACCAAGGAGAAGGAAGACTGGCACAGGCCTGCACCAGACCTAGCCATCAACCCTTCAGGAATACCCAAATACAGGGTTGACTTGGGAAGCAAAGACCCTGACATAGAGACAAAACCAATACCTAATACAGGTGACTACCTATAGACTGAATGAATGGGTATTTGTTGACACCACTGTGACATTAAACCCTACTCCAAATAGGGTGTACCAAGAGACTTATCTTAGGCTAACACTGGGATATACATGTATACTGCACACCCTCAAATCCTAAGTTCTGGTATATGATACATTAGAGTAGCCCTTGAGTAGTTAGAGCTGTCAATCCAAGACTAGAATAGATTGTACTAGTGTATAATTTCCGGGTTATCACAAATAGTATCTTAGGATAACACGCAGGTATCCAAGGGAACAAACTGGGAAGCAAGGGACTGGTAGTTAAAGATGAGGGAACACTCGAGTACTTCATGTTCCTATAGTTGCAATAACTCTTTATTGGGTTTATGAGTATCAGCATTGAGACTACGGTTAGGCTATAGCAGGGTATTAGTTGAAACAAACTCGACCCTTGCACCAGATTTGGGTTTGGGACCATATTTCCTGCCCGTATCAGTAGATACTTAATACTTGTGTAAATCCAATTAATCAAGTGGCTACCTGAATATTTGATGAAGTAACAGTTGGATACTTAACCGGAACTTGGGTAAATCGAGTTATGTTTTCATAAATTGATGTACTCTTAGTATTCAAATGCATGTACCATGATAACTCAGATCAGTCCCATTACTTTTGACCTCTTGTATTACCCCAGTTGTACTAAGTATCAGGTTTGGGGGATGGTTACTATTAAACCGTCATACTCGAGACCTTAGGCATCAGCCCAGAAGAATAGACATATAGGAAAACTTTAAACAGAACAGTATAAGCTTTATTGCTTAGGTACATGTATTCAGGATACACAGTTATCGGGAAGGATCATATCTGAAGGGAACTTCCTTTGACCCAAAACATGAGACACTGTGTAGTACCAACATGGGACTGAACTTATACCTTGGAAATCAGTAGACTACACACAATAATTGAACCAGTCCCAAACTGGAGACTTTATATAGATTGGTAGAGTATGGTTAAGGACTGCCACATAACAGCCACTCCCAACACTCCAATAACTTAGTAGCAGGGTCTTAGAGGATGAGTCCAGGAAGTTGAACTGAATATGAGTCCAGGAAGCTCAGCTCCTTAATCCTTGGTAAACCACCAAGTTGTCTAGGTTACTGTATGTATTATTGTTAGGAATTACATTAGTCCTCGAGTAGCTATTGGTAAACCAAATGTCCAAACCAACATCATTCTTTGTAGCAGAGCACCCTAGTCAAGACTACAGACCTATCTCCTATAACCAGGTATGCAATGATACTTGGAATCAATGTACCAGTACTCAAGTTCTTGGAAGACTGATTATGTCTACTCTGAACCTGTTAGACATTAGTACTAAGGACCCTTGTTGGTTAACTAAAGAATAAGTAGGAAGAGTAAATGGGGTAGACAATGAACCAATGAAGCAAATTATAATTAGAACACAAAACTTTCATATTAAGTTGTATCTTGATTCTGTGGTTCTTTAAATAGGGTATTTGGATCTCGACTTAGACACTGACACGTGCCAGCAGCCCAGGACGCCAGGCGAGTACAATTTATTGTTTGTTTTTATTTTTCATCTTTTCTATACCTTAGTGATTAGTCGATAGATGTGTGATTTCAGTTTTATGATTTTGTTCCTTGTCATGTCGGGAGAAGTGAAGTACCAACGATGTGTGATCTGACCTTAGACCGTGTAGACCGTATAGACGGTGATCTTTATTTCATTTACATCTTGTAGACCGTGTAGATCATGATTATTATTATTACTGCATTTAAACTGTGAAGATCGTGATTACTATTTTGTAGACAGTATTTCTTTATTGTAATATTTTCTATAGACCGTGTACTTGTAGACTGTGTAACTTTAGACCGTGTAGACCGTATCGTATAATTGTTCCGAGATCGATCACATATAAAGGGTACTTCAATCTGACAGTTGGTGAGTATTTGGTGTATTACTTTTCTGCTTTTATTTATTCAGTTTATTTATCTTTCTTCATTTTATTTTATGAATCATATGTCTAAAGGCTAACCTTGTTGTATAGTCATTTTCACATATTTGGAACTGCACTAAGTGAATTGTACTCGTTCCATCCTGACTGGGTAAACGAAACAAATTTTAGGTGATGGCGATGAGATCGTGTGTCCAGAGGAGTATGGCCCGTATTTTGGAGATGCCTTAGAGACGGACCTTGTTTATCAGGAGGATTATACAGCATCTGATCCCGCTGTTCTATTTTAGACATTTTAGTTAGTGCTGGGACCTTGTATTGGATTTTATGAGTTGATTTGAGACATGTAGTAGAGATTACTTTGATTTTAGATTTTCATTCATTGTGAGATTATATTTATTTTACTCTTAGTTGCTGGGTTGGAATTTGGAATTACTGTCTTGCCCTTGTGAAATATAATAATACGTGGTTATTCATCATATTGTTACAGCATTCTACCGCCGACTCTGCGGCATAGGCTGGGCGTGTATACGATTCATGCCCGAATATTGGGTGCGGGTCGTGACACACGGTAAGGTGGTCATGGACGCTCCTGGCATCGGAAGAAAGAATGCCATGGAGCAGCTGGGCTCCCATAGCATGATGAGAAATATTGGACCTGTAATAAGAAACTTAGCAAAGGACATTTGTGGGCCTGTTATCTTTGGCGTACCCCGGCTTAGGATACGGATAATAGGATAAAAGGGAACCAACATACTTACTTAGAGGTAATGAGGACATGGCAAGCATGAGGGTTTTCTTACCGCGAAATCTTCCTATTCAGAGGTAATGAGGACATGGCAGGACTGGACTCAACGGAGGATATTTGTGGACCTACTATCCTTGGCGTACTCCGGTTGCGGGTACGGATAATAAGTTGAAAGGGGAATCAACATACTTTCTTAGAGGTAATGAGGTCATGGCGGAAGTGGACTCGACGAAGGATATTTGTGGACCAACTATCCTTGGCGTACCCTAGGGTTTTTTTTTGGTACAGATAATAAGTCAAAATGGAACCCGCATACTTACTCAGAAGTAATGAGGACATGGCAAGCATGAGGGTTTCTTCGACGGAACCTTCCCACTCAGAGGTAAGGAGGACATGGCAGGAGGGGGCTCCATGAAGGGAATATAGAACAACTCAGAGGTAATGAGGACATAGAAGTTCTATTTAAGGGGGGCGGTTTGTTTTTTGGTGGGAGTGAAGATAAATCAGAGGTAACATCGACTTGGTTGTTCTGGAGCATTTGTGGATCGGTTACCGTTTTCTTTGTGCACTGAAAGTGTGGGTATTGGATCATGATGAGGGAGCTCTTTTAGGAAGAAAGTTCAGAGGTATGATTATACATGACTTACTGCCTAAAAGATGCGATATAGATTTATATGGAGCAACCAGAATGTATGTTCAGCGGTACCTATGGGTGCATAACTCGACAAGCTAGGAGATTTGGAGTCGGCATATGAGTTCAGCGGTACCAGCCGGTACGTAACTCATCATTGTGGAAGATTTGTAGTTTGGATGTCAGTTCAGTGGTACCGGAGGGGTACATAACTCATCATTCTGGAAGATTTGTAGTTGTGATGTGAGTTCAGTGGTATCGGCGGGTACGTAAGTCGTCATCTTGGGGAATGTCATTTTAGACATAATACTTCTTTAGGAACTTGCCGTTGATGGGCAACATGAGCAAGTCACCATTTTGTTTTGCGTGGCCGTAAGCTCCGTTGGAGAATACAGCATCGATAATGAACGGGCCTTCCCACTTTGGCTGGAACTTGCAGGCGATTTTGTGAGTCATTACCATCGGCCTCCGAACTGCCAGAACGAGGTCGCCAACCTGGAATGTTCTGATTTTAACCTTCTTGTTGAAGGATCCGGAGATACGTGCCAGGTACAGCTTGATTCGTTGTTGAGCTAATAGGCACTTCTCATCTAGGGCCTCTAACTCTTGTAGTCGGCTATTGTGATTATCATCTGTCGTCAACCGATAGGTGAGAGGGACACGGAATGAAGGTATTTGGGTCTCTAGTGGGAGTACTGCCTCACTCCCGTATACCAGAGAGAAGGGTGTGTTCCCGGTGGCAGAACGTACTGTAGTCCGATATGCCCATAGGCATTCACCGAGCTTTTTATTCCAGTCGCTTTTGTTTGATGACACGAATTTCTTGAGAAGCTTGATGATTGTCTTATTGAATGTTTCAGCCAGACCATTAGCCGTGGGGTAGTATGGTGTTGAAGCAATATTCTGGATGCAGTATTTATCGCAAAATCGATAAAAGGCGTGGCTCGCGAACTGCATACCATTGTCGTGGATGATCCTTTGAGGCAGCCCAAAGCGATAGATTACGTGATGTTTGAGGAAGCTGATCATGTTTGAGGTATTCACTTCAGCCAGCGGTATAGCCTCCGCCCATTTGGAGAAGTAATCCGTGATTGCGAGTATGAAGCGATGTCCTCGAGTCGAAGGTGGAGTGATTGGACCAATGATGTCCATTCCCCATGCTTTGAATGGCCAGGATGCCACTTTTGGATGTAGAAACTCGGAGGGCTGGTGGATGAAATCTTCGTAGACTTGACATACTTTACATTTTTGTGCATAGTCTATCGCATCTGCAACCATCGTGGGCCAGTAGTAATCCATTCGGCAAAGGCAATCTTGTAGTTTCGGGCCAGGCTGATGGGCTCCACAGATGCCTTCGTGAGCTTCGCGCATGGCCTCTTTGGCTTCTATATTTGACAGAAAACAAAGTAGTACTCCATTGTATGATCGTCGATACAGCATTTTTGTCTCTGTATCATAATAGAATCTGAGGGAACGCCTTCTGATGGACGTGGCCTCCTTCGGATTCTTTGGCAGGATGTCGTCGATGACAAAGTCGATGAATGGCTGCCTCCAATCTGGTGTTTTGTCGATTGTCAGAGCGGAGTAACTCTCCACACACTGAACATTATTCCAGGGACAGACCAGTTCACGGCCTATGATGTCAACCAGATGATGAGCATGATTCAGAACTGCTAAGGAAGCAGCAAGACCTGTAGGGCATCGGCTTCGATATTTTGGAGCCTGGGAACGTGCTCTATGAAGAACCCCTCCAGGGACGAGATGATGTCGATCGCTATTTGGTGGTAGGGGATCATATCCTCATGGCGAACCTCGTATGAACCCCGAATCTGATTGACGATTAACTGGAATCGCCGTATGCTTCAAGGTGCTCTATTCCCAGCTCTTTCGTCAGTCGTAGGACAATGACCAGGGCGTTGTACTCGGCCACATTATTTGAACATGCCTCTGTGAGGGAGTAAGCCCGACTAATTACTAATCCGAAGGGAAAAATTAGCACTACTCCTACTCCAGCGACGATGTTACCCTTAGGCCCAGTTCTTGAAGCGCCGTCGAAGAACATTCGCCATATGGTATCGTGGAAGGCCATATTCGAATTAGCGACCTTGTCTGGAATCTCTTCATCTATTTTGGTTGACTCCGATCCTGGATGAGCGGCTAAATAGTCTGCCAGGGCTTGACCTTTAACAGCCTTCTGTGGGACGAAGATCATGTGGTAGGGGGATAGTAATATCGCCCAGGTAGTGAGGCGAGAGCTGAGTGCACCCGGCTTGGTCATGAGAACCCTGAGGGGATTAACTCTTGATATGACATAGATGGTCTGTCCCGTGACGTAGTGTCGTGTCTTCTGAATGGTGAAAACCAAAGCAAGGCACTCTTTCTCTACGGCAGTATATCGGTGCTCCGGCCCCATCATCATTCGGCTGAGGTAATATATGGCTTGTTCATGTTCTTCTTCATTTTTTTGTGCTAGCAGAGCACCGAGAGAATGCTCCATCGCTCGTACATAGAGCAAGAATGGTCTTCCAGGAATCGGAGCTACCAGGACTGGAGGGTTTGTCTGATATTCTTTGATGCTATCGAAAGCGCGCTGGCATTCTTCATCCTATATAAATGAAACGCCATTCTTCATTAGGTGGGTGAACGGCTGGAATCGTCCAGAGAGTTAAGAAATAAACCTCCTGATGTAGGCTAGCCTTCCTTGAAGGCCTCGGAGTTCACGGAGATTTCTTGGAGGACCCATCTCCATGATTGCTTTCATCTTTTCGGTGTCTACCTGGATACCCTGGGAGGTAATGATGAAACCCAAGAACTTCCCGCTGGATACGCCCAAGAAGGATTTTGTGGGATTCATTTTCAAATTGTGCACTCGCATCATGTCGAACACTGTCCTTAGATCATGCAGTTGATCTTCTTTAGAGTGGCTCTTGACGGCGATATCGTCGACGTAGTATTCCACTGTCTTACGAAGATGGTCTCTAAAGATAATGCTCATGGCTCTTTGATAGGCGGTGCCAGTATTCTTTAAACCAAAAGGCATAACTGTGTAGCAGTATGTGCCAATTGGTGTTCAGAAGATGTATGCTTTTCATTGTCAAGGAACATTATGATCTGGTTGTACCCAGAAAAACCATCCACGAATGACATACGCTCGAAGTCGCAGGTGTTGTCGATCATGATGTTTGTAATAGGGAGAGGGAACTCATCTTTAGGACACGCCTCATTCAGATTGTGAAAGTCGATGCAGATTAGAATCTTTCCACTCTTCTTGAGGACTGGTACTATATTGGTGACCCAGTCAGGATGCTGTTCTTCGTGGATGAAGCCGCTGACTATCAGCTTGTTTACCTCGGCTTCAATGGCATTCATGACGTCAGGACGAAATCGACGTTGCTGTTGCTTGACTGGTTTTGCGTCCGGACGGATGTTGAGTTTGTAAACTGCAATCTCGAGGTTCAGTCCCGACATATCTTCGTAGCTCCAGGCGAATACGTTGATGTATTCTTTGACGAGTTGTAGTAGCGATCCCCGTTCTTCATCGGTCAAGTTCTTGCTGACGAAGATGGGCTTTGGAGAAGATTCATCACCGAGGTCGACTTGTACAACCCCATCCTCGGTGGGAGGTTCTCTTTGTTCGAACCACTTCGCCCACTGAGCATCTAGTTGTTGTGCCCACGGTTCTAACTCAAGAAGTTCAGGAATGTCTTCATCTTCTTCATAGGCGTCGGCCAATACCATATTGATGGACCATACTTGCATGAGCATGTCCCCAATGCTGGTATCTTAGTCGGAAGTGGGTGATCCGGTCGAGCGTGAATGCCAGTCGCATTCCTCATCTGAGCTTTCAGGTGCCGTGGCAGGTGTGACATAACCTAGTTCATGTCTATTTTTGTAGTAATCTCGTGGTTTCCCAGCCGAGACTGGCATTTGCACGGGTAGTCGCTATCCAGTACTGAAGTTAAAGCCTGGTACAGTTTCTAAATCATATCCTTATTTTTGTATAAAGGACTTGGATTGGGAACTATACAGATAAAGGGGCAACCTTCCGATGTCGGGTTCGCGCTCAAATTCTTCTGTCTTGAAGGGCTGTGGCCCATTTTTCCGTCCGAAAATGATCGAGTGATCGCCCCCCTCGATTATGCGGTAAGCGTCTTCCACTGGAGTAACTTGGTTGGTGGGGTAGACATTTGTCACTTGTGTGTGCAGGTGAGTGCCTATACCGTGTTCCATAGCATACACTGTACAGAGCTTATTAAGCTCGAGATAATCATTGATAGCCCTTTATTGATGAAGTAAGGTATCTTTTCCAGCGGGATTATATCATCTGCGGATGGAACATCAGTGTGAGCAGCCACATACTTGGCCAGTTCCGGTTCTTCCTCGGCCACCACCTCTATAAATGAAGACTGAGAGGATGACTTGGACAGCTTGATTATCAGGGGCTCCATGGGTGGAGCAGAACGTGGAGTTATTGGTGCACTAGCCATCCCCAGTTTGGTGCTCAGTGCTGGGCGGGGAGTGGTTGGCTGACTAACAGTCCCTAGCTTAGTGCTCGGTTGCCGATTCATTCTGGGAAGGCGAATTGTCATTGTCTTGACAGGGGGATTGAGCTTTCCTGTTTGTTGCTGGCTAGCTTTTGGCAGCCTGATTGTCAGTAGCTCTGTCGTGGGTCTAGGCGCTTGGCCAGACCATGGCAATCGGATTATCAATTGTTCCTCATGTGCAGAGAGGCTAATTGCGTCCCTACGTAGAGTGGCTGTAAGGGACACATTTATGCCAGGCTTGCGGGCTTAGAGATGGATTGTCAGAGGTTCTTCAGATCCGGTTGCTACCTCAGTTTGAGCTTGTGTGTCTCCTTTGACAAGGTGCCTCTTTGACTTCTCGTACAAGCAGGAGTCCGAGTAGTAAGACTTGACTCCTTTGAATGGATCGATGTTGGCGAATTCTGCCCTCACAAACCCGTGCTTGTCGATATACTTGAAGCACTAGTGCAGTATGGAAGGCACGATCATGTAATCGTGTATCCAAGGATGCCCCAGGAGAATGTTGTAAGAAGTGTCCGCATCTATGACATAACGAGTCACTTCTGACTGCAGGTCGTCGATTTGACACTTCAGACAAATTTTCCCGATAGGGTAGCTCTTACCCGAATTGAAACCGCTGATGGTGGTGCTTGTCAGCGTCAGGCGGTACAATGGGATATGCAGATGATGTAGTAGACTCTTTGGGATGATGCTTATGGAGGACCCGGGATCGATTTGCATCCGATCCACCTTGATATCGCCAATGTACCTAGTATAATACAGAGGGCGATCGTGCAGGTTGGTTTTGATAAGCATGTCCTATGGAGTGAAGACAATGTTCAGCATTGACCCTGTGTAAGCGCTATTCTGGCGATCTGCCGGTGAGTCTTCTCCGGTGAGATTGGATTGAGCCTGATAAGTGTCGACATTCTGGAGTGCTTTGCTTAGTACGAGGCGGACATCCTTGGAGAGTCTCAAGAGCTCGTATAGCGACAATTTGGCTGGTGTGTTGGCCAATTGGGCCAACATATTGAAGTTGTAGGGCTTCTCCAGCCCATGAGGCGTCTCCCTTCGGAGCGGTTTGTCGAAGCGAGTCTCCTTCGGCCTAGGCTTGTCGGTCATCGAAGGCTGCGACGGTCCTGGAGCATCAGCAGCTGTTGTTTGAGTGTCTTCAGTCGAGTTACCCGGTGGAAGTTAGATTTGTGTGCTGGAGCAGGTAACAACAGCGGTAGCTTCTTCGACCTCTGTCGAGATCGTGCGGCATGATTTGACTTTTCTATTCTTTTTTTCGCTGGTGGCAAGAGGTGTAGACTTAGTCACCTTAGGTACCAAGTCCGGATAGACCCACATGATCTCTTCTCGTGATGTAGTATGGGGCACTAGACCCGCAGCTTGGTCTCGGGGAGGTGGAAGATTAGAGACCTCCATTTTTGCTCTGGGATGGGTGTAACACCCAGTTTTTCAATTGAGGGTATTTTGGTCATTTTCAAAATTTTGGAATTATTTTGGGATTATTATATTTAATTATAATTAATGTGATTTTAGATAATTTTTGGTGATTTGTTTGATGCTAGTTTTAGACTGTGACCCATGTGGACTAGGAGACTGTCCTATTAGCCAACCTAGGTCCAGACATCATGGTTAGGTTATGAAACCCTAGTGTGACTTTAGTTAGTCATTTCAAGTTAGTTAGAATTGGTTTGGGGCTAATCGGAGTTAGTTTGGTTTGAGAATGGCTTGTGTAGTCACAAGTCAAATCATGACTTAAACTAGATAGGACCCAACTAGCTAGCCAAAACCCTAAACCCTAGGCCTATGGCCAGCCACATAACAGCCCCTCCCCCTATTTATATCCTCCCAAATTTTAGGGCTAGCCTCTTTTCATTAGGGTTCATCAAGTTTTAGAAAGAGGTAAAGTTCCATCCTTACAAATTCATAGAAAATCCAAATTAGGTCTTTTTTCCTTCAAACAAATTCCTATAGGCTCTAAATATTATTCTCTTGCTGTTGGGATTGAGTTTTGACAGGGAGCACACAATTTGAGGAGTTTTGGTGCTTTGAAGAATCCTCTTCTTTGGAGCTTTTTGGAGCTTTGGACACCTATAGGTATAATCCCTATTAATGCTCCTAAAATTCTGTAAAAATCATTTCTAGGATGCCCTAACCCTAGCCAAACTATAGAAATAGGGTTTCCTAAATTTTCGTGTCGATTCGTGTCCATTCTGGACACGTATCAGTGTGTGCTGCTAAGTGTTTGATGAAATGCCCCAATGGGCATTTCGTGTGATTTTTGGATTTCTGTTTGAATAGTAATTTAGTATTAGGTCTCGCTTATCCATTTCTGTGCTTGGTGTCGTGTCTTAGTGTTGTGTCGAGTCCATACGGACATACGAACACGTGGTCGCGCGCGCGCGTGCACAGGCACTGTGCGTGCCCTGCTGCTCGGGCATGTTTGCGACTCGGACACGGCTCTTCGACACGCCAAAATTGGTCTGTAGCATGGGGCTATGACTGACACGAGGCTCGTCAAGTTTCACGAGTCCTCGTGTCGTGTCGGACACGGTATTCAGGGTGTACTGGGCTGATGTGTGTACGTGTGTGTTCTCTGTGTTGTTCTGATTGTTGTAAATCGATTTTAATGTTTTTAAATAGGTTTAATTGATTGAATGGAACCTAAACGTGATGCTTAAACCCTGCTATACTATGTTACATAATGGTTTAGGTTTTAGATTGTGTTTTGGCTTGAAACATTGGAAGACTGTGCAAAGTCTGATACTGGTTTTCCATTTTTTTCTTTCCAAACAGTTAAATCTCTTTTTATATTATGTTTTCATCTGTCCATGACTTCCTACATGTTATATATTATATTAGCTAAATGTTTCATTTAATTTTTGGGGTTGTATGATATGTTTTGGCTCGATTTTGGGCTTGAACTGCAGTATTTCTAATACTGTCTTGACATACTGTTCCAGTCTAGTTCCTAACTTTTAGACCCTGTTTTAGAAATTATTTCACTTCTAAATATCCCCCACATATCATTGTTCATGCCTAGTTCAGAATCTTTTCAAATGTAGGCTTTTGGAATGTGTAATAGGATTTTTCTTTCCAAACAGTTAAATCTCTTTTTATATTATGTTTTCATCTGTCCATGACTTCCTACATGTTATATATTATATTAGCTAAATGTTTCATTCAATTTCTGAGTTGTATATTTTAGACACTTAGATTTCTGGATTGTATCTCTGTGATGTTACATTCCTAGATGTTATCTATCTTTATCTTTCTATCTCATTCATGTTCTATCCTAGATGTGGTTGAGTTATATTGTGCTATGTCACCACCATCGGGGAGTATAACTGTATATTACCCTTATCTGTTAGATGTTATGACCTAGGACAGCGTTCTACCGCCGACACTGCGGCGTAGGCTGGACGTATCCACGTCTCGTGCCCTTACTCTAGGGTGCGGGTCGTGACACGTTTTTAGTGGTGGCCCATGCAGATCGAGTTTATGTAGTGGTATTCGAACTAGAGTATCACTACAGCCTGCAGAAGAATTATGATATATTTTAAGGATACTCAATCACAGTTAGGATTCTTTGAAAGATTCCTGGGACGACCCTTGAGAATCTTATTTAAACTTCAATTTGAAATCCTTTCCCTTGTTGTTCGCTCTCACTCCTTGATTATTGAATTTAATTTTGATGAATCGTTGTTGATTTTGATTTTCCTATCGAGATGAATTTTATAGCCTGAGTTACGATACTTCTGATAACATATATTGACGGAAATACAGGGATGGTAAAACGTCTACATGATTATGGAACCTGTAGTTTATCGCAGCCATATTAGCTGGCGTGGCGGAAACATGGAGACCTGGCTTCGGATGTACGTATCTTGGTTATAAGATTTGGAATTTCTCGCAGCTATACTAGTCGGCATAGCGAGATTTCCAAACGACATGATTGTAGAGGTGCATACCCTAGTTATGGAATCTATCGTTATTCGCAGCCTTGCTTACTGGCAGGGCGAGGACTCTGAGTAGCATGATTTTGGACTGACGCATATGATTATCAGATTGTATCTTGAGAAGGTTTTAAACATATCATCTCTATCGTACCATTCTGTTGTATAAATTGTACCCATCATCAAATAACTTAGGAGTAGGAGTATGAGTAGGAGTAGCTTAGCTATTATTATAAGTTTGTGTAACTTTTTGCTATAATTTCTTCCTAATGCAATGAATCGATGATTTTGCTAGACCTTAACTTGGATCTGATATTATAGCTCTGGTTTCAAATAGTTCATTCTTTTAAACAGATAGGCAGAGAAGGTTTTATCATTATTTTTATTTTTTTCTCTTGCCATTAATTTATGTATTACCCTAATGTATATATAGTGGACACAGATGTTTGCCTGACACGTATGCATGCTACACTTGATTTCTAACCTATCTAAATGCATGTTAATATGATTAATGTTAAGTTCTCTAAATCCTAGTATTCTAATATAGTGCAGTATCAGTGACTAGTTCTATGTTTCTCCATATTAAATTCGTAATTTAAATTTAAAATTTTATGTTATTAGTCTTGCTTACATCACTACACATGTATGTTATATACATGGCTTCAAAAAAAATTGGTTGAGTTTTGTGTTGAGTTGTCAAATCTGAGACTGCGTACATAGTAAACCCTTAACCTTGGATTCTAAGAGTTTAGTTCAAATTGCAGTTTTAAATTGTAATGTTTTGAGCCGTATACATTGCTGTGAGTAGGTATATAATGTTAGGTTTCATAACCCTTGCATGTTAAGTTGTGGTTGGGGTACACATTGAGTTGATTTTTATGATAGAATTTCTCCAAAATTTTGAAAACTGAATACATGATAACATTTTTTATTGCTTTCGGATGCGTAGTACAATTTCAGTTCTAATATGCAATGTTGAGCTAAACTGAAGGATCGAACACTTTGTTTCAAGTTTAACCCATGTACACTTGACACTCTACACTAGTGTTTACAACTGCCAAGAAAACCTAACCTTTCATCTCTATGTTATGTTCATATAGCTATATAGATAGATATATATAGTTCTGTAAACATGTTATAATGTATGTAGATGCATAATTAAATCTTTACCTCTCTATACATATAGATATGCTGATATTATACGGTTAGCCATACATGTTAGGAGTAATAGCTTGTGCCTTGTAGATTGCCTAACTAATATGCCATGAATAGTGTAACTTGATAGCTATAGTTGAGACCCAAATCCTCCTATAACACCTTCATGTATATGCCACAAACCACATGACCTTTACATAATGTTAGCTTTTCCCTCTAACACTCTCTCTTCTATATATTAGATTCAATGCTATTGACTTTCGTTCCTTAAACTTTTGGTTTATTTTCTTCTTAAATAGTACCCTTTATAGATGATTGGTAGTTGTCTTATTTTATTTTCTTGATAAATACCAGTTTTACAGATAGGATGGTAGACTGCTGTGCAGCCTTAATGATTGTTGTGTTTTTATCCCTTCCAGTATGGCACCCATGACCCGAGCCTGTCGCCTGAGAGCAGCTGCAGCTATTGATAGTGTGCTTCCACCTCCTATTGCTCAGGAGGAAGTGACCCCTCAGGCTGACCCAAGGGTAGTGGCACCTCTCGCCATCGAGGAGGTGTCAGCATCCTTACCAGAGAGTCTTCCTCCACCACCTGTTACTCAGGAGAGAGTGGCAGTCTCATCTGAGACCAAGAGTTCTTCCCCATCTTCTCCTCTACCTCCAGGAGCAGTACCCCATACCATACCCTCGGCAGGTTTGTTTCCTGACGGAGCTCAGATATCCAGACTTCTCCGGGATGTGTTGGAGACGCAGAGAGTTCAGACTGAGATCCTGAAGGAGCAGGGTCGTGGGATCCAACTACTGTGGGATTTGGTACATTCAGGAGGAGAGCCTAGTTCTAAGAGGCCGAGGAGCAGTGTATACCCAGAGCCCCGTGAGCGCCCAAACTATCAGCCTAGACCAGCCTACCCAGTCCAGACTCCTGTTCAGCAGAGGCCAGCTGAGAGGGTGCCTACCTGCACCTTCTGTAAGAAGCCTGGACATGTGTGGGACATCTGTAGGAAGAGAAGAGGAGTGTGCCTGTTGTGTGGGTCAGCTGCACACAGACTGCGAGACTGTCCTGCTGTACTTATCTCAGCTAGGACTCTACCTTCGGGAGGGAGTTCCAGCCATCAGACCTAGTTGGAGGTGAGACTTTGACCTATATCTTAGCCAGTCCTTGAAATTGACACACTCTACCATATTGTTGTATGTTTTGATACCTTGTGATTGCCTAGTACTGTAGCATGTTGGTGTAACTAGATGAGACCCCAAACTGATACTTCATGCCATGACCCCATAAGTTATATTTTCCAACTGAATGATTTAAATAGGTTCTGAGATTTTGATTGTGGGGGTTTGACCTAGAAGGGGTACGATCATCTTAATTTCGAGGACGAAATTTTTCTAAGGTGGGTAGGATTGTAACACCCAGTTTTTCAATTGAGGGTATTTTGGTCATTTTTAAAATTTTGGAATTATTTTGGGATTATTATATTTAATTATAATTAATGTGATTTTAGATAATTTTTGGTGATTTGTTTGGTGCTAGTATTAGACTGTGACCTATGTGGACTAGGAGACTGTCCTATTAGCCAACCTAGGTCCAGACATCATGGTTAGGTTATGAAACCCTAGTGTGACTTTAGTTAGTCATTTCAAGTTAGTTAGAATTGGTTTGGGGCTAATCGGAGTTAGTTTGGTTTGAGAATGGCTTGTGTAGTCACAAGTCAAATCATGACTTAAATTAGATAGGACCCAACTAGCTAGCCAAAACCCTAAACCCTAGGCCTATGGCCAGCCACATAACAGCCCCTCCCCCTATTTATATCCTCCCAAATTTTAGGGCTAGCCTCTTTTCATTAGGGTTCATCAAGTTTTAGAAAGAGGTAAAGTTCCATCCTTACAAATTCATAGAAAATCCAAATTAGGTCCTTTTTCCTTCAAACAAATTCCTATAGGCTCTAAATATTATTCTCTTGCTATTGGGATTGAGTTTTGACAGGGAGCACACAATTTGAGGAGTTTTGGTGCTTTGAAGAATCCTCTTCTTTGGAGCTTTTTGGAGCTTTGGACACCTATAGGTATAATCCCTATTAATGCTCCTAAAATTCTGTAAAAATCATTTCTAGGATGCCCTAACCCTAGCCAAACTGTAGGAATAGGGTTTCCTAAATTTTCGTGTCGATTCGTGTCCATTCTGGACACGTATCAGTGTGTGCTGCTAAGTGTTTGATGAAATGCCCCAATGGGCATTTCGTGTGATTTTTAGATTTCTGTTTGAATAGGAATTTAGTATTAGGTCTCGCTTATCCATTTCTGTGCTTGGTGTCGTGTCTTAGTGTTGTGTCGAGTCCACACGGACACGCGAACACGTGGTCGCGCGCGCGCGTGCACAGGCACTGTGCGTGCCCTGCTGCTCGGGCATGTTTGTGACTCGGACACGGCTCCTCGACATGCCAAAATTGGTCTGTAGCATGGGGCTATGACTGACATGAGGCTCGTCAAGTTTCATGAGTCCTCGTGTCGTGTCGGACACGGTATTCAGGGTGCACTGGGCTGATGTGTGTGCGTGTGTGTTCTCTGTATTGTTCTGATTGTTGTAAATCAATTTTAATGTTTTTAAATAGGTTTAATTGATTGAATGGAACCTAAACGTGATGCTTAAACCCTGGTATACTATGTTACATAATGGTTTAGGTTTTAGATTGTGTTTTGGCTCGAAACATTGGAAGACTGTGCAAAGTCTGATACTGGTTTTCCATTTTTTTCTTTCCAAACAGTTAAATCTCTTTTTATATTATGTTTTCATCTGTCCATGACTTCCTACATGTTATATATTATATTAGCTAAATGTTTCATTCAATTTCTGAGTTGTATATTTTAGACACTTAGATTTCTGGATTGTATCTCTGTGATGTTACATTCCTAGATGTTATCTATCTTTATCTTTCTATCACATTCCTGTTCTATCCTAGATGTGGTTGAGTTATATTGTGCTATGTCACCCCCATTCGTGGAGTATAACTGTATATTACCCTTATCTGTTAGATGTTATGACCTAGGACAGCGTTCTACCGCCGACACTGCGGCGTAGGCTGGACGTATCCACGTCTCGTGCCCTTACTCTAGGGTGCGGGTCGTGACAATGGGCACTACTCCGTCTTGAGTCTTTGTCGGGGGAAAGCTGTCGAATTGTACTGACACCACGTTGGCTGCTACGGTCACCTCTTCGAAATCAATGGCGAGGGCATTAGAATCGTTGAGATGTTGGATGTACCGCTTCAGCTGGTAGAAGTCTTGTTTAGCATGGTGAACATAGCAATGGTAATGGCAATACTTAGGACTTTTCATATCTGCAGGACGAGGCTCACGCCTTGGAGGCGGGAGCTGAATTCGTCCTTCTTAGATGAGAATGTCTAGGATGGGTTTAACATGGTCGTCCTCGAAGGAATAGGTCATCTGAGGCCACTGCTTTTCCTTCGGCTTTGTTTCGGGCTTTAGGGCTATGTCGGCCACCATAGCCTGCTTACCCTGGTTGTCTCGGTTGCTGGAGGAATTACCACCGTTGTTGTTGTTGATATTAGGGCGTCTGCCCTTGTCTTCTCCTTCCGAGATGTGCAATCCCAGTTGGCGGGCTTTATTCACCTTGTCTTCTGCGCTAGTGGCACTGATGATGAATGTCTTCCAATCCCTGAATTGACTTTCGCCCATCCAGAGGCTGATTGTGGGAAGTAGTCTCTTTTGGCAAATTTTAATCAAGGAGGAATCAGGGTTGCCGGACAGCAGCTTTATTGCGGTTTGGCAAAACCGCTCGATATAATTTCTTATTAGCTCCTTTTCTTCCTGAACAACATCCATGAGAGTGAACATTGTCACGTCTTGTCCTACTTCATCGAATCTCTCTAGGAACATGAGTTTGAAGCCGGTGAAGGAGTGGATGCAATCGTCTGGTAAGTTGCGGTACCAGTCGAAGGTGACCCCCTCCAATGCTCCGATGAACAACCGCGTAAGGAAGGCGTCATCATGAGGTAGATTGTCGATTGTGACTTCGAAGTAGGTGATGTACCTGCTTGCAGATGTCTTCCCGTTATATGGATTGATGTGGAATGGTTTATATTTTGGTGGGAAGGGAACATCTCTCCAGGCAGCGGGATACGGTTGTCGTATCCTGAGGTCTTGGCAATTTTCTCGGCCATAGAACATGGTTCGGAGCTCCTGGACCTCTCTTCTTGCCTACCTGGCCTCGTCTGCAGAGGTAGGAGCCATCGTTTCAAGAGAATTGTTGCCCGGATTTGGTGCAGCTGAGTTCGAGTCCGCATTGACCGCGGGACCCGAGCTTGTTTGGCCAGGTGTCCTTCCTTGTAGAGTAGAAATGGTTGCCTTGATCTCATCAACGGACTTAACCAAAGCATGCAGTATGGCCTCCATAGTATCGATGCGTTGGCGATCACTGGGACCCTCTTGGATGCTGTCTATCATGAATACCATCTTTATATGATGAGAGGTGGAAGGAGCGGTAGAGGATGTACCTTCTGAGTCGTACCTTCGTTCAGAGAAGTCGTCGGGGTATGTGGGAATGTTCTTTTCTGGTTCGAACTCGAAAAGAGTGGTACCCCCACCTTCAGAGCATGCCTCTTCTCGAGAGTTGTGGAAGTCCTCGGGGATGTCGAGATTTGCTGTATCTGGGTTATCCTCTTGGAACACCGGATTATCGTTGATATTTGGAGGGGTGCTACCCCCAGTTACAGTGTCTCCGAGTGTGGACGATGAATCCCCAAGTATGGAAGATTTTATTTTCGAGCGGATCACTTGGTAAACACCACCTGCAACGGTGGTAGACAACCGCTTAGAAGAAAGCTTCTTGGTTACGCCAGTTGAAATTATCGGGCTAGAGACATTTGCTTTCTTCCCTCTCCCGCTGCCGAGAATCTTCAGAGCGGAATTGCAGGAAGCGACAAGGTGCGCTTCATCTTCTGAGCTCGGACGTCACAACCGTCGGGAGATGGATCGTCGGTCTGCTTGTACAACCGCCTTGCTGCGACGGCAGTTGACAATGACTTGGGTACAGTGCTGTCCGTGGGAGGATTCTCCGTATACCGAGGCCTCTTCTCTTTTCTTGCTCTTGTGGAGGATAACCTCAAGCAAGTCAGATGGGTCTTGAACGACCATGTTTGCTTCCTGGGTTTTGGGAGACTTTTGGAAACCACTCTGTCCGTTTTCTGTCGGGGGCTGAACTCGATTGGTTCGTTACAACTTTCCATCATAGGCCCATATAACAGTATGTGGAGCGCTCAGGTGGTCAGAGGTCAGGACAGCGGACTGAACATGCCAAGCTCGGGCTGCCTTGGACTTCTTTACTCTAGTACGTGAGGGCACATAATAGGAAGAGTCTAAGTGGTGCTGGAGAGAGTCAGACATGTTTTCTCGGAAGCACCAGAGATCAGGAGCATAGGAGAGGCGATCGAAGACTGAGCCTGAGCCGCATGGAGCAGACAGCATGTAGCTGGAATCACCAGTCTTCATGCAGCTGGCAGTCGTAGCCGCATGGGCTTTCTTCATGTGGTTGGAAGTCTTAGCCGCATAAGTCTTCTCCATGCGGCTGGGAATCCTGAACGCATGAGTGTTATTTATTCGGCTGGTAGTTTCGGCCGTATGGTCATCATGCATGCGGCTGGCAAGTTTGGCCGCATGAGTCTTCGTCTTGCGGCTAGTGCTTTTGTTATGCTTCTTCCTGGAGCACATAGAATCACTCTTTGCCCCTGTAAGTCCATCATCGTAGTGCTTTCCTATGCCAGACATGGGGACAGCAGAGTCCTCTATAGCTTGAAGTGGAGCCGCATGAGAGTTGTCTTTGTCGTCTTGGGCAGCAGAGAGTACTTCGTCCAGGGCTTGGGAAGGAGCGAATGACTTGGGTCTCCACTCCTTGCGGGCCTTCTTCGTGTGGGCTCGCCGTTGGACCGGGCCAGCGCCCCCGTCGGAGATCATTTCTTCAAACGCTTGTTGGTCAAACCGGGCGACCAGCATTTGTTGAGTGGAGCCCAGTTTGGCTGCGTCTTATTATGTCACCAACTCCTCAGCCGTAGAGAAGTTAGTCCCCAACAGAGTCGCCATCGCATTTGCCATTGATTATAAATGAACATAACAGTTATATCGGAGGACTGGACTTTTACTTCACAACACAAACTCGCTTGTACAAAGAAAGCCTAGGGACGAAAACCTAGGTACAGCAGTCTAAGTACAATTGTTTAATTTTTCTGGAGGGTGACAATAGAGGCTCGGGAAAGCGACGGCCGCTCTGCCTTACTCCTTGGACGATCAGACGTAGCCTTGTCTCCGGTGAAGAAATGCTCTTGGACTTGTGGGGAGACTCTCTTGCACCTTCGGTTGCTAGATCTCTGGATGCCTTTGTAGTGCTCTCTCTCTTTTCTCTGCTCTTCTCTCTCTCTATTTTTCTCTTCTTATTTTTCTCTCTGCCTGCAAGGGAATGGCACCTTGCTATTTATAAGAATAGGGTCTACTCCTTAGGGTTTGCCAATGATTGTCTCCTTCAGAAGTCGGCGGCTAAGGTTTATTTAATCTGGGCCCTTCATTTTAATGTGATTGCATCAAATCTTTGTGGGCAATAAATATTGATTGCCATGAATACTCGTGATTTGTGATAGCCCACCACGTGTCCCATTAGCTTGATTTGATTTGATCTGGGCAATTATGACGATTGCAACAAATCTACTTTTATTGGGATCTGTTAGCACCCATAACTCCAGGGAAGATAAGACTGCCACGTGTCTCTATTGTTGTGAAGAGTGCCACGTGTCAGCCGCGTGAGGATTGGCAGCCGCATAAAAAAGGGGCAATCGCCTAGGGATGGGGAGCCGCATGGGGATGGGTAGCCGCATAAGGATGAGCCACCGCATGAAGATGGATAGCCGCATGAGGATGAGCAACCGCATGAGGATGGACAGCCGCATGAGGATGAGCAACCGCATGAGGACGAGTGGACGTATAAAGTATGCAGCCGCATGAAGATGGGTGGCCGCATGAAGTGGGCGGCCGCATAAAGTGAGCGGCCGCATAAATATAGCAGTCGCATGCCTCGGGGTTCGGTGGATTCTGCCAACTGTGAAAAGATTTCCTCCTCTTCCCTAGGAATACGCCTTTACGTCTGTCATTATTGCGCCTTTATGTCAGAGCTGTCGTTTATCAGAGCTGTCAGCCATCAGGTCATTAAATGCAGTAAAAGACGAAGGAAAGGGTTGTTGAAGGCCACGTGGCTCCTCTCGGGGCCGCACGGAATTATTCTAGCCGCATAGGTTCTTAAGCCGCATAGATCCCTGAGCCGCATGGGCTCTCTCAGCCACATGGGGATCCTTGACCGCATGAACCTTTCTTTATTCTTTTTCATGCTTCTACAGCAAATTTGAAATACATACAAAGATATGTGACAGGATGGATAAAGATTATGAATAAGAACAAGTATATGGGTATGGATTAATCACAGGTGCACACGTGTGCGATTCAACTATCAACATGAATACCTAAGTTGGGCTTTGGTCATATATCCGTAGTATTTTTCCTCCACAAGTATAAATCCCCTAAATTTTCCCTACTTTTAAAAAAATTAATATTGGCATCGATTTTTATTTTTCATATTTATACGCCGCGTATTTGTTACGATTTCGTATTCATAAGTCGCGTACAAGTTACGAGGTATTATATATTATTATTTTTTACACAAAGGTTTTATTAAATAATTTTCTCATATGGAAAAATATTTTAGTTTACCAAATAATATAAGATAAATAATTTCATAAATTTTTTAAAAGACGTCGCAACAGGATTGTTGAAACATTATTTTTATTTATTATAAAAAGAGTTTTATTTAATTGGTAATTTAGAAAAATTACCTTTTATATAAACATTCCATTTGCGATACATGAAATTAAATTTCTTGAATAAATTAGTTTTCAAAATCTTATTTTAAGTATTTATTAATATGGAAAGGGTATTTAAAATATTTATTTTTGAAATTATTTAACTATCATTTTTATTATTATTTAATGATAGATTGAAATTGTTGATTTAAGCTAAATTAATTATGATAACTTAAATTAGCATTTGAACTATTGAATTTGATTTTAAAATATTTTTAAATAGTTGATTGGATCTATCTAGATATAATGTGAATTTGAAGAGATTAGTTCAAATTGATTTGAATTAAAAATGGTATTTATCTAAAGGGAATTTAAACTATCATAATCTACATCTAACTAGGGGAGTCCACCTCCAATATAAGGAAAGGCTCCTTTATCCCTTTTCTAATAAATTCCACAATATATTCTCCACAAAAACTTGTACATCTTTGTCACGATCCGCACCCTAGAGTTAGGGCACGAGACGTGGGTACGTCCAGCCTACGTCGCAGTGTTGCCGGTAGAACGTTGTCCTAGGTCACAATATAGAACAATATAATGTTAAGCAGTTTATACTCCCCGAATGGGGGTGACAGGTTTTGTTCGACAGGGTACCCACAAATTAAGTTGGAAAATGAATGTGACACCGTGGGGTGAAATAAAATCGGTCACGTGTCAGGAAAGTTGTGCGAAGCAAATAGAGCACAAAATGGTGTGTCTGAGTGGGACACGAAGGTCAAGGATAAAGAGTGTCTCGAGTAGATCATGCATGATGAGTTGGTTTCAAGAAAATAACTGGTCTTGTGTTCTCAAATTAAAAGTCACGGTAACATAATAAAAAAGATCAAGGAAAATAGTGGAAAAATAATTAATAATCAAATAGTCTAAATCGACCCAAAGTTGTGCGAAGCAAAAATAGTACAAGGGAACAAGTTTAGATGGGACACTACATACCGTTATGAAGGAAATCATGTCCACTACAAAACTCATGAAGAAGATTTCCAGAGTTGAACATCCCTGACACTCCAAATATCAATGGCACGGGAAAGTACACTTAAAGATAAATAACAGAATAAAGTATTTATTCAAACTAAATCAATCAGAAAAATTTAAAAAAAAATCAACCATAAATTCAGGGTGCTCACATCCTACCCACCTTATAAAAATTTTGTCATCGAAATTAAAATGTTCGTACTCCTTCTAAGTCAAACTCCCACAATCAAGCCCCAGAACTTAAACAAATCATACCATCAAGAAGGACGACATCCAGGGTCATGACATATGGTGTCAGTGAAAGTCTCATCTAGGTATACTAGTCATGCTAATCGAAACGGTCATAGGGTATCAAAATACACAAGCAATCTAGGGTACTAAACTAGAATAGTTACAGAAATAACAAATTATTAAAACTGTAAGGCAGTCTACCATCCTACATGAAACTGGTACTCATCAAAAATAAAATAAAGATAACTACCAATTATCTATAAATGGGTACTATTCAAAAAATCAAAATCAAAAGTTAAAGAATGAAAGTCAATTGCATGGAAATCCAATCACAATATATATTAAGAATATTTAGTCTCGATACGATCTAAGTTGATCAAACTGGGGAGATCAAGAATTGGGCAATATGGAGGACAGTTCAATAAAGACTGAGAACGAGCATACAAGGATGGAGATTCATGCCGTAATCAAATTTAATTCAATTGAGTACAACCCAAGATAAGAAAAGATAATCGAAGTTGATTGGGTCGTGATTAAGGAAACTAGAATTCAATGATAATGAAAACCTTTTTAGAGAAAAACAAGAAAGATTTCATACAAAAATCAGTTAATCATCTCTCTCTGATATTATCAGTTTACCATTGGCCAAATCATATTTTCTCACAAATCCCAATATAAAATCAACCGTTATATGACTATCATAAAAAAAAATTATAACCTTCAGTCATCTAAACCATTACCATGATCACCATAGACACAATTCTAAACTTCTAAAACATTTTCCACGAAGCATACCCCCTCTTAATTAGGTATCAACACTTATTCGTTTAATCAATTTCCAAATTTCTTCACCTTTCTAAATTAGATCTGAGACCTCTAAATCTAGTTTATGAAATCCTTGTACTTGTTTAAGTCAAGTCACGTATTCTCTTAATTCTAATACCACTATGTCATACAATTTATTCTTATTTATAAATCAACCTTCATATTTTCTTCAACGTTCACCTTCAATTATTATCCTTTTGAATTCTACAATTTTCTCCAATCATCTAAAAATAATTCCTATAACTTAAAATCCTTGTATTTTCTCTGTCTCTAGTCACCCTCTTACAATATCTAGTTCAATTTCGCATTGAATACAATTCAATTCTCCTTTCCATCTCTATATTTCAACATAGCCTTGTAATAGTTTCCAAGAATCAATAACCAAGCTTTTCTAAGTTCTCAAAACTAGGTTGACCTCTGATATCCTCATTAGTTTTTTCTTTTTGAAATACATCCATGAATTTCTCATAACCAAAATTCTGCGAATGTTTCTAAATTGATAACATTTATCACTCGATTCCATTCTAAACCTTTACCATATCTCCCTTTCAAATTTTTTATATTTGACACCCAACATTCTGATTCCTACAAAATCATCCTAAGATAACCAATTACGTCATTTCCGAACTAGATGATTTAAGTCACTTCCTCAACATTTCTCAGATAAAATGATATGAAGATTCAAGGGTTTTCAAGGTATAGCTGACAGAATTTAGATACGAGACGGAATTGATGTAAGCAGGACAGTTATAAAAGACAAGGATTGATGAAAATAAAATATTGGCAGGAAAAGAAATGATAAAAGAATCTGTTCTGCTTATCTGTTTTTTTAAAAAAAAGGAACCCATTTTGAATAAGAGCTATAATATCAAATCCAAAATAACTAGCAAAATCAGTGATTCATTGTATTAAGAAGAAATTCATAGAAAGAAGTTACACAAAGGTTTATAAAAACAGCTAAACCTACTCCTAAGTTAAATAGTAAGAAACAAACAAAACAAACAAATAATACATTTTTTTGAAGGACTGGAACAAAAGTAGAGAAAACATGTTCAAAAATATTTAAGGTACAATCTGATAATCATATGCGTCTATCCAAAATCATGGTACTCTAAACCCTCATCATACTAGTAAGCAAGGCTACGATAATCACAAAGTCCTCGACTTAGGCACATACCTCTAGAATCATGGTATTTAACATTTTTGCGATGCCGCTAGCTTGGCTGTAAAAACCTTAAATTCCCACACCCAAGAAATACATCCAAAGCCAGACTATGTGTCCTCACCATGCGGGCTAATGTGACTATAGAAGACTAGATTATAAAACTTAGATGTCCTAGCCCATATAATTTCATCTTGACAAAAATTAAGTTAAATCAACAATGAATACCCAAAATCAAATTTATCAACGAACATCAAGATTCAAAAATGGGCAAAAATCCTTCAAAACATATAAATACAAACTCGGATGCTACAGCTAACATCAAGATTCAAAATTCAACAATCTTCCATCAAATTCAATAAATACAAACTCAAATTCAACAATAATCCATCAAAATCAAATTCAACAATAGAAAATAAAGATAAATCAAATCAAGAAAAAAAAGAGTTTTCAAATCGAAGTTAAATAAGATTCTCAAGGGTCGTCCCAGGAATCTCTCAAGGGATCCTAACTGTGATTGAGTATCTTCAAAAATATATCCTATTCCTACTGCAGGCTGTAGTGGTACTCGAGTTCGAATACCACTACACAAACTCGACCTGCATGGGCTACCACTAAAAACGTGTCACGACCCGTACCCTGGAGTTAGGGCACGAGACGTGGGTACGTCCAGCCTACGTCGCAGTGTCGGCGGCAGAACGATGTCCTAGGTCACAATATCTAACAATATAATGCTAAGCAGTTTATTCTCCCCGAATGGGGGTGACAGGTTTTGGTCGATAGGGTACCCACAAATTAAGTTGGAAAATGAATGTGACATCGTAGGCAGAAATAAAATTGGGTCACGTGTCATGAAAGTTGTACAAAGCAAATAGAACACAAAATGGTGTGTCTGAGTGGGACACGAAGGTCAAGGGTGAAGAGTGTCTCGAGTAGTTCATGTATGATGAGTTGGTTTCAAGAAAATAACTGGTCTGGTGTTCTAAAATTAAAAGTCACGGTAACGTGCTAAAAATGATCAAGGAAAAGAGTAAAAAATAATTAATAATCAAGTGGTCTAAATCGACCAGAAGTTGTGCGAAATAAAAAGAGTACAAGGGAACATGTTTGGATGGGACACTATATACCGTCATGAAGGAAATTATGTCCACTACAAAACTCATGAAGAAGATTTCCAGAGTTGAACATCCCTGACACTCCAAATATCAATGGCACGGGAAAGTATACTTAAAGATAAATAACAGAATAAATTATTTATTAAAACTAAATCAATCAGAAAAAATTTAAAAAAATCAACCTGAAATTTAGGGTGCTCACAATCGTGTCTGTGCCCATGCCCCCTCCCATCCACTATATTTTTCTTACAATTACAAATTATTTCTCCGTGTCCAACAAACCCAAGCACCGACACCCGCCCGCGTCTCGCAGAACACATCCGACTTATTCGATATCTCGATCCCTAATCCTAACCCTAGCAAATCTGGCCGCCTCGTCGTCATCCCGACAATACCACCACCGGACCATCTTCCTCTACCCGACTACAGGACATCGCCACCAACCCATCACTGTCACCACCGTCGTCAACACCAAACCACATCCCCGATCTCGGACCATGGCAACCGACCATCCTACTGCAACCACCACTCCCGTCTTTGATCCCTCGCCTCTGACCTAGACCACCCTACTCCTCTCATCCATAAACCGCAGACTCACTACCACCATTACAACCACCACCCCTCAAAACTCCCATCACTCACACCGTCTCAGATCTGCCTCACGTTCGCTTCCCTCCGTGTGCCACCATCGCCGATCTTGTCGCCGGAATGCCACACCCAGAGCAGTCGCCTCTTCTTTCGTGCAACGATGGAGCACATCCGCGTGACAGCGACCACCTACACAAACCTAGTCGCACCGTTCGTCTGAGCGTTGGAGCCGACCTCCGTCAGCCTCTCAAGTCCGGTCTAGTGCACAACCTTGCCACAATGGGCAGCCCCCATTCCGTCCTTCGTAACCGTCATGGCCGAGACCCCTTCGTCTGCAGTTGAAACCCTCTCTCCACTCTCGCCCACTCCTTCTCTTTGTATCTCCATACTCATCCATCTCTCATCCATTCTTACATATTTTTCTTTACTTCTTGTCTCTCTCATTGTTCTTGGGATTTAAGGATGTCCTCGAAAGAGAAGAGCAGCATGTGCTGGTCATAAATTCTTGTGGTTATTTTTTTAGTTTGCTTTGTTATGTTGTGATTTTAAAACAGTATAACACATAGTATATAAAGTAATTATATTATTAGTGTATAAGTTTTGTTATAAGTTTTTATTTGTTATTAGAATTATTATTGTATTATTTTGGTTTTTATTAGATAAATAATTAATTAATATTACTCAAAAAATAGTCTAACAAAACTCAATAGCCCCAAAAAAATATTTTACCTACATTTTTTAAATATTTTGGTAATGACAAGTTAGTTTTCTACAAAATTTTATATATTACGAACTTAGAATTTAGCCTAAAAAATTATTATTGATTCTTCAAGTATTTACCTAGACATATATTTGACTAATAAAAATGTATTTTTTCTAAATTATATACAAAAAATATTTTCCAAGTATTTACGTAAACTTATTATAGAAATATTTTCTAAGAATTTGTATATGTATCTATCGCCATAAATTCTCCTTGATTATCACCATTGATCATAACTAAATCGTATTTTTCTATTTTCTCGGGAACTCCAACCCTTACACATCGACCATGGCTATTGGACTATTGGGATATGTCAGAACACCACACGACATCGGACGCAACATCAGGCAAGATACCTTGCCATATTTACAGCTTATATGTTTTCTGCATTTTTGTTTAGTTATTGCACATTTACTATTTGTCGATTCTAATTATCTAGTTGCATCTCTATTAACTGTTTATAGTTTAAATATTGTGGTTTCAAGTTATATAGAGTGCAAGATTACTAGTCATATTTTCAGTAATGTGCATGTGGACCTAGAGTTAAAATGACTACCATATGTTTAGTGCATTTCATAAACTTTGTCATAGATGTGCCATGAAATGTGTGTGAGTTGTGAGCAACATATAGAGATCACTTGCATGTTGGCTGATCACCCATTTTCATGCGTTTAGAAGACTTGACAGTTATTAGGTTTAAAACAATATTGTGGAAGTGACATGTGTTTTTGTGTCCTGGTTACGACGGAGGTATCGTTCATGGGGAGGGAGAGGACAGCTATTAGCATTGTGGAAGTGACACGTGTTTGTGACTGGAAGGAATGTTATTTACTGCCTATGGCCGATAGTGACTCGTATGAGCGCTACTTATTGCCACTTCTCCTTTTATTTGCATTGCTGATCATAAAGCCACGCATGGAACATTGTCCTCAAAGTGCAGATCACTTAGACGGTTAGGGAACCAGTTGTGTTATAGTTATGTAGTGTTTACATTTACAGTTTTATGTGGCATGTTCTTTCTGTATCTTATTTTGTTCCTCTGAGGACATGGTGATTCCTCCAGGTGTGATTTTGTGATTTCCACTGTTGCTCTAGCCGAGGCCATGATTCACACTCTTCCTTCGAGATGATTACTCTTGGACCGTCTTTGCTTCGCTTGACAAATTCCTTTATTGTTATATATATTTGTCATTTAAATTAGTTGGTAGTGGATTTATCTCCGCCCAACGTCTTGTACAAATAACAATTTATAGTTAAATTTTATCATTATTCCTTTATATTTATGGATGAGATTTAGTGTGTCATGGGTACTATATTTTACAGCTTATGTATACATACGAGAGTTCCATATACTTCATATGTATACAAATGGCATGTCTACGTACTTAGTCCTAAGTATTTTGGGACTGGGGCATTACATATTTTTGTGGTGGCCCATGCAAGTCGAGTTAGCCGTTTCAGTTATGTTACTGTACCGAGCGGGCCTGCATATAGGATTAGAGTCTAGGATCTCATCCACATACTGGACCTCCTTTCTTGACTCCAAATTTTACTCTCGTTTACCTTCCTTAATATTACATCCTGCTTGAACTACTTCTACAGTAAACCTTATTTCTTGTACTTAATAAACGGTTAGGAAGATGTCTACACTAGTATATGCTGATAGGTCAAACACATTGCTGGAAGGATTGCCTTAGCAATTAGTAAGCTTTAGAAATCCTATTTGAGGCATATTATGCTTCAAGGATCAAGGCACCATATTTACCCTATAGGTATGATCTTAAGGATTAGTTAATTCCAAGTTGGGTAGTAGCAATATTATTAACTTCGAAGGATTGCGAGGATTTTATTTTTAATATTACTAGGTGGTATTCCCGCGAGGATCGATAGATTTTATAAAAGATTGAGAAAAACAAATTAATTTCAGGGTCTTGGATAATATTTATGATTTATTGTGTTATACATCTTAAGAGGGATATATTGATTTGAAAAGGATCTTAAATTTTTAAATGTTGCAGTATGATGTACGATTGATTAAACTTTGAGCGAGATAGATAAAATTTGGTAAAAAAAAATCTTAAGATTTTAAATTGTGTCATAAGATTTATGATTAATAAGTATATTAAATTTTGAGTTTATGTTCGAAGTGATGATAATAAAATTTTGCTTTAAGATATGTTAAGAGTTATCTCGAGATTTATTAGAGAGTTTTAAATCTTTGTGGGCATGATTTTGTTAGTCGACCTCAACCGACTAGAGAATAATGAAGTTTGGTTTGAGTTGAAATACATTTTGGAAAAAAATTGTGTGGTATGAGAAAGGTTTTTTCGAGAGTTTAAAATTTTTAATGTTATGATTATGCTTAACGACTTGGAAGGATTAGAAAATTTTGGTAAATTATTTTGAATTATGTTGCGAAACTTTTGATGAACTTAAAATTTGTAGATTGAGATTAGGCAACCAAGACAGACACAATATCATTAGTAGTGTACCCCTTTATTTGCCATACCACTTATGCCTACGATATCGCATATACGTAAGTGTAGTTAGTCATCGATCAAGCCATGTTACTATATCTTCCTCTTGACTTACTCACCTTTCCTCAAAACTTGATCTATCATCGTGACCTTCTAATCGTTTGACACTAGAAAATGATTAGAACCGTTCCTTGGAAGTACCCTAACCTAGAAAACTATCTTCTCCATAGTTACCATGCCTCCCGAGTCTCTAAACTATTTTTATTCTTTGATATGCTTGATTCTTAATATTCATTTTTTGTGCTTTATCTTGACTTAACCTGTATCATTTATTTTTCGTGCATTAACTAGTGGCCCTCAATCATTACCTATACCATACCACGACTATTGAACCTAAGTTTCCTTCCAATAATTTGCTTCCCCCTTTGAGAATCTCTATTTTGGCTCCCCCATAATACATGCAAATCTTGTTTCTTATATGATTACCTTGGCAGAGATAAAAATTTGATCATGACATTCTTCAGTTATGTATGGCTAGTATGCAATTATGAGATTAGACATAAATTGAAACGTGATTCTTGAATTTATAGGATGATACAAATGAAGGTAATTAGACTAAAAAAAGAAGAAGAAAAAGAAATAAGAAAAATATGGAGTGAGTTTTATTTTTATGATGTGAGGATTAATTTCTATAATGATTAGGGATATAAATTAAGATATGGTTGATTTTTACCATGGACTAGACTAGTTGATGGTTATTGAATATCAAGAAGCTTATGGAAGATGAAAAATCTATTTGATATATAATATATATATATATATATATATATATATATATATATATATATATATATTTTGTATATATTTATATATATATATATATATATATATATATATATAAATATATACAAAATATATATATATATATATATATATATATATATATATATATATATATATATATATATTGGGAGAAGTAGATTAAAAAGGTTATTGAATTTAAATTTGGGCTTAATGAATCTTTGAGATATCGGATTTACAAACATGAATATAGTTAGAATTCAAAATATTTGTGAGTAAATTTTTGGAGGTTAACTATCAAATTGTAAGGATAGGAGAATGTATTTCAAAGAAATTTTTAGGTTTCAAGGGGATTCAAAATTTTGGAAATGAAATAAAGAAGAAAAGAAAAGGTGTCGTAAGGAAATTCAAGTCTATTGGAACATGAACCTTGAAGAAAACTTTTGAAGATTTACTAATAATAAAGATGATAATGAAGACTCGAAGATCATGACCACATTTAACACGACACAAATATGGAGTTAATGACCTTTGTATGAGATACAGGAAGTTATTAACAATCTTTGAGATTTCATCAATTCAAAGATTGATGGTAGTAGCAATCGAATTCGATACTGATGGGTTGTCAAGACATATCTTCTAAACTATACCCGTGAAGTTATTTTTCCTAGCCATCTAAATTTACGATTATTCAAAAATAAATGTTTTGTCTCGTGGTTTGCATTTTCTTGCCGAGTAAATTGATCGTGATTTCCCACAGATAAACTCTTTCTATCTCTTCTATCCTACCTCCCTTGTTTTTTCCAAATTTTATAGACAAAATTCTTGTAAGTTGGATAGGATGCAAATCCCCTACATTTTCTCTACTTTTTAAAAAAATTAATATTGGCATCTAATTTTATTTTTCGTATTTATATGCCCCGTACGAGTTACGATTTCGTATTCATACGTCGCGTATGAGTTACGAGGTATTATATATTTTTTTACACAAAGGTTTTATTAAAATAATTTCTTCATATGGAAAAATAGTTTAGTTTACCAAATAATATAAGATAAATAATTGCTTAAATTTTTTAAAAGGCGTCGCAACGGGATTGTTGAAACGTTAAGGCAGTTTTATTTAATTGGTAATTTAGAAAAAATTACGTTTTATGTAAACATTCCATTTGCGATACATGAAATTAAATTTCATGAATAAATTAGTTTTCAAAAACTAATTGGAAGTATTTTTGAATATGGAAAAGGTATTTCAAATATTTATTTTCAAAATTATTTAATATCACTTTTATTATTATTTAAAGATAGTTTGAAATTGTTGATTTAAGCTAGATTAATTATGATAACTTAAATTAGGATTTGAACTATTGAATTTGATTTTAAAACAGTTTTAAATAGATGATTGGATCTATCTTGATTTAATCTGAATTTGATGAGATTATTTCAAATTGATTTGAATAAAAAATAGTATTTATCTAAAGGGAATTTAAACTATCATAATCCATATCTAACTAGGGGAGTCCACCTCATATATAAGGAGAGGCTCATTGATCCTTTTTCCCATAAATTCCATAAAATATTCTGCACCAAAACTAGTGCATCATGTCCATGCCCCCTCCTATCCACTATACTTTCCTTACAATTACAAGTTATTTCTCCGTGTTCGACTACCCCGGACACCAACATTCGCCCGCGTCTCATCGGACACATCCGACTTATTCGACACCTCCATCCCTAATCCTAACCCTAGCAAATCGGGCTGCCCCGTCGTCGTCCCGACACCACCACCACCGGACCATCTCCCTCGGCCCGACTATAGGACCGCCTCCAACCCATCACTGTCACCACCGTCGTCAACATCAAACGCCATCCCCTATCATTGATCACGACAACCGACCACCCTAATACAACCACCACTCCCGTCGTCGATCCCCTACCTCCGACCCAGACCATCCTACTCCTCTCATCCATAAATAACAGCCTCACCACCACCATTACATCCACCACCCGTAGAAACTCCCATCACCTGTGTCGTCTTAGATCTGCCTTACGTCCACTTCCCTCTGTGCGCTACTAGCGTCGATCTCGTCGCCGGAACGCCACATCCATAGCAGCCGTTTCTTCCTTCGCGCACCGGCGGAGCACATCCCGGTGGCAGCGATCGCCTATGCGAACCCATCTACACCGTTCGTCCGAGCGCTGGAGCCGACCTTTGTTAGCCTCTCGAGTATGGTCCAGTGCACAGCCTCACCACAGCGGAAGCCCCCGCTCCGTCCTCCGTGATCGCCATTGGCGAGACTCATCCGCCTGAAGGTGAAACCCTCTCTCCATTCTTGCTCACTCCTTCTCTCTGTGTCTCTACACTCATCCCTCTCTCTTCCGTTCTTAATATTGTTCTTTACTTCTTCTCTCTTGCCGTGCCCTACTCTAAAAATATATAAGATTTGGGTATAACCTGGCTAGCTGATACAACGTAGAATGAACTGTCCAATTTAATGGACTCACTTAGGTGTATTACGCTGTAAATGAATCTATAATACACAGACAAGAGGTAACATCTAAATCTCATCCATGTGAACAAAGAAGGTAATACTGAAATATGAAACTAGAAATAGATGGAGTCTGAATAAAATACAACTGAATAGTCTGGTAGGTACAAACCTACAAAGTACAACACTGAATGAAATACTGAAAGCAGAAAGGTAACTAGTCATGGGCATCGACTAACTAGATAATAATGCTTATAACCAAAACAGTACCAAACCCTGAGTCAAGAGAACTCCTCAGGAAACACCTCTCGTCTTCTGCAGCAAGTCCTATCTCAAGTCCCGGTTCACACCCAATCAATTGCAAGTGCTCGTCTAAATCTGGAAAGCAACGAGGTCCTCAGAGGACATAGCAAGATACATAGAAAACATGCCATAAAGTAAATACTTAATAACTGTAAAAGGGTGAACTAACCAGCTAAGTGAATGCACTTTGAAGACAACCCTGGATGTATTGGTAGGTAAATAAGGATTTTGCATCGAGGCAGAAGAATATACGCCTGCTTTTTGTCTTCCCCTGAATGTAACTATATATCCTATATGCCTAGTAATTGTCTTCCTCTGTCCTTCAAAAATGTACAAGTCATATCCACTACTCGAACATTCTGTATCTCAATGCAAGGTCATAGTCACTAGACACAACCTAACCATTCTATGTACCAGAGCACGAACCCTTTGCACTGGTAGCAAGCCAGGTGCCATGGTATGAACTCACTCAGTGCCGTATCATAACACGTGTCATGGTCAAGGGAGTTGTAACAACAACTCTGCAACTAAGGCTACGTCGCCTAGAGCTAAGTCAAGTAGGTAACCCTAAGTGTCGATGCCATCATCGACTACGCCCGAGGCAATTCTTGGACTCTACCAACCTAGTCTACGCCAACAAGAGCACAATAATGCATATGTAAAAACAGTAATACAAAGAAATATATACTTGCCTGAAACTCCGGGAGGCACAAGCAAAGATCTGGGCTCCTCAATCAAGATCGTATCGTCCCGAGCACTTAGGAATACACAACCAAGGCTTATGATATGCTAAACAAACATTCTTAATCATGAAGCTCTACAAGATAATCACTAAAGTTATATATATCATCATATATGCATTCCCTATGATATTGTGTATACGTATACATAGAATTTATACATTAGGGTGATAAGGTATCATGGGAAAAATGTGACAAAAGTGTGGATTTCTATATATAGCTTGTATGCAATATCATTCATGTGTAACTTGTGCACAATAATGAGTATCTGAGACGACTAGTGTATGTGTGCTCACAAGATAAATATATGTTCTATATATATGTTCAATATATATATATATATATATATATATATATATATATTTTATATATATATATATATATATATATATATATATATATATATATATATATATATATGTATATAAAGAAAATAGATATAAGTCATATATTTATAAAAAGGGAACATATATACAAAAAATATATATAAGGGAAAGTGTATATGGGAATATATATAAGAAAATGCATATGGGTTATATATATATATATATATATATATATATATATATATATATATATATATATATATATAAAAGGGAAATTATATATTTTTTAGGTTATATATGCATAAGAAAATGTATACGGGAATGTATAAATATAAAGGAAGTTATATATATGTAGTATGTATGCAGAAATGTATATACGGATTGTGTATATATATGGAAATTATATATATAAGTTATATACATAAAAGGAACACATATATAGGTTACATGTACATATTAGGAAATATATATAGGATATATGTAAAAGCTAAGAAAACATGGTGTATGTTTATGTAAGAAAACATGTATAAGTTTTATATATATATATATATATATATATATATATATATATATTTATATATATATATATATATATATATATATATATATATATATATATATATATAGGAAATTATATATAAGAATATGTATGAGTTATATATATATATATATATATATATATATATATATATATATATATATATATATATATATATATATATATATATATGTTACATAATATATATATATATATATATATATATATATATATATATATGTTACATAAATAGGCAAGTCAATCCCTTGTACACAAGCAACACTAGTAAATCTTTTGTTATATATTTATTACATAACATATATATATATATATATATATATATATATATATATATATATATATATATATATATAAAATTTATATATATATATATATATATATATATATATATATATATATATATATATATATATTAATCAAAAAAATTATATATATATATTAATGACACTATATATGTAATATATATACATATATATATATATATATATATATATATATATATATATATATATATATATATGACAGATTGTGTGTGGATTGATTTATATTTACTTTATACAATTATTATTTATATGTTATATCTACTTCTATGCATATACATACGAGGAAGGACACAATTTCACCTACTGACATTACATGTAACACATGTATATTGGGTTTGGCAAGTGAATAAGCAATTTGTGCATATACATATGTAAAAAGGGTCATGGCAAATGAAATGCCTATTGTCATATTTTAACATAGCATGTATATAAGGACTGTGTGTTGCCTACATACTTAATGTTGCAAAGAATAGTGCTGTTACTAACAAGAACCTCCCATTGTCATATTTACACACTTGGAGAAATATATATTCAAGGAGATATACATACACATGAAGGAAGACAGCAAACAAACCCACTTATTTTAACCATGCTACCATGAACCTACTGATTTTAGCAAGGGAAAAGAACCCATAGTGTGCTGTGTAAGCCAAGTCCCATGCAATAGCTTGTTCACTCAAGCTCCCAACCAAACCAATGAGCCTCATGGCGAAACCCAACAAAAGAAAAAGAAACACAAGAAAATATAAAGGAGGAAGATGATCACCTATGACGTATACGTGCTACATACGATAGTGAGGCATACAAGGGCTGGACAGTTGCTGCAGCGTGACGAGCTCGTTTCGTCGACGCGAAGACGTCGAAAACTCAACGACGATGAAATGATTCGCGCTCGAATCTCAAACGGCCGAGTGGGAAATCGCTGGAGGTGGCACCTCCCTCCTTGAGGTTTGTCAGGCTATAGGGGGAGATCGGCGGTGGCCGGCCTGGTGCGCACGATGGCGCATTAAGCGTGCATCGACGCTCGCGCACAACAAGACACCCGCATCTCGCAGCAGCGTGCGACTGTTGTTGCTGTCCCTAGCGGCACGGGGGGCACCGCAGGTGGAGGAGGCAGCAGTCGGCCTAGAGGGACACGACGCTGTACAAAAATGTAGCAGCAACTTAGCCGTCGGGGTGTGGGTTGCTCGTTTATTGGAGGAAGAGGAGGAGATGAAAATAAGGATGATGGTGATGCTGTTAGGGTTTAAAGAAGGGGGCCACTACTCGGTTAGGGATGAGGTGGAGGAGAAGATGAAGATGAGGATGATGGTGATGAAGTAGATATGATTGTGAGGATAATAGTGATAAAGATGAAACAATTGTGATGGAGAAGTTGATGATGGTCATCTGGCATTAGCTATAGAGAAGCGAAGGAGGGACTGTGTTGTCGACCAATGCTTGGAGAAGGAGGTATGGGGATGGTGATGAAGAGGATGGGGATGAGGTCTGTTGTTATGAAAAAGGAGGATAAGTGTTATGTGGTCGGCTACATGATGGTGAGAGGGTTTCCTAGAAGGAGAGAGAAAATAAAAAAGTGTGTCATAGTTTGAATTAAAGTAAAGAGAGAGAGTATACAATTGACAACTTTTCAAAAGTAAATGGTGTTGTTGCCATGTGATTGGACAAGAGAGAGAGTGTGGGTCATTGATTGGCTTTCTCAAAGAATTATTTATGTATGGCCAAAAGGGGCTAATTGGCATGGAGGGGTTTCAGTGGGTTTAATTATAGGATCTCTGCATAAATTAGGATTAGGAGTTGGTCATTTGGGATTAGGGTGAATGTTTGCCATTAAATATCAAGAACAATAATTTACAAATGAATTGAACTTGATTGCAAACTCGCTTGTACAAGAGAAAGCCTAGAAAGAAATCCTAGGAAACAATCTAAGTACAATTGTTTAGTTTTGATTCTGGGGGGTGACGATAGAGGCTCGGGAAAGTGTAGCAAGTCTGCCTTACTCCTAGGACTATTTGACGCGTTCCTTGCTCTTGAAGAAATTACCCTTTGTAGGTTGCCTGCCTTTTGCAAGGGTGTGGAACCCTGCTATTTATAGTGGTAGATGTCTTCAGCCGCATGGATGGTCGTATGGCCACGTGGCTACAGCAGCACAAAAAGACCCGCTCCTTGGCCGCCAGCTGGCGACTTGTTGGGATTTTGTTGTAGCAAATCTGGGTGGTTGAGACTTGGTCACCATGCCATGTGTCCTATCACAAGATAGGATCAATCTGCTTGAGTCATTTTGAGCCGCATATGTCTTTCAGTATTTGGCCATGCTGGGCCGCATAAGACTCATGCGGCTTAAGTTGCAGTCTTCTTTGGTCCGCATGTAGCTTAGAGACTTTTTAGCCACATAGGTTCTATATTCTAGGCCGCATAAAGCTTACGCGGCTCAGATTGCAGTCACCCATAGCCGCATGAAGCATATAGATTGAGCCGTATAAGGCTCATGCGGCTCGGGTCGCTGTCCTTTTGGCCGTATGGCCATGTCCAGACTGGTGACATGACGTTTTGTCTTATCACGTCTTATCTTTTTTTTGTCAGAGTGTCAGAGTTTGTCATAGCTGTCAGAGCTGTCATTTTTGCCAATTTTGATAGAGTTTTGTCAGCTTTATCAGAAGAGTTGATTAGCTTGGTCGCATAAGTAACTATTCTTTCTGCGGCTCAAAAATCAGTCTGGTGAAGATGGGCCACAAAGGGCGTGTTGAGTCTGTCATACGGCTCTTCTTTATATGGGTCAATGTGTTCCAGAGTACTCATGCGGTTAGTTGTAATCCGCATGAACCCCATATTTTCCATGCTTCTACAAGACCCCCTTCAAAGTTTTCAAATTGCAAATTTAGAATACTTTGAATAAGAAGCATGGACATATGACAAGCCGCAGAAAAATCTTCGAGTCAGGAGAGACGTCGTACCGCAGGGACATTTTCAGCTGCAGGGACATTTTTGGGCCACAGGTAGATCTTGCGCCGTAGGAAGATCTTGTGCCACAGAAAGATCTTGTGCCGTAGGGAGATCCCATAAATACTGCCAGCGGTCACTGCTGCATTTAATGTCTTGATTTGGGTTTGGATTTCGGCTCTTTTTTAAGATAAAGCTGACGATTACTAAGGATAAAATCCCCAAACGTCATTATTATCTTTAATTGGTACGAGAATCGAAGCGACGATGACGATTACTAGGGATAAAAATCCCCAAGTGTCATCATTATCTTTAATATCACGTTAATCGATGCGACTTTCATCTGTTTCCATATTAAAAAGCTATAAATATGGGCCATAAGGAGAGACTTTTTCTTTCATCTTTTCATCCTTCGTCTTCATCATCTTCGTCATCTTTTCTGTCCCGATTAGCCATGGATTCGAAAGCCTCCAAGTCGACTGGTGCTACGGCCAAAGGGAAGGGACTCGTCTCTTCGTCGAGTGTTGCGGACTCTCCTCACGTTCATCCTGACGTACAACCCCTTGTAAAGGGTAAGGACAGTGGGAAAATGATGACTTAAATTTGAATGGCCATATCGTATATTTTATGCGTGGGCCTGTCATAGATTGCCTCTGTGCTTTCGGGCATGATCGATGTATCCCCTATCTCATGGGGCTGTATGTGTTCTGTATGATGGGGCCGTATAGGTTGAGCCGTATAAGCGCTATTGACCTTCATGGATACCTCATACCAGAGCCGCGTGAGCGCTACATGGCTGAACCGCATTGATGCCTCATGACCAAACTGTATATACATCTCATAACTGATTCGCATAAATGCCTCTTGGCTTATCCGCATGAACATTGCATAACAGAACCGCATAAGTGCTTTAAGATTGAGCCGCATGCGTCTCACGTTTTTTAAGCTATATACGCATTTCTCATAATTGGGCCCTATGGGGTCTATTTGGCTTAATGTTGTTTTCTTCTAACTGCTAACCATTTTTTTATAGGGATCCGGCTGGCAAATTTTTCTAGGACCGATATCGGCGATAGAGTGAAGATGTACCATTCTGACATACACATCAGACAGCTCAGAACTCACCATTCTTCAAAAGAGTTTTCCCCGTTCCATTTTGGCATACACATCAAACAACTTAGAACTCACCACGTTTCTAAAAAGTTTTCCCCATATGGTAGGAAGAACCTTTATACATCGGAGAGTCGGACCGTGGTCAGGCATCATCATAAAAGTCCTATTTTTTGGCTCTCTAAGTAGGCAAAATCACCATTAGGGATGTTATTTTGAAGGTATGGTCTTTTGGAGGAGCAGGGCTAAGGTATCCGCAATACGGAGGAGAGAAAAGCATGTTACATTTGCCCTCCTCCGCGCAGCTCCTTGGAGCTTCAACAACCTTGTTTGCTTCTCAGCATTAAAACATGACTTCTTTTGAGGGCTAAAAAACTGCTTTTTGATTAAGACGAATTGCTATCAAACTGACCAAACTATGTATTGCTAGATTTTCCTTTCTTTTTTTTCTACTGATGTAGTCCTATGAATGTAACTGATTTTGAATAAACAGAATACATTCACTCTATTCCTTTTTTGTAGTATCTGTGGTGCTTGTATTAGAGGGCCTAATACAGTATTTGTGTTTAATAAATGACATCCCATTGGAGGACTTTTTGTGGACCTATTGTCCTTTTGTACATATGGAAATGCGAGCCAATAGATTTGAATGATATTTTGTGGACCTACTACTCTTTGTACACCGATGGTGCGAGTAATAGATTAGGATAACTTCTGTGAAACTATTATCCTTTTGCGCACTGGCGGTACGGGTAAATAAATTTGAAACAAAACCTAACAGAGGTAATATGGACGTGATAGGTTTTGTGGTCTTAATACCGTGTCTTTTATCCCGAGTTGGGTACAGGTGCTAAGTCAAGAGACAATCGATATCAGTGGTAATATGGACGTAATACACGATAATCAAGAATAATTATTTCTTTGGTGGACCTATTACTCTTCTATGCACCGGTGGTACGAGTAATAGATTTACAGACAAAACCAACAGAGGTAATATGGACGAGATAGGTTTTGTGGTCGTAACACCATGTCTTTTATCCTGGGTTGGGTACAGGTGTTAAGTCAAGAGACTATCGGTATTAGAGGTAATATGGACGTGATACACGATAATCAGGAACATAAAGTTTGCTCAGTGATAACGATAAACTAGGCAGACTCCTGTATGATAATGCATTAGAGTGGGAGTTCAGAGGTATCATCATACATGACTCGCCACTCAGGGAGATGCGATAGAGTGTGAGTTCAGAGGTACTTGGTGTACATAACTTGATAGTTTGGGAGATTTGATAGTTTGAGGGAGTACCAGCATATCCTTAGACATAGTATTTCTTCAGGAATTTGTCGTGTATGGACATCATGAGCAAGTTCTCGTTCTGTTTTGCAAGGTGGTATGCGCCGTTGGAGAATACTGTCTCGATGATATATGGACCCTCCCACTTGGGCTGGAATTTACCGACGGTTTTGTGAGTCGTGACCATCGGTCTGCGAACGGCCAAGACGAGATCGCCTACTTGGAATGTCCTCTGCTTGACTTTCTTATTGAAGGCTCGAGAGATGCGTGCTTGATAGAGCTCGATGCTTAGTTGAGCTTGCAAGCGCTTCTCGTCTAAAGCTTCCAATTCTTGTAGCCGTCGATGGTAGTTATCGTCCGATGTCAACCGGTAAGTAAGAGCCACACGAAGCGAGGGGATCTGAGTCTCCAATGGGAGAACTGCCTCGCTTTCATATACCAGAAAGAATGGTGTATTTCCCGTAGCCATCCGACTCGTAGTACGGTACATCTATAAGCATTCATCCAGCTTTTTATTCCAATCGTGCATGTTTGAAAACACGAACTTCTTGAGAAGCTTGATTATGGTCTTGTTAAAGGCTACAGCAGACCATTAACTGATGGGTTGTAGGCCGTTGAGGCCACATTCTAAATCCAATTTTTGTCACAGAATCGATAGAAGGCATGGCTGGCGAACTGTGGACCATTGTCATGAATGATCCTCCGTGGCAGTCCAAAGCAGTAAATGACGTAATATTTTATGAAACTGATCATGTTTGATGTCTTTACCTCTACCAGCAGAATAACTTCTGCCCATTTAGAGAAGTAGTCGGTGATTGCAAGTATAAACCGGTGTCACCTAGATGACGGCGGGGTAATTAGGCCAATGATGTCCATTCCCCAGGTTTCAAATGGCCAAAAGGCCACTGTTGGGTGTAAGAACTCAGATGGAAGATGTATAAAATCTGTGTTGATCTGACAAGCCTTGAACTTCCTTGCATAATCGACTGCGTCTGCTACCATTGTAGGCCAGTAGTAACCCATCCGATGGAGACGGTCTTGCAACTTCGGGCTCGGTTGGTGAGTCCCGCAAACGCCATCGTGAGCCTTGTATAAGGCTTCTTTGGCTTATGCGTTTGACAGACATCTTAACAGTAGTCCGTCGTAAGATCGTCGATATAATATTTTTTTCGGTATCATAAAAGAATCTGAGAGAACGCCTTCTGATTGAAATTGCTTCTTTCATATTCTCAGACAGGATCCCATAGGCTACAAAGTCGATGAACGGGAGTCTCCAGTCTTGTACATCATTAGTCATCTGGCCGGAGTAACTCATATCGAGTTGAATATTATTTTTAGGATAGACCTACTCAAAGCCGATCACGTCGACTAGATAGTGAGCATAATTTTGAACTGCCAAAGAAGCGGCGAGGCCTGCGAGGGCATCGGCTTCAATATTCTGGAGCCTTGGAACATGTTCTATAAAGAACCCCTCCAAAGGTTGCTATGATAGCAATTGCTATCTGATGGTAAGGAATCAGGTCCGTATTACAAACCTCATACGAGCCTCGGATTTGATTAACAATCAGCTGTGAGTCGCCATACGCTTCCAGGTATTTAACCCCTACCTCTTTTGCGATTCGGAGTCTGATGACTAGAGCGTTATATTCGGCTACATTATTTGAACAAGGTTTTGTGAGAGAATATGCTCGATTGACAACCAACCTAGAGGAAGAAATTAATACTACCCCGACTCCAGTGACGATATTACCTTGTGGCCCTATTCTTGAAGCACCGTCGAAGAACATTTGCCAAACGTTATCATGTCAAGTCATGTTTGAGTCAACGACTTCGTCTAGGATTTTCTTATAGATTCTTACTATTTCTGAGCCTGGATAGGCTGCTAGGAAGTCGGTCAAGGCTTGACCTTTGATAGCCTTATGCGGAATGAAGACCATATCGTAGAGGGAAACAGTATCGCCCATGTGGCTAGACGAGAACTGAGCATGCATGGCTTGGTCATGAGGACCCTGATGGGATTAACTCGCGAGACAACATGATGGTCTGTCCTGACACATAGTGTCGTATTTTTTGAATGGCGAACACGAAGGTAAGGCATTCCTTCTCCACGGTGGTGTACGTATACTCTGGCCACACCATCATTCGGCTGAGATAATAGATGGCTTCTTTGTGTCCCGTATCATTATTTTGTGCTAGCAAGGCACCGAAGAAGTGTTCAACCGCCCGTACATAGAGCAGAAAGGGCTTTCCGACGACCGAGGCTACCAGAATTGGCGGATTAGTCAAGTATTCCTTAATGTCATCAAAGGCGCGTTGACATTCCTCCTTCCATACGAAAGAGTTGTGTAATGCCTGTTGTTCGTATTACGTATTTGGAATACGTATACGTATTTTATCTTGTATTTGCATATCTTCTTGGTTTGGTTTGGCTTGGTTATTCTTGGTTCGGGTTGGCTTGGTTCAGTTTGGGATTGCTATTGGTTCATTATGAACCAAAGGGTGAACCCCCTACCTACCACCACCACTACCATTTATTAACACCACTTCCTTCTCTCTCTTCATTACTCTCCTTCTTCCCTCCATTAATTCTTTACCTACCAGAGAGAGGGAGAGAGAGGTCTAGGCAAGTGCAACTTGCTTCATAGAGGAACTCCAATTTTATTGCTTCATTCTCTTCCTTACAGCATTCTAACTTACTTTAGAACTTGGCATTTTCACTTTCCATGGCTAGATTCTTGTAGATCTACATTTACCTTATTTTCAGATTTCTTGGGTATTGATCTACTTAATCTTGTTATTTCCGAGTTTTGATGGTCCCATGTTGTAGAGAATTTAGTTGTACCCCATTTTGACCTATAGAAGTTCGGATTTGGGCTCCGGATCATAGAGTTATGCAACTTGGAAACCATGGCTTATGGTGTACTTCTCGAAAATTTGGAGAAGAAGCACAGTCGCGAGCCGCATAGTAGCACTTGACCGCATGAACATTCATACGGCAAGTCAGTTCCAACCGCATGTACTATTGCCTTGACTTGATCGTATGACAAGTTCATGCGGCAAGTATTCCTTCTGGCCGCATGAAGTCCTTTTTACTTAACCGCATGAACTCAACACTCGGGAGCCGCATAGACCGCAGTCTCCCAGCCGCATGGGTTTACTTTCCATGATCGTATAGTCATTGCTCCTCGCAGCCGCATGGGTTGCAACTCCACGGCCGCATGTACTTGATCGGTCTGACAGCCGCATGGACCCATCCCCCGCCGGCCGCATGAGCTCCCTATCCTCCTGACCGCATATGTCTTGCCTTTCTCAGCCGCATGACTGAGTGGATCTCCGAGCCGCATATGACTGATACCCCTTTGACCGCATAAGCCTTTCCCTTTTTAGCCGCATGCGCCTGACCCTATTCAGCCGCATGGGCTGTTCTCTTCCAGCCGTATGAGATCAATCCTGGCCCCATATGCCTTAGCCGCATGGCTCTCCTATAGTCCTGACATAATTTTCTTGATAAGTTGTTGCGACGGCTACCTGACATAATATGACCTGTATAATTAATCTGGACACCGTGGACGATTGTGCTTGTACAAATAATCCAGTCCTGTCTTGTATCATATCTAGGAGGGGACTCCTGAGTACCACGGTCAGGAGTACCTACTGAAATGGACTAAGGCTAAATAACTAGATTAATACATTAGTCATAAAGAGATCTCCCAGCTACAGGCAATCCCGTTACATGGACGCGCCTTGGGATCTGTAGCCTGCCGTCGAGTAGGGCACATTTCCAGCACACTGTCGTATGTTGCACCCTTCAAGCTACCTAAGGGTACATGCGTGTCCTGGACGATGTACCCACCTGAATTCAACCCTAATCTTTCAACCCGGGTAACCTGGATGGTCTGCAGGGCTTGTGGCTGTGGAATAATCTCACTGCATCTTGTTAGTAATTAGGCTTGTGACAACCCTAGTTAGTTAAAGTATCAAGCCGTAATTCTTGCTTGGCCGTAAAATGATTGGATGGAGTCTAACAAGCCTAGTCTTGCCCTGATCCTGATTACTACATGACCAGAATGCTTGTATTTATTTTACCGATAAATGGTGAGAATTCCAAGTTCTGTTCAGACGAAGGGTTACAACCCCGGTCCTTGTTTAATTTACGGGTTGTAACCTGGTTATCTGAATAGTTCCATGGTCATCTCGTCGTATATCATCCTGATGTATTTTTTTATTTCTAATTCTTACTTTATTTATACTCTTGTGCTGATTGCTGGTTTTAGTTCCAAAGTAAAGCTTCCTTTGTGGCACTTGCTCTTTCTGGGGTATAATCCAGCTGGTTTTATGTGGCCAGATTTTGGAGCAGCTCCAGAGGATCTACCGACCTTCCAGCCAGATGGTGGCCACTAGACGGAACCCTGTCAATGAGTGGGTTTATTTTTGATCTTCCACTTTATTGTAAAAATATTCTTTTGAGGCGTTTAGCCGGTGAGCACCTGTTTAGTTCGATTGCACTTTACTTACTGTCTGCCTACGGGCTGTAACATGATTAACAGATCCTAGGGTTGATCATGTAAACTAAACTCTTGCTAGTCCTGATATTTTGTAATGACTAGCTTCATGATCAACTGAATATGTAATGTTTGGGACGCCTTACTATTGTATATTTAATCATTATACATCTTGTGACTTTTACTTACTTGCTTGTGATTGAGACAATAGGCTAGTTCATGACCTTAAGAGACTGCTGGCTTGTAGATAAACCCTCATGTATCTAGACAGCCGTGACCGTATAGCGAGATTGAATCCATTTCATATACGTAGCTGGCTATGTCTGCCTCCGCTCTTCAGTATTATAGTTCTGGGGCGTGACATGGTTTAAGTGGTGGCCCATGCAGGTCTTGTAAATCAAGATATGTGAGGGTTTACCGAATAAATGTCTCAATCATTATTCGCCCTTGATCTCAGCTCGTATCATCTGAATCCCTGGATTCTTGTCCCGATCATAATCTTGTATCGTTGATTCGTCTTGGTCCTTCCTTATTGTTCCCTATGTCATCTTCTTCAGCGGCATTGTTCGTGGTCCTACCGATCAGCAAGGCGGAGCACCTCCCGTGGACCAGCAGCAACCCGGAGATCAAGCCCAGCACTCCGGAGTAGCCTCCAGAGTCGAGCCTATTGGAGAAGAGCCACCAGTTCAGCCAGTTCAACCTGTAGAACCTGATGATGGCACATTAGTAGGACTCGTCAGGACCTTGATAGCCTCTCAAGATCGTCGTGGAGATGCCTTGCAACAGGCAGTGGCGGATGCTTTGACCAGAGGCGGTCATCCAGGGAACAGCGCGGCCAACAGCTTCAAGCGCTTGAATCCACCGTTCTTCGACGGTAGTGAAGTTGCTATCGCAGCGGATGCGTGGCTTCAGGATACTGAAGTGATTCTCGAAGCAGCCAGGACTCCAGAGAACGAGAAGGTGGCCGTGGTACGCCTGCAGTTATTGGATCTTGCCCGCAGCTGGTGGGCGGCGCAGGCCGTTGGATTAGTAGCACCCATTGCCTGGACAATATTCAGAGAGAGATTCCAGACCAAGTATTTTAATGTTGTAGCTCTGTACGATCTACAGACGAGGTTCACCAATCTGAAGCAGATGGGCAGGACGGTCGATGGATATGCAGTCGAGTTTTTGAGACTCAGTCGGTTTGCTCCCACTTTCGTTGCAACCGAGTATGATAGAGCCCAGCGATTCCAACAGGGGCTTCACCTGGAGATTCTATTAGCAGTTGAGCAGTTTGAGCATCAGACTTTTGATACAGTCTTGAGAGCAGCTAGGAAGCATGAGTATACCTCCCCGAGGATTGTGGATAGGGCCAGAGGTCAGAAGAGATCCCACGGCCAGATGAATCAGTCTTCAGCACCAGCCCCGGCAGCTAGGGCCTTGACGATTGGAGCTCCGAGGCGAGCGGCCTCAGTAACGTCGGTCCAGCATTCCACCCCGATGTACCCTCAGCAGCAGCAGCAGAAGTAGTCTTCCATAGTGGGATGTTCTCATTATGGGAAGCCAGGCAATGTGGTGGCAGAATATCGCAGGACGCAAGGATTGTGCCTGGCTTGTGGAGCACCAGACCATAGGGTTGGGTCCTGCACGAATAGGTATGGTTCATCATCGTCCAACCTTTCTAGCTCTTCGGTGAGAGGACCAGCACCGGTCCAACAGCAGCAGCAGTATCCATTGTCGTGGCCCTTGCCGCCTCAGACCCAAGTATTCCAGTAGCAGAACCCCTAGCAGTATGCACAAGTCCAAGTCCAGAGTCAGAATAGGCAGCGAGGATTTCAGCAGAGGGGACCAACACCCCGAGGGCATGGTCAGGCTATGGTGATGACCGCAGAGGAAGGATTGGCACCAGGAGAGTTAGTTGCAGGTACTATTCTCGTTAACTCATTTCCAGCTTCAGCTTTATTTGATTCTGGTGCGTCACATTCTTTTATGTCTGCACGATTCGTGACACGGATAGGATTGGAGCCCGAGTCATTATCAGTAAGGCTCAAAATACTTACTGGTAACGAACTTATGGCAGTCGGTAGGGTGTTTTCCTCGTATCGGATCGTAGTTAGCGGTAGAGAATTTCCCGCTAGATTGGTAGAATTCCTGATGGCCGATTATGATGTGGTCTTAGGGATGGATTGGTTGAGGAACCAGAATGCTAGAATAGACTGCCATATTGGTAGGGTTGTTTTTAGCATTCCAGGAGAGCGAGAGTTTTTGTTTTCCAGAGGCACAGTTGAGCCTTCTTCCCCAGTGTTGCGGATGGCAGTAGCAGTCGTGCAGTTGCCCCGGATAGTCGAAGAGTTCCCAGATGTTTTCTCGGAAGAGCTTCCAGGTATGCCGCCAGAGCGGGAGATCGAGTTCACCATAGACTAGATTCTCGGAACAGCCCCAGTGTCAGAGAGAGTCTACAGGATGGCACCGTCAGAATTGGAGATCTTGTACAAGATAATTGAAGAGCTTAGAACCAAGGAATTCATTCGTGCTAGTGGATCGCCTTGGGGAGCCCCGATGCTTCTTATGAAAAAGAAGGATGGTACGTCCAGGTTATGTGTTGATTATCGTACCTTGAATTCAGTGACAATCAAGAACAAATATCCTCTCCCGAGGATAAATGACTTGTTTTATCAACTCAAAGGGGCAGCAGTATTCTCGAAGATCGACTTACTCTCAGGATATCATCAGATCAGAGTCAGAGAGCAGGACATCCCGAAGACACCTTTTAGATCGAGATATGGGCATTGGGAGTTCCTTGTTATGCCTTTTGGAGCGACCAATGTGCCAGCAGTATTCATGGACCTCATGAATCGTATCTTCATGCCCTACTTGGATCAGTTTATGATTGTGTTCTAGGATGATATCCTGGTCTACAGCAAGAGTGAGGCGGAGCATGAGCAGCACCTCCGTGTGGTTCTTCAGATTCTTAGGGAGCACCAGTTGTATGCCAAGTTCAGTAAATACGAGTTCTGGCTCGATCGCATTTTGTACTTGGGTCATATCATCACCAGAGAAGGAGGAGAAGTGGATCCCCAGAAGATTGTGGCCATTGAACCATGGCCAGTGCCTAGCACAGTTGCAGAAGTTCGCAGTTTTCTTGGATTGGCCGGCTACTATCGACGGTTTGTTTCAGATTTTGCTCGAATATCAGCACCATTGACCCAGTTGTCCCGCAAGGATACGCAGTTTGCTTTGACAGCAGAGTGCCAGGATTCTTTTAAGAAGTTGAAGGGAGGCTTGATGATGGCTCCCATTCTTGCGCTTCCAGATAGAACTAGAGGATTCTCAGTGTATTGTGATGCTTCAGGCAGAGGCTTAGGTTGTGTTCTGATGCAGCATGGAAAGGTCATAGCTTATGCTTCACGACAACTTCCTGATCATGAGGGGAATTATCCAACCCATGACTTGGAGCTGGCGGCAATAGTGTTTGCACTTAAACTGTGGAGGTACTACCTGTACAGAGATATGGTAGAGATTTTCATCGACAACAAGAGCCTGAAGTATGTTTTCACCCAGAAGGATCTTAACATGCGTCAGAGGAGATGGCTAGAGCTACTTGTGGATTATGATATCAACTTGCAGTATCATCCTGGGAAGGCCAACGTCGTTGCAGATGTATTAAGTAGGAGAGCCGGAGCTTATTTCCTAACAGCGCAGCCAGAATTGTTAGCAGATCTTCAGAAAATGGGTATTGAAGTTGTTCTCCCTTCCAGTGTAGCATTGATGGCCAGCATGCAAGTTCAGTCCACTATAGTCGAGAGGATCCGGATGGCGTAGTCAACAGATTCCAAGCTTCAGCGACTCAGAATAGAGTGCGAGGCAGGACGAAGACCAGAGTTATGCATTCATGAGAATGGTACCCTTCGATATGGTAATCGTCTTTGTGTACCCAGTGGAGATATCAGGCAGAAGATCATGTCAGAAGCGCACAGTTCTCAGTATTCCATCCATCCTGGCAGTACGGAGATGTACCGTAATATCCGTCAACACTTTTGGTGGAATGGCATGAAGCGGGAGATAGCTCGATTTGTCTCTCGGTGTTTGGTTTGCCAACAAGTTAAGGCCGAACATCATAGACCGGCTGGACTTCTTCAGCCCTTGCCGATTCCAGAATGGAAGTGGAAGCATGTGACCATGGATTTTGTGACTGGATTACCTAGGTCCCCAGCTCGTCGAGATGCTATTTGGGTTATAGTTGATCGGCTCAGGAAGGTGGCTAACTTTCTTCCATTCAGAGTTGGCCAGTCGATGGCTCAGCTAGCGAAGATATACCTTAGGCAGATCGTCAGGTTGTACGATCTGCCAATCAGTATCACCTCAGACCGATATTCAAGATTTACGTCGCACATTTGGCGTAGCTTGCAAGAGAGTTTGGGGACTCATCTCCAGTTCAGTTCAGCATATCATCCGTAGACAGATGGCCAGTCGGAGCGCACGATCCAGACTCTTGAAGATATGTTACGATCCTGTACACTTGACTTCGGTGGTTCATGGGAAGACTACTTGTACCTGGTGGAATTCTCGTACAACAACAGTTTCCAGGCCAGTATCCAGATGGCACCGTTCGAGGCACTGTATGGCAGGAAGACACTCAAGAATAAGACTATCAAGTTAGTCCGAGTTGCTTGGGGTCATCACTCTTTGGGTGAGTCAACATGGGAGCGTGAGGATGATATCCGATCGCGATATCCTGACTTGTTTGACTCATGAGTTATAATGTCCTTCTTATGCCTCATGTCTTCAATTCCTTGCTTACATGATTGATTGCTTGATTGATTGTCTAGTATAGCTTGCCTGTGATCAGTGTAGCTTGTTCTTGTCTCTCTAGCCTCTTAATTAAATTCCGAGGACGGAATTCTTTTATGGTGGATAGAGTTGTAATACCTATTGTTCGTATTACGTATTTGGAATACGTATACGTATTTTATCTTGTATTTGCATATCTCCTTGGTTTGGTTTGGCTTGGTTATTCTTGGTTCGGGTTGGCTTGGTTCGATTTTGGATTCCTATTGGTTCATTATGAACCAAAGGGTGAACCCCCTACCTACCACCACCACTACCATTTATTAACCCCACTTCCTTCTCTCTTTTTATTACTCTCCTTCTTCCCTCCATTAATTCTTCACCTACCAGAGAGAGGGAGAGAGAGGTCTAGGCAAGTGCAACTTGCTTCATGGAGGAACTCCAATTTTATTGCTTCATTCTCTTTCTGACAACATTCTAACTTACTTTAGAACTTGGCATTTTCACTTTCCATGGCTATATTCTTGTAGATCTATATTTACCTTATTTTTGGATTTCTTGGATTTTGATCGACTTAGTCTTTTTATTTTCGAGTTTTGATGGTCCCATGTTGTAGAGAATTTCGTTCTACCCCATTTTGACCTATGGAAGTTCGGATTTGGGCTCCGGATGATAGAGTTATGCAACTTTAAAGCCATAGCTTATGGTGTACTTCTCGAAAATTTGAAGAAGAAGCACAGTCGCGAGCCCTATAGTAGCTCTTGACCGCATGAACATTCATGCGGCAAGTCAGTTCCAACCGTATGCACTATTGCCTTGACTTGACCGTATCACAAGTTCATGCGGCAAGTATTCCTTCTAGCCGCATGAAGTCCTTTTTACTTAACCGCATGAACTCAACCCTCGCGAGCCGCATAGACCGCAGTCTTCCAGCCGCATAGGTTTGCTTCCCATGACCGTATAGTCATTGCTCCCCGCAGCCGCATGGGTTGCTCCTCCATGGCCGCATGTACTTGATTGGTCTGCCAGCCACATGGACCCATCCCCCGCCAGCCGCATGAGCTCCCTATCCTCCTGGCCGCATATGTCTTGCCTTTCTCAGCCGCATGACTGAGTGGATCTCTGAGCCGCATATGACTGATACCCCTTTGACCGCATAAGCCTTTTCCTTTTTAGCCGCATGCGCCTGACCCTATTCAGCCGCATGGGCTGTTCTCTTCCAGCCGCATGAGATCAATCCTGGCCGCATATGCCTTAGCCGCATGGCTCTCCTATAGCCCTGACATAATTTTCTTGATAAGTTGTTGCGACGGCAACCTGACATGACATGACCTGTATAATTAATCTGGACACCGTGGGTGATTGTGCTTGTACAAATAATCTAGTCCTGTCTTGCAACATGTCACTACCAAAATACATGGATTTACCGACGGCCTTATCCGTCGGTAGTCCGTCGCCAAAAATAAATACCGACGGATTACCGACGGATATTTTGGTAAAACAGCCGTCGGGAATAACCTCATCGCTAAAACATATCCGTCGCTACTCCTTCGCTCAGCGATGACTTAGCGACGGAATACCGTCGGCGCATTTAAATATATATAGCGACGGATTACCGACTAGCTTTCGTCAAAACATGTATCAGGATATAGGGTTAGCGACGGAAAACTCCGTCGCTAAAGAGTCGGCAAAACCGTATCAGTGATTTTCTGATACGCAATATCCGTCGCTAATCCGTCGTAAATTTGTCGGTAAAAGCGTATCAGAGATTTTCCCATACGGCAGGTCGTCGTTATGCCGTCGCTAATCCGCTGAGGTGTACGACGGATTAGCGTCGTATTAGCGACAAAACATCCATCGCTAACTGCAAAATTTATGGACATCAAACAGAACCAGGTCGACGGACATTCCGTCGCTAAACCGTCGCTCAATGTAAAATTCTCCAGGTAGCGACGGATATTACGTCGCCAATCCGTCGATACATTAAATTCCTACAGTTAGCGACGGATAGTCCGTCGGGACTTTGTCGCCAGTCCGTCGTAAGTTAGTCGCCAATCCGTCGCGGAAGCTAAAATTTATGGACATCAAACAGCACCAGGTCGACGGATCATCCGTCGCCAATCCGTCGCTTTATTGAAATGCTCCAGGTAGCGACTGTTTTTACGTCGCCACTCCGTCGCTAACCTCAGTTTCTCCAGTTGGCGACGGACTATCCATCGCTGAGTGGTCGCCAGCCCGTCGCTAACTTCTAATTTTTGAAAAAAAAATACTGCAAACAGACTCTTTCCTGTTTATACAACACATCCAACACAATATCAAACATGCAAAATATCCATATACAACACCATATATCCATATCCAACACGAATATCCAACGTATCCAATATCCAACACCATATATCCATATGCAAAATATCCATATCCGACACCAATATCCAACGTATCCAATATCCAACAAAATATTACCAACACAATATATCCAATATCCAACATTAAATTATCCAAACATAAAAAAAATATCCGAACATACAATGTATCCAAATGTCTACAAAACCAACAACATAAACAAAATCAAACCCCGTCCGTCGGATCGTCTCGTGCTCGTGCCGCCGCATCCGCTTTGCGTATGTACTCCTCCACCGTGTGTGCCGGCACTTGGGACAAGACATGGTCTGGAAGCGCGCGTACCTGCTCTGGCGACAACATGTCAAGGAGCATCAAGATGGTGTTATCCGATACGATGCGGGCGTCCGCAGAGCGGTTAAACGAAAGCCGTCCGGTGGAAGAAGGACCAGGTCGATCCGAAGCACCGGCAGCAGCAGTAGACGGACCAGGAGCACCACCAGATGAACCGGGAGCACCAGCAGACGGACCGGGAGCAGACGGACCGGGAGCAGACGGATAGCGCCCCAATACTATCGCCCATAAATTTGACACCGCGGAGGTCAGAGTCGCAAGCTGCGCCCTCACATCGTCAACCGGGGGCGCTGGGGGAGGCGGAGGCGGTGGATATCTCGGGGACGGCTGCAACGAGGGCGCCATGGAACCTAAGCCGTAGACGCGCCCTTTCCTAACGCCGCCGACGGATTCTACGAACACGTCGTCGTAGCGAGCGGCCATAGAAGAGTGCGTCTGGGTGGGCGTCGTTTCGCCGACATTCTCGGAAGGGGGCTCGATCTCAAGCTGACTAAGTGCCTCACGATACGCAGCCTATCCAATGAATGTGTTTATACTATAAGTTTTCCTAAGTTATAATCTAAATCCTATGTTTCCCTAAGTTATAGTCTGAATCCTAAGTTTATCTAATTAACTTAACAATAATTATATTTCTAACATAAATCTCATAAACGTAAGTACTTACATCAGTCTCCTCGGCCCTCGCATCGACGAAGCTCCCGTCCTTCCGCCTCTTGTGCGTATGCATGAATACATCGTGAGCGGTGACCGTCTCCGCCTCTTTTCCCTGCTTCACCGCCTGTTTGGCCAGCATACGTAGAATTTAATTAACTTCGTATATTAACAGTACGAAATTAAATAATAGAATGAATTTGAATTTGCGCTATCTCACCAAATCTGTACGCGTCGATGCGTGGGGCTTTGATCCCCCCGTATGCAGACCCGCGGCCTGTCGATTAGCCTTAGCTTTCTCCGATTTCAGCTTGAACTGCGGAGTATCCATCTTCTCCAACATCTGCTCATAGTACTCCGCCCGGATCCAGTCCTTCCTCGTATGCGCCGTACGAAGGTCGTACACCGCATCCCGTATCTTCTTCCCGGCGGCAGCTTTGTAGGTCCTGCGGATCGCCTCCTCGCGATGGGGAGGCCAGCAGAACGTCCTCTGACATACAAATTCAAATATTACGTAATAAAAAATTTAATGATTTAAAGAAAAATTAATAATTTACCGACGGATTTATACCCTCATCTCGTCGAGCCAAACGTACTTCATGTCCTGAGGCACCTCAGAAAAATTGAGGTAGGGGCCATGGTAGTTATCCCAGATAATGTGCCCTAGAATTCGGGCAGCATCCCATGGGAAAAACCTATAAAGAAGCAACGACTGGATTATTAACTTGAATAAATGAAACAAATTTAATAAATTAACTTAAATTTACTTACGATTCACCAGCGGGCCATAGCTCTCGTCGGAACTCGCCCACCAGCCTCTCTGGTGGCGTCGGAGGATCCGCGGGTCCGCGAATGTACTCCCCGGTAACAGGATGAAACTGAATCCCGGGGTACTCCGAGGCCCATCCTGCAGTAACTGCTGGGCCCCCTGTTGCATCTGCTGCTGCATCCGCTGGTACATCCGGTGGCGGAACGGATCCGCTAGCGGATGGAGTCACAGGCCTCGACGACGATGTCGGTGGCACCGAAGAAGAATGACGGCGGGAAGAGCCTGTGTCCGGGCTCTCCAAGTCGGGATCGGAGGTCACATCCGGGGAATGCGGCTGGCGACCACGACCGCTACCACCACGCCCACGCCCACGCCCACGACCACCACTACCATCGCCGCCGCCGCCGCCACCGCCACGACCACGGCCAGCACCACCAGTACGGGTGCTCGCAACCATGCCCTGTAAATAGAACACATAAACAAAATACCGACAACATAGATTTATAAATGAATATAAAACTAAACATATCTATACCAGCAGCAGGGCGATGAGTGCCGCCCAGACGAGTAGGCCTAGAAGTGCCATCTGCAAAAAGAAACTCATACAATAATACGCAAATATCCCAAACTGAAATAAATATTACAATTAGAAGTGAAGTACGAATAAAAGCTAGATACACAAAATCTGATAAAATCACGCACCAATACAACAAAGTACAATTCTTGTAACTTTTGATAAAAGGGCATCTTGTGTTCCACTAGACTTGTAATTGTAAATCCAAATGTAATAGGGTAATTTAGGATTCGAGACTAGATATTGGGTGCTTCAAGATACAACTGAAATATACCGATATTTAATCATCGTCATCGTCCTCTTCCTCGGCCTCGGCCTCATCATCATCATCATCATCCTCATCCTCATCGTCGAATTCATCTGTATCCTCATCCTCATAAAGTTCTTCTTTTTCTTCTTCTTCTTCTTCTTCAGTCTCAATACTTGGGACAAGACGCCTCTTTCTCCCCTGGTTGACATCTAAGTCTTGTATATCAACCTCTTCCTCCCCTCTATTTTCATCAGCAAGAGGTATATCAACCTCTAATTCAACATCCATGTCACAAGACTGTTGTCCCAAGTATTGGGGCTTTTCGATCTGGTCCTCTTGGTATGCTGGGTCTCCAACGTTGAATGTATTTCTAGATTTAATCTTGCATACTGCCCACCAGTCAAAGCGATCTCTACGACGCCTTGGGTAGCTTGTATAGTAGACTTGAACAGCCTGACTTGCTATCGCAAACGTGTCGGACCCTCTATACCTCCTGCGATGATTTATATCGACGAATCCAAATTGTTTATCGATTCTCCAACCGATATTTGGTGTCGTATCGAACCACTCACATTTGAACATAACAATATGCATATCAAATGGGGCACTATATTGTAATTCTACAATATCCCGAAGCACTCCATAATAGTCAAAGTCCGGCTCGTCGTCATAGATTGTGCCTCTTATGCAAACACCAGAATCCATCGTACTGAAGCCGTCATTGAGAAATTCGGCATTTATAGGATGTTGAGTTGTCTTAAACTTGAAGCCATTAACGACACAGCCGGGCCAAGTCTTTGCATGCTTCTTTGGTCCCAATGACAAATAACGAATGCTCTCATTTGTGAGTGTACTTGGTTCAGCTAATAAAACCTGTAAACTTTAAATGTTTTAGTTGCATATATATATTTAAATGGTAGCCGCATAACATATTATCTCAGTTACTTACGTAATCTCGAAACCATGACGGAAAGGTAAAATCAACCTCTCTTTGAAGTCCCTCATCGGTAATATCGGGTGTCCTTATTTTGACTTCATCTCTAAATACACTGTTAGAGAGAATAAAAATTAGTGTAGTCACTTACCTCACCAAATTAGAGATTATAACGAGGTGTAGTCACTTACTTCTCCAAATCTCTCACTTCTTGTATGTCACAATTTAACAAGACATATCGGTGAGCGGCATCATACTCATCGTCACTCAACCACCGTTTCTTACTAGCCCCAATAGGCTTGCCCCTTAAATTGAATATACCACATTTCTCAACGTCTTCGTCATTCCTTTGAGGTCTATTTCGATTTGTCTCAACATGAGTATCGAAATAAATGGAGCAAAAGTTTGACACCTCCTCGATAAGATATGCTTCGCATATCGAAGCCTCTATATGAGCCTTGTTGCCAACTTTCTTCTTTAGATGATGTAGATACCTAGAGAGACAAATTATCTTGAGAATTAACAATGAATTGTAAAATCCACTTAAATTATATCGATTTTTATTTACCTTTCAAAGGGGTACATCCATCGATAATGAACAGATGCACCGACACGGGCTTCGTATGCTAGATGAATCGGTAGATGCTCCATACTGTCGAAGAAACCCGGTGGAAATATTTTCTCTAACTTGCAAATTGTTAAGACATTCTTCTCCTCAAGTTGTATAATATGTTGCACCGTGAGCTTAGTTGAACAGATATCCCTGAAGAATGTAGACAGCTCGGCCAACGGAACCCATACAGCAGAAGGCAACAACTCTCTCAACGCAATGGACAGTAATCTTTCCATAAACACGTGGCAGTCGTGACTCTTCATTCCTGTTAGCTTGCGTTCATTGAGATCAACGCATCTAGACAAATTCGACACATAGTCGTCGGGAAATCTTAAAGTAGATATCCACTTGCAGATTATTAATCTATCTTCCTTGCTCAATGCGTATGGCGCTATCGGCTTAGTTACTTGTCCACCAGCTCCCCTTTGTATCAAGTTTAGATTATGACGTTTGCATATCTCGGCCATGTCTTGTCTTGCTTTTGGATTGTCCTTCGTCTTTCCTTTAATATCCATAACGGTATTGAAGACATTATCGAACACATTCTTTTCGATATGCATGACATCAAGATTATGCCTAATAAGATTATCTTTCCAATAAGGCAAGTCCCAGAAGATACTCCATTTGGTCCAGTTATGGCTTTGTCCGAACCCCTCGACATGATTGTTCGATGGTTCTTCCATTGCGGTGGGCAATTCCTTTACATCTTCCCAAATATCGTATCCCGACAATCTGGCAGGAGGTTCAGAAAATTCTTGTTTTCCATATCTGAACGCGTCCTTGTTCTTTCGCCAAGGATGTCTCATTGGCAGAAATTAACGGTGACAGTCAAAGAAAGAAGTTTTTCCTCCATGTCTAAGGCGGAACGCCTTACTATTTTCCATACATATCGGACAAGACATGTTGCCGTGCGTACTCCATCCCGACAGCATACCGTATGCTGGAAAATCATTGATTGTCCACATAAGTGAAGCTCTCATCTGAAAGTTTTGTTTTCTGGAAATATCATAGGTCGTGACGCCGATCTCCCACAACTGTTTCAGCTCATCCACCAACGGCTGTAAATATATATCGATGTTCTTTGTCGAATTTTTGGGACCGAGTATGATAGCTGTCAAGAACATATAAGGAGTCTTCATACACATCCATGGTGGCAGATTGTAAGGGGTAAGAATGACCGGCCAGCATGAGTATTGAGATCCCGACTGTCCGAAAGGGGCGAAGCCATCAGAACATAGTGCCAGGCGTACATTTCTAGGCTCTGCAGCAAAATCTGGATGACACAAATCAAAATATTTCCACGCCTCCCCATCCGAAGGATGTAACAATTCTCTTTCGTCCTTTATGCGATCTTCACTGTGCCACGTCATGTGTTCTGCTGTATTCAGAGACATATACATCCTTTGTAAGCGCTTCGTGATCGACAAGTAATATATATACTTGTAAGGACGTCATTTTTTAGTTGACTTTTCTTTTCCCTGTACTGTCTTGTAACGATCCGCATTACAGAACCAATAACTTTCTAATACGCAATTCTCTTTGTAATACAACATGCATCCGTTGCGACAGCAATCTATCTTCTCGTACCCCAGTCCCAGTTGTCAGACCATCATCTTTGACTTGTAGAAGTTTCTTGGGAGCTCTTTTGATTCCTTCGGTAACACCTCATTAGTTAATTGTGTGATCCGATCATAGCAAGCTTGTGGCAAGTTAAAATCAGACTTTATGTTCAACAACCGCATCGTCACTGACAGTGCGGAATGAGTCTCACAACCAGGATATAGAGGAGTATCTGCATCCTTAAACATATCATAGAACTCCTTTGCCTCGGGATTAGGATCCTCCGGATCAAAATTAGGCCCTGCCGCAGCATACACCATATCTCGTGCAAGGTTCTGCATGTCTCCATAATCCACAGAGCATCCGTCGTCTTCGAGGACATCCGTTGCAGCATTATCATCAAAAGCATAAGTACCAGCTTCTGCAGCCTGTCTTTCTGAATATAATTCACCTTGCGATGACCACAGGCCGTAATCACGTACGAAACCCTTACGGGTCAAATGATCTCTCACAGTCATCACTTCTTCGAAACGTCTATTGTGACAATTAACACATGGACACTTGATTTTGTTATCGTCCATGTACTGAGTTTTGCTCATGGCATACTTAAGAAATACTTCCACACCTGCCTGAAAATTGTCACTCACACCAATTCTGCTCTCGTGTTGTCGTTTGTACATCCATGTACGATCAACAAAGTAACGATTCATGCTCGATTTGATGTGAATATCTGTATCGTAAGACAAACTAAACATAAGAATTAAAAGCCCGATATCGATACTCATATCGTAAGAAAAACTAAACTTGTGGATAACACGCTAGGCCTACGACGAGGCTACTTAGTATCACAATCTAACATAATTACTATATAATCATGTAACTGGTGGATCCGCTAGCTAGTAAGCCGGATGTACTTAATATCAGAGAGTATCAGATTAGTATCAGTATATAGGTTAGGTAGACCGTATCAAATGCATATCGGAATAGTAGGCCGAATAGGAGGCCGAGATAGTCGAATGAGAAGAAGGGAAGAAAGGAGGAGCAGATGGGTCCAGAGCCATGGTGGAGGAGGAGAAGTAACATGAGAGCAGTTTTCGCCGTAACATCTCCTGGCTCTGCTGGCAACTGAAGTCCAGATGCTACAAAGGACGATCCTTCGCTGAAATCGACTATAACACCCATCAGTTCAAGTTCATTCCTATATGAGTATATTCCAATGCCATAGAGGAAGGTCAACAAACAGATGGCTTCTATGGCATTGGAATCTACTCATATAGGAATGAACTTGAACTGATGGGTGTTGTAGTCGATTTCAGTGAAGGATCGTCCTTTGTAGCATCTGGACTTCAGTTGCCAGCAGAGCCAGGAGATGTTACGGCGGAAACTGCTCTCATGTTACTTCTCCTCCTCCACCATGGCTCTGGACCCATCTGCTCCTCCCTTCTTCCCTTCTTCTCATTCGACTATCTCGGCCTCCTATTTGGCCTACTATTCCGATACCGATACTTTGAACCTTGATCTTAACCCAAACCTATATACTGATCGATACTAATCCGCTATGCCCGATACTAAGTATATACGGTCGATACTGATAGCGATAGTCCGATACCGATAGCGATAGTCCGATACCGATAGTTCGATCGATACCGATAGTTCGATACCGATAGCGATAGTCCGATACCGATAGCGATAGTTCGATACCGATAGCGATAGTCGGATACAGATACACATGGACCTACATATCTATATATCACTAGTATCCATACTCCTCTACATACTACTCTACACTAGGATCTAGTAACCATATACTACTCTACACACTAGCTACGTAGTCATACTCTAAAATAAGGTAAACTAATTTACCCACACATTAAAACCAACCCAATCAAATCTTAGGCAAACTATTCATATGATATCAATCGAAATACAAATAGGTCAACTAGGCTAGTTCTAGGTCAAATTAGGAGTCCAAGTCAACTCTGTCAAAACTAACCTTAATTAGGCTAAACTTCTACCTTAGCTAATCAAATATATATACTAGACTTCACGACGTGTGTCTGTGAATATATATATATATATTATTAATAAATTACTTAAAATTATGCCTATATATATATATATATATGTCTGTGTGTGTGTGTATCCGTGTGTCTGTGTCCGTGTGTGTCCGTGTGTGTGTGTGTGTGTTTGTGTGTGTGTGTGTGTCTGTGTGTCCGTGTATCCGTGTGTGTGTGTGTCTGTGTGTGTGTGTCCGTGTGTGTGTGTGTGTCCGTGTGTGTATGTGTGTCTGTGGGAGAGGAGGAGGAGGACTCCTGCACGGGGACTCCAGAGTCCCTCATACGCCCCCCTGCCCCGACCCCCCCCAACCCCTGCCCGACCCCCCCAACCCCTGCCCGACCCCCTCTCCCACCCCCCTGTCCCCCCTGCCCCGACCCCCCCAACCCCTGCCCGACCCCCCCCAACCCCTGCCCGACCCCCTCTCCCACCCCCCTGGCCCCCCCCTGTCCCGACCCCCCAACCCCCTCTCCCACACCCCTGCCCCCCCTGTCCCGACCCCCCCAACCCCTGCCCGACCCTCCCCTAACCCCTGCCCGACCCCCTCTCCCACCCCCCTGCCCAGACCACCCCCCCACCCCTGCCCGACCCCCTTCCCGACCCCCCCTGCCCCCTCTCCCACCCCACCCTTGCCCCGACCACCCCACCCCCTACCCGAACCCCCCTGCCCAGACCACCCCCCCATCCCTGCCCGACCCCCTCCCCGACCCCCCTGCCCCCGACCACCCCACTCCACCCTTGCCCCGACCACCCCACCCCGTACCCGAAACCCCCCTGCCCCACATCCTCTCCGACCACTACGACAGCCCCCTAACCCCCCAAATCGTAAAAGAGAGAGAGAGAGAGAGAGAGAGAGATAGAGAGAGAGAGAGAGGGGGAGAGAGAGCATACCTTAGAGAGAGAGAGGGAGATCGCCGGTCGGAGAGAGGGAGATCGTCGGAGAGAGGGAGAGGGAAGAGAGAGAGTGTTTTGGAGGGGAATGAAAATTTCCCCCCCGTCGGTTCAATTTAAGTTAGGGTACAGAAATTAGCGACGGAGTAGCGACGGATTATTCCGTCGCTAAGTCGTTAGTAAATCTCGCGCCAATATTTTAGAGTACCGACGGATTATTCTGTCGCTAAGTCGTCAGTAAATCTCGCGCCAATATTTTAGGCTTTTGCCGCCAAAATATGCGACGTTCTAGCGACGGATATAAAACCGTCGCTACTTGGCCGACGACCTATCGACGGCGTAGCGACGGATATGGACATAAAAAAATAAAAAAATTGTCCACTGCTTTCCATCGGTATTCCGTCACAAATCCGTCGGTGATCCGACGGTAATAGCGACGGAAAATTTTTGTCGCTAAATGGCCGTCGCTAAAATACTGTAATTTGGTAGTGTGTCTATGAGGGTACTCCTGAGTACCACGGTCAGGAGTACCTACTGAAATGGACTAAGGCTAAATAACTAGATTAATACATTAGTCATAAAGAGATCTCCCAGCTACAGGCAATCCTGTTACCAGGGCGCGCCTTGGGATCTGTAGCCTGCCATCGAGTAGGGCACATTTCCAGCACACTGTCATGTGTTGCACCCTTCAAGCTACCTAAGGGTACATGCGTTTCCTGGACGATGTACCCACCTGAATTCAACCCTAATCTTTCAACCCGGGTAACCTGGATGGTCTACAGGGCTTGTGGCTGTGGAATAATCTTACTGCATCTTGTTAGTAATTAAGCTTGTGACAACCCTAGTTAGTTAAAGTATCAAGCCGTAATTCTTGCTTGGCCGTGAAATGATTGGATGGAGTCTAACCAGCCTAGTCTTGCCCTGATCCTGGTTACTGCATGACCAGAATGCTTGTATTTATTTTACCGATAAATGGTGAGAATTCCAAGTTCTGTTCAGACGAAGGGTTACAACCCCGGTCCTTGTTTGGTTTACGGGTTGTAACCTGGTTATCTGAATAGTTCCATGGTTATCTCGTCGTATATCATCCTGATGTATTTTCTTATTTCCAATTCTTACTTTATTTATACTCTTGTGCTGATTGCTGGTTTTAGTTCCTAAGTGAAGCTTCCTTTGTGGCACTTGCTCTTTCTGGGTCTGATCCAGCTGGTTTTGTGTGGCCAGATTTGGGAGCAGCACCAGTGGATCTACCGACCTTCCAGCCAGATGGTGGCCACTAGACGGAACCCTGTCAATGAGTGGGTTTATTTTTGATCTCCCACTTTATTGTAAAAATATTCTTTTGAGGCGTTTAGCCGACGAACACCTGTTTAGCTCGATTGCACATTACTTACTGTCTGCCTACGGGCTTAACATGATTAACAGATCCTAAGGTTGATCATGTATGACTAAACTCTTGCTAGTCCTGACATTTTGTAACGACTAGTTTCATGATCAACTGAATATGTAATGTTTGGGACGCCTTACTATTGTATATTTAATGGTCATATATCTTGTGACTTTTACTTACTTGCTTGTGATTGAGACAATAAGCTTGTTCATGACCTTAAGAGACTGCTGGCTTGTAGAAAAACCCTCATGTATCTAGACAGCCGTGACCGTATAGCGAGATGGAATCCATTTCATATACGTAGCTGGCTATGTCTTCCCCCGCTCTCCAGTATTCTGGTTCTGGGGCGTGACAAGTTGCCTTTCTTCATCAGTTGTGTGAAGGGATGACATCGTCCTGAGAGGTTAGATATGAACCCCTTGATGTAAGCTAGTCTTCCCTGAAGGTCGCAGAGTTCACGGAGGTTCCTCGGTGGACTCATCTCTAGGATTGCCTTTGTCTTATCTGGGTCTATGTGAATGCCCATGGAAGTAATGACAAAGCCCAAGAACTTCACGCTAGACACACCAAAGAAGGACTTGGTGGGATTCATCTTCAGATTGTACGCTCGCATAAGGTCGAACACTATTCTCAAATCGTGTAAGTGATCATCCTTGGTGTGGCTTTTGACGACGATGTCGTCAACCTAACACTCCACCGTCTTGTGCAAGTCATCTCTGAAGATGATGCTCATAGCTTGTTGATATGTAGCATCGATGTTCTTCAGGTCAAAAGGCATGACTGTGTGACAGTACACACCGATCGGTGTTCGGAATGACATATGCTTCTCATGGTTAGGAGAGATTTTGATTTGATTGTATCCTAAAAAGCCATCCATAAAAGACATGCGCTCGAAGCCACACGTGTTATTGATCATTATGTCGGTAATGGGAAAAGGGAATTCATCCTTAGGACATGCCGCATTCAAATTGCGAAAGTTGATACAGATTCGGATCTTTCCGTTCTTTTTGACGACTGGTACTATATTAGCTATCCAGTCTGGATGCTACTCTTTGTAACGCCCCAGTCCCAAAATACGTAGGACTAGGAACGTAGACATGCCAGCTGTATTCATACGAAGTATACTCCAATATATGAAAGCCTCGTATAAATACATAAGCTGTATAATGCAGTAGAACCATAACTAATCTCATCCACACAAATAAATGAAATAAAGGTATCATATAAACTGAATGAATTTGTCTTGATACAATATATTGGGCAGAGACAAATCCACTACCAACAAAATAAAGAAAAGTACATAGAAAATGAAATGAGTGGCGAGCAAAGCGAAGACGATCCAAATGCAATCATCCTCGAAGAAATAACGGCTAGAGCTAGAACACCTGTGAAAGACAATAGCACACACCTGGCAAGACAACCATGCCCTCAGAGGGACGTAACAAGACACATAATATCATGCCATATAAACTAAATAAATATTGCTCAAATAAATAAGTAAATCGAATTATAACATGTTCCAATAGGCACCTACTGAACGAGCGTACCATCCCCCCAACCAAACAAGGACAGGAGATGGTAAACTAATTCACGGTAACGTATCTTTACATGCTAATAATCCAATATGGTATCCGGACCCCAACAAGGTTCAATACCTTCTCATCGAAGTAGTAAGTCACACCTACAACCAAACAGGGACAATATGTTACGAACTAATCCGTGACAAGTTATTGTTCCAAGCCACGGTCAGATACAAGTACCCAAACCAAAGGTACTCGTACCTAACGGATAAGGGTAGCCTAACCAGTCTAAGTGGATGCAGTTTTAAAAACAATTCATGCTCGCATGACTACCCAGTCAAGTCAAGAAAATACCAATGCAGTACCTCAGTAGCGAGTCACAACACCATATACTATTCCTCAGTATCGAGCGAGTCTATAGCATATAGTCTACCTATCGTTCCTCAGTAGCGAGCGAGTCTACGATAGATAGGGTGGTAGTCAACTTCCAATCATGTTCTTTCCGCCCAATGCTAACTCTATAACCGCTAAGTCAAACTAGCAAGCAACCTCTATTAGCGGTTATTCCTATCGCACGGCTTGTACGTACTGGTGGCCAGCCAATCACGTACTTCCGTATTCTACATGCGACACACAACTTCGTGGTACAACGTGTCAAGGCCATGAATGCAACACACAAGGGTGGTTCCTTAATTCTAGGTTTAATCTGTAAGAAAATAATACATAGCAAAAAACTGAACAGTAAATTCTAACAGGTTATGCCATGTATCACAATTTATTTTGCATAAAGAAAATAATGAACATGCATAAAATATGAGCTAAAATAATTAAATAGCTAATGGCAAGGTATCTTGCCTGGTAGGACGCCTAGTGTGCTACGATGATCAAGGTGGCACGATCTGCAATTTTGGTGCAACAACTGTGCAAGGAGACCTCGGATGGTGACACGGACAGTTCCATTGGGTCCAGAACGGTCAACTTGGTTAGGGTGGACATAAGGTTGACCAAAATTGGTTGAAGGAAAGGAGTAATGGGCTTAGTCACGGACTGGAGGTAATCGGAGGAAATTTGAAATATATGAATTTAGAAAATATTTTATAATCTATGAAAAATAAACTATTAGTCAAAATATGCTATCAAACAAATATCCGAAAATCGAAAGTCATTTTAGGACGAACTCTAAGTTCTGTCAAAGTAGTATTTTAGTTTGAAACCTATATCCCTATTAATCAAAAATATTTTAATTGAAACAAAATACTATTAGAAATTTTATTTAAGACTAAGATACATATTCTATAAAAATAAAATCTTGATAAAATCTATAGTTTTATTGATTATTCAAAAAATTGAGAATAATTATAGGCCAAGCCCTCTAATAACTTTTGTAAAATAAATCATAAAATATCGACTATGTATGAAACACAAATTACTATCTATATATTTATTTTTATATTTAAAAAAACTAATGGTAATATATAGCAAAAATAAACACAAACATTATATATACACAATAATTACTTTATTTGTTTTTTTATTAATAATACTAATAATGAAAATAATAATAATAATAATAGGTATGCTAATAAACACTATTCATAAGCTAAGTACTGTAATACTAATTTACATAACTGTGTTAGTAATAATAATAATAATAACAATAAAAACAATAATAATAAGGTATTAAATATGAGGTTAGCAATAATAATACCATATAACAAAATCGAAAATGGTAATAATAATCATTAGTAATAATATTAATAATTCTAATAAATATAATATAAAAATAATGAGAAAATCCTTAAGCAATAGCTAATACTTGGGAAAAGATAGGAATTTCAAACAAACAATAAAAACCAAAACACATCAAACAAAACAAAAAAACCATTAATAAATAAATATAATAAGTAAATAAAATAAAATGATAAAAGAATAACCCACAACAGTCACTGCTGTTCTTAGACAATAAAAGAAAGAAGTAGACAGGAGAAGGAGAGAGAGAGTAGACGAGAGAAAAAGAAAACGAGAGAGAAAGAGAAAACGAGAGAGGGGGAACGAAGGAGAGCGGGGACGAGAGAGTGGCGATCGGCGCTAGGCTCGAGAGAGGGAGGCGGTGGCGAGCGGAGCGGCGACGGGAGCGGTGGTCCGGTGGAGGGAAGGAAGCGGGCGAGGGTTTCAATGGCTAGAAGGGGTTCGCTCGTAGGGGGGTTTTGGTCGGCGGTGGGGGCAATTTGGTCTGCGGGGTTTTAGGGGAGCCGCCGATCGGCGGAGCTCCGTCGGAAGGGTGAAGAGCTGCGGGCGGTGGTCGGTCGAGAGATGGAGGAGTCGATCGTACGCGGGGAGTCGGAGAGGGCGCGGATGGCTTGTCGGCCGGTGGCGCTTGGGGAGGCGCCGATCCGGTAGTGGCATAGTCTCGACGGAGGGACTGCGAGGGGAACGGCAGCGTGGGCTGACAAGGTGGAGGCGGAGGCGGCACTTACGCCGGCGACGGCGATCGCAGGCGGGGATCCGCCGGAGGAAAGTGGTGGCTGGTGGGGGTGTGTGTTTTAATTTACTGTTCTCCTTTATTTCTGTAATGCGGGTGTTTTTGGTGTGGCCAGGTCTGTGGTGGGCCTAAGGGTGCGACGGCACTAGCGGGTGGCCGAGATCAAGGTGGACAGGAGGTGGTTGGAAGGAGTTGACATTGATGGATGTGGTGTACGGCATCGGGAGGTCGGCCGGAGTGGCCAGGTGGGGTCGGATGATGGTTGGCCGAAGATTGGGACGGTGTCGGGTGGCAGCGGGCGATGGTTGTGTATTTTCTAGAGTTTAGGTTTGTGGAGTCGGGGGTAGGTATTTGGCCGGGTAGCGAAGAGACGGTGGTCGGAACAGATAGGGTTAGGGATTTGATGATGTTGGGGTGTGTCCGACACGGGGGAGAGGATCTGTATTTTGTAAAATATGGAATAAGAAATTGGATGGGAGATACAGACACGATGCATGATTTGGGTTGAGGAATTTGTGGAGGAATATTGAATGATGGAAATTGGAGGAGTAACTGTCTATTTATAGGATATGGAAATTCCCAGTTGGATAAAGATTATGAGTAGTTAAAACACAATTTAGATAATTCAACCTATTTAATTCAAATCCAAATCCAAATACAAAACCTATTTAAATTAAATTCTCTTAGTTTAAAATCAATAGAATAAATCAAATTTCAATTATTTAACTATTAAAAAATATATATAAATTTAAATCAAGGTTTAAATTGTCATGAAAATTTTAAAATATGGTTTCCAAAAATACTATAATATTAATTTCAAAAATACACTATTTATTTAAAATAAACTAATAAATAATTACAAAAAATATATGTTTGTACAAATAATATTTACATAGATATACTTTTCTAATATACCATTTTATAGGAAAAATACTTTATAATTATAACTGTATAAATGAAAGGCTTTTCATAAATTAAACCATAAACTTGAAATGATAGCTAGAAATAATTATTACCTATATTACTTTTGAAACTATAAAATAGATAAAAATGTTTTTCTAAAAATATGTACGCTCGCACATATTCGCACTCGTCGAGCAATTACGAAAAACGAATTTTTGCGCACGACGCACTATACGATTACGCGACGTACAATACAAAATTTTTAAATCCGTACAAATTTTAATAAATAAAAATATAGTAGAAATTTAGGGCTTTTACATCCTACCCAACTTAAAAGAATTTCGTCCTCGAAATTAAGAATTAGTAGGGGGTGAGTGGACACAAAGGGTATCGATGAGGAACAATCGATAACAAAATCATGCCATAAGAATTTGCGGTCTAGATCATATGAAAATAATACGATATGGTCGTAATCGATAGGATGGCTAGAGGAAGTTATAGTACAACGCTTTTGTCCTCCTAAAATAGGTGAAGACGAAAGCAATATAGAGTTCGAAGGAGGCGTTATCGAATACGAATACGTGATTCAAAGACGATCGAATAATTTCAAAAGAATTGTCAAGGCAGTCGTAGATGGGATTGTAAGGGCCAAGTTTAATTATGTCCCCATCCACGTAGAGTAATAGACAAAAGCGAACCAAAGTGCACTTGGTTGATCAGACCATTATGCACCGGTTCTAAATAGACAATAGGCTAGTGAGCGCTCAATAGCATATGTCATGAACAAACTCGATAAAATAGATGAGTTTGCAAAACTAAGTTATAGTAGCAACATTAGTCAAGGTGGTAAAATATAGGCACGAGATTAAGATTGAAATAAGGAACAAATATGATTAGTCTAAGAGTCATAGGAATCAAAGTCTTGTTTATTCCTATACTATCATTCTACGATTTTATTGATCAAGGCTTGGTTGACTAAATGGGTTATGGCCCTCTAACTTTACAAGTACCAAGGGATTGCTTGGTCACAAGGCATTCTACCCAACTTAAAAGGATTAAACTATTGTGTTTGGGATAGCTAACTAGTAGGGTCAATATCTAGCAAGCACGAAGGGAAGATAAGAATAGGGATGGAAGGAATCAAGCAAGATGCAATCGATGAGTCAAATGGTAGATTGAAAAAAGTGGTCAAGTATGTGGATGAGATCCTAGACTTCTAATCCTATTCTTAGGCTTGCTTGCTACGGTAAAGTAACCAAACAATTTATCTTAACCTGCATGGGCCACCACAAAAACATGTAACGTCCCAGTCCCAAAATACGTAGGACTAGGAACGAAGACATGCCAGTTGTATTCATACGAAGTATACTCTAATATATGGAAGCCTCGTATAAATACATAAGCTGTATAATGCAGTAGAACCATAACTAATCTCATCCACACAAATAAATAAAATAAAGGTATCATATAAACTGAATGAATTTGTCTTGATACAATATGTTGGGCGGAGGCAAATCCACTACCAAAAATAAGGAAAAGTACATAGAAAATGAAATAAGTGGCTAGCAAAGCGAAGACGATCCAAATGCAATCATCCTCGAAGAAATAGCGGCTAGAGCTAGAACACCTATAAAAGACAATAGCACACACCTGGTAAGACAACCAGGTCGTCAGAGGGACGTAACAAGACACATAATATCATGCCATATAAACTGAATAAATATTGCTCAAATAAATAAGTAAATCGAATTATAACATGTTCCAATACGCATCTACTGAACGAGCGTACCATCCCCCCAACCAAACAAGGACAGGAGATGGTAAACTAATTCATGGTAATGTATCTTTCCATGCTAATAATTCAATATGGTATCCGGACCCCAACAAGGTTCAATACCTTCTCAACGAAGTAGTAAGTCACACCTACAACCAAACAAGGACAAGATGTTACGAACTAATCTGCGACAAGTTATTGTTCCAAGCCACGGTCAGATACAAGTACCCAAACCAAAGGTACTCGTACCTAATGGATAAGGGTAGCCTAACCATTCTAAGTGGATATAGTTTTAAGAACAATTCATGGTCGCATGACTACCCAGTCAAGTCAAGAAAATAGCAATGCAGTACCTCAGTAGCGAGTCACAACACCATATACTATTCCTCAGTATCGAACGAGTCTATAGCATATAGTCTACCTATCGTTCCTCAGTAGCGAGCGAGTCTACGATAGATAGGGTGGTAGTCAACTTACAATCATTTCTTTCCGTCCAATGCTAACTCTATAACCGCTAAGTCAAACTAGCAAGCAACCTCTATTAGCGGTTATTCCTATCGCACGGCTTGTACGTACAGGTGGCCAGCCAATCACGCACTTCCGTATTCTACATGCGACACACAACTTCGTGGTACAACGTGTCAAGGCCATGAATGCAACACACAAGGGTGGTCCCTTAATTCTAGGTTTAATGTGTAAGAAAATAATATATAGCAAGAAACTGAACAGTAAATTCTAACAGGTTATGCCATGTATCACAGTTTATTTTGTATAAAAAATAATGAACGTGCATGAAATATGAGCTAAAATAATTAAACAGCTAATGGCAAGGTGTCTTGCCTGGTAGGACGCCTGGGTGCTGCGATGATCAAGGTGGCACGATCTACAACTTTGGTGCAACAACTGTGCAAGGAGACCTCGGGTGGTGACACGGACAGTTCCATTGGGTCCAGAACGGTCAATTGGTTAGGGTGGACATAAGGTTGACCAAAATTGGTTGAAGGAAAGGAGTAATGGGCTTAGTCACGGACTGGGGGTAATCGGAGGAAATTTGAAATATATGAATTTAGAAAATATTTTATAATCTATGAAAAATAAACTATTAGTCAAAATATGCTCTCAAACAAATATCCGAAAATCGAAAGTCATTTTAGGACGAACTCTAAGTTCTGTCAAAGTAGTATTTTAGTTTGAAACCTATATCTCTATTAATCAAAAATATTTTAATTGAAACAAAATACTATTAGAAATTTTATTTAAGGCTAAGATACATATTCTATAAAAATAAAATCTTGATAAAATCTATACTTTTATTGATTATTCAAAAAATTGAGAATAATTATAGGCCAAGCCCTCTAATAACTTTTGTAAAATAAATCATAAAATATCGACTATGTATGAAACACAAATTACTATCTATATATTTATTTTTATATTTAAAAAAAACTAATGGTAATATATAGCAAAAATAAACACAAACATTATATATTCACAATAATTACTTTATTTTTTTATTAATAATACTAGTAATGAAAATAATAATAATAATAATAGGTATGCTAATAAACACTATTCATAAGCTAAGTACTGTAATACTAATTTACATAACTGTGTTAGTAATAATAATAATAATAACAATAAAAACAATAATAATAAGGTATTAAATATGAGGTTAGCAATAATAATACCATATAACAAAATCGAAAATGGTAATAATAATCATTAGTAATAATATTAATAATTCTAATAAATATAATATAAAAATAATGAGAAAAACCTTAAGCAATAGCTAATACTTGGGAAAAGATAGGAATTTCAAACAAACAATAAAAACCAAAACACATCAAACAAAACAAAAAAAATATTAATAAATAAATAAAATAAGTAAATAAAATAAAATGATGAAAGAATAACCCACAACAGTCACTGCTGTTCTTAGACAATAAAAGAAAGAAGTAGACAGGAGAAGGAGAGAGAGAGTAGATGAGAGAAAGAGAAAACGAGAGAGAAAGAGAAAACGAGAGAGGGGGAACGAAGGAGAGCGAGGACGAGAGAGTGGCGATCGGCGCTAGGCTCGAGAGAGGGAGGCGGCGGCGAGTGGAGCGGCGACGGAAGCAGTGGTCCGGTGGAGGGAAGGAAGCGGGCGAGGGTTTCAACTGCGAGATGGGGTTCGCTCGTAGGGGTGTTTCGGCCGGCGGTGGGGGCAATTTGGTCGGCGTGGTTTTTGGGGAGCCGCCGGTCAGGCGGAGCTCCGTCGGAGGGGTGAAGAGCTGCGGGCGGTGGTCGGTCTAGAGATGGAGGAGTCGATCGGGCACGAGGAGTCGGAGAGGGCGCGGATGGCTTGTCGGCCAGTGGCGCTTGGGGAGGCGCCGATCCGGTGGTGGCGTAGTCTCGGCGGAGGGACTGCGAGGGGAACGGCGGCGTGGGCTGGCAAGGTGGAGGCGGAGGCGGCACTTACGCCGGCGACGACGATCGCAGGCGAGGAGCCGCCGGAGGTAAGTGGTGGCTGGTGGGGGTGTGTGTTTTAACTTATGTTCTCCTTTATTTCTGTGATGCGGGTGTTTTTGGTGTGGCCAGGTCTGTGGTGGGCCTAAGGGGACGACGGCACCAGCGGGTGGCCGAGATCAAGGTGGACAGGAGGTGGTTGGAAGGAGTTGACGTTGATGGATGTGGTGTACGGCATCGGGAGGTCGGCCGGAGTGGCCAGGCGGTGTCGGATGATTGTTGGCCGATGATTGGGACGGTGTCGGGTGGCAGCGGGTGATGGTTGTGTATTTTCTAGAGTTTAGGTTTGTGGAGTCGGGGGTAGGTATTTGGCCGGGTAGCAAGAAGACGGTGGTCGGGACAGATAGGGTTAGGGATTTGATGATGTCGGGGTGTGTCTGACACGGGGGAGAGGATCTGTATTTTGTAAAATATGGAATAAGAAATTGGATGGGAGACACAGACACGATACACGATTTGGGTTGAGGAATTTATGGAGGAATATTGAATGATAGAAATTGGAGGAGTACCTGCCTATTTATAGGATGTGGGAATTCCCAGTTGGATAAAGATTAGGAGTAGTTAAAACCCAATTTAGATAATTCAACGTATTTAATTCAAATCCAAATCCAAAAACAAATCCTATTTAAATTAAATTCTCTTAGTTTAAAATCAATAGAATAAATCAAATTTTAATTATTTAACTATTAAAAATATATATATAAAAATTCAAATCAAGGTTTAAATTGTCATAAAAATTTTAAAATATGGTTTCCAAAAATACTATAATATTAATTTCGAAAATATACTATTTATTTTAAATAAACTAGTAAATAATTATAAAAAATATATGTTTGTACAAATAATATTTACATAGATATACTTTTCTAATATACCATTTTATAGGAAAAATACTTCATAATTATAACTGTATAAATGAAAGGCTTTTCATAAGTTAAACCATAAACTTGAAATGATAGCTAGAAATAATTATTACCTATATTATTTTTGAAACTATAAAATAGATAAAAATGTTTTTCTAAAAATATGTACGCTCGCACATATTCGTACTTGTCGAGCAATTATGAAAAACGAACTTTCACGCTCGACATACTATACGATTACGCGACATACAATACAAAAGTTTTAAATTCGTACAAATTTTAATAAATAAAAATATAGTAGAAATTTAGGGGTTTTACACTCTTCACGGATGAAACTGCTAGCAATAAGCTTGTTTACTTCTACTTTGATGGAGTTCATGATGTCTGGATGGAACCGTCGTTGCTGTTGCTTGACTGGTTTCGCGTCTGGATGAATATTGAGCTTATGAAGTGTGATCTCGAAGTTTAGCCCTGGCATGTCTTTATAGCTCCAGGCGAATACGTCGATGTATTCACTGACGAGTTGTAACAATGAGTCTCACTCGCCGTCTGTCAGGCTTTTACTGACGAAGATTGGCTTTGGAGAGGATTCATCACTGAGGTTAACTTACATGACCTCATCTTTATTAGAAGGGTCACATAGCTCAAAGATCTTCTTCCATTGTGCATCTAGTTGTTGGACCCATGGCTCCAATTCAAGTGGTTCGAGTCGATCTTCGTCTTCCTCTTCAATGTCAGCGGAGGCCATGTTGACAGATAATGTCTGTCTGAACATATCTCTAATGCTGTCGTCAGAATCATGATTTGAATGAGTGAGAATGCAACTCGCATTCTTCATCGAAGCTTTCGGGCGTTGTTACTGGTGTAACATAACCGAGGCCGCATTTGGACTTGCCGTAATAATCTCGAGGTTTCCCAGACGGGGTTGATAGCTGCAGAGGTGATCGCCGACTGTTGTCGTAATTCAGACTTGGGGTAGCCTCCATGTCGTACACCTGGTTTTGCATGAAATACTTTGCTTGAGGACTATATAGGTAGAGTGGTAGTCTTCCAGTATCGGGTTCGAGATCAAACTCTTGAGGCATAAAGGGTCGAAGACCTTCTTTTTGGCCAAAGATGATCGTGTGATCCCTTCTCTTCTGCCTGGGACTAGGAAGTAAGCATATTTAATAGGAGCAAGTCTGTTTGCGGTATGGACGGTTATCACCTGTATGTGAAGGTTAACGTCCCGACCGAGTCCCACAGTATATATCAGATTGAGTTTATTATACTCAAGATAGTTCAATGGCAGATACAATTAGGAAATTTGTCCACAGGGATAACATCATCAGGAGAGGGACTATCTACCTTTGGAACAAGTTACATCGTGAGTTCTGCATCATCTTCAGCTACCCCTGCGTGATCGGAGGTAGGGATGCTGTCCAGGGCAACTTGACCACCAAGGGTTCAACTTGTGGCATTGGCTTGCCGGAGGGTCTCGGGTCGACACTTGGTTGTTGCTCGTCTTGGGAAGACAGATGAGCATCGGCTCGGCAGAAGACTTCGTGTCTTTCGAATGCTTTTGACTGGACCTTGGCAATCGTATCACCATTGGCTCCCCAAAGGGCCTTGCATCTTCCGATCACCTTTGATTAGATTTTGGCAATCGGATCACCATCGGCCCTATGACGAGTTTTGGCTCTTGGCTGGTCCTTGGGAGACGGATCACCATCGGTTCCAACTGTGCAGCTGGGGTGGTGTCACTCCCAGTTTTCAGAAATAGGGGTATTTTTATAATTTTACATTTTTGAATATTTTTTAAATTTATTTTATTATTTATGATATTATTTTGGGGTTGAAATTTATTTTATTATTTATGATATTGTTTTGGGGTTATTTGAGTCGGGTTCGAATTTTAACTCAATCCGACTTGAAACGGGGACCCGGGGGTAGTTTGACTCTAGTGGGACCCACACACTAGTTAGGCATGGCCCACATGATATTAATTTTAGTCCACATGATAGAAATATTTTAGTTAGAGGCTAGACTAATTTTAGTCCACACACTTGTACGTACGCAGCTCTCTGGCGTGCGTGACTTTTTACGTACGCAGCTGTCTGCTTGCGTGACTTTTTACGTACGCAGCTCTCTGCTTGCGTGACTTTTCACGTACGCATCTCTATGCTTGTGTGACTTTTCACGTACGTAGCTCTCTGCTTGCGTGACTTTTCACGTACGCAGCTCTCTGCTTGCGTGACTTTTTGCGTACGCTGCTCTCTGCTTGCGTGTTTTTGCACGTACGCAGCTCTCTGGCGTGCGTGACTTTTCACGTACGCAGCTCTCTGGCGTGCTTGATTTTCCGCGTACGCAGCTCTCCAGCGTGCGTGACTTTTCGCGTATGTCGCTCTCCTGCGTGCGTGTCTTGTGCGTACGCCTTTGTCATGAACTTGATTTTACTTAATATGTTTGGAATGACTATTATACATGGCATGGTATGACAAGGAACCAGCATAACACGACAGTGACCCGTAGTGGTGCACTCCTGACATGACCAACCTGACATAATAGTGGCCCATCGTGGCGCACTCCTGACAAGTACCCTGATATGAATTATCTTAATGCTGTTGCGACGGCTAGCTTAACTTGACCTGCCTTGACACCGTGGGTAGTTCTTTCTTGCTTGCTTGTTAAATCCACTTGTCCTGTCTTGCATCATGTCTAGGATGGGACTCCTGAGTACCACGGTCAGGAGCACCTACTAAAATGGATTAAGGTTAATAACTAGAATAACACAGTAGTCATGAAGAGATGACACAGCTATGGGCAATCCCGTTACCTGGGCGCTCTTGGGATCTGTAGCCTGCCGTCGAGTAGGGCACATTTCCAGCACACCGTCGCGTGTTGCACCCTCTAAGTCACCTAAGGGTACATTTGTCCCCCGGGCGATGTACCAACCTGAATTCAACCCTTAATTTTCGACCTGGGTAACCTGGATGGTCTGCAGGGCTTGTGGCTGTGGAACAATCTCACTGCATCTTGTTAGTAATTAGGCCTGTGATAACCCTAGTTAGTTAAAGTAGTAAGCCGTAGTATCTGCTTGGCCGTGATTGATTGAATGAGGTATAACCAGTCTAGCCATGTCTTGATCCAGTACAAGGTTGCTTCCTGTCTTGATTTCTTTTATTATTATCTTGCCGATAAATGGTGGAAGACCAAGTTCTGTTCAGACGAAGGGTTACAACCCCGGTCCTTGTTTGGTTTACGGGTTGTAAACTAGCTATCGGAATAGTTCTATGGTTATCTCGTCGTATATCATCCTGACATGTTTTCGTAAATTCTAATTTTTAATATTAGATTTTCTTGTGCTGATTACTGGCTTTTGTTCTTATTTCGTGCCCCCCTTGTGGCACTTGCTCTTTCTGGGGTTGACCCAGCTGGTTTTGTGTGGCCAGATTTCGGAGCAGCTCCCGAGGATCTTCCGAACCTCCAGCCCGATGGTGGCGACTAGAAGGAACCCGGGCTACGAGTGGGTTTTCTATTTTGTTTTCGCTCACTCTATTGTAAAGTTATTCTTTTGAGGCATTTAGCCGACGAGCACCTGTTAGCTCGATGCACTTTACTTACTGTCTGCCTACGGGCTATAAACATGATTAACAAATCCTAGGGTTGATCATGTATGACTTAACTCTTGCTAGTCCTAGCATTTTGTACGACTAGCTTCATGATCAGCGGATATGTAATATTTGGGACGCCTTTTATTGTATATTTGGTGGTCAAACATCTTGTAATTATATTACTTGCTTGAGATTGAGACAATAGGCTTGACCATAAGAGACTGTTGGCTTATAGTAAACCCTCATATTTCTAGACAGCCGTGACCGTATATCGAGGTGGTTTCCATTTCAATATACGTAGCTGGCTATGTCTGCCCCCGCTCTCCAGTATTCTGGTTCTGGGGCGTGACAAACTTATATACCGACAACATAAGACTCGACGCCACATTTCGTGCCGAAGTACGTCGCCTATGTTGCAACCAAAACTTAGACCCAACATCGTGTTCGAACTATACACACACACTCAACTCGACTCCTTGGTATAGTACACTCAATACTCGACTCAATCCAAAGGCACACATGCGGATTGCCATTCGTGCTGACCTGTCTATATGAATTAGTCACTAGCATGACAAGCTATCCTGGACTATAGCCTTGCTATTCGGCAACCCTTTCAACGCAAGTAGCTAGCCCCGCTAAAAGTTCCCAAATAACCCGAGCGGTTCGTCCAACTACGGCTATACAGTGTTTCCTCCAAGGCCGAGTAGGTCTCGTGGCCCCGGGTTGTCGCTCGAGGATGTTTGCCATTGATTGTAAAAGTACAGAATAATTTATGTAGAAGGACTGAACTTAGACTCACAATACAAACTCGTTTGTACAAAGAAAGCCTAGGGACTAAAACCTAGGTACAGCAATCTAAGTATAATTATTTATTTTAGATTCTGGAGGGTGATGATAGAGGCTCGAAAAAGTGACGACAGCTCTGCCTTACTCCTTGGACGATCGGGTGCAACCTTGGCTCTGGTGAAGATCTGCTTGGCGTTAATGAAGAAATGCTCTCCTTGCTCTCTCTATATATGCTTCTCTGTCCTTTCTCCTCTCTGGATTTTGGATTCTCTCCTCCTCTCTGGATTTTTTTGGCCCTCTGCAAGGGAATGGCACCTTGCTATTTATAAGAGTGGAGGGCATCATTAGGGCTTGCAATGATTGCCCATCCTCAAAAGTCGACGGTTAAGGATCAATGAATCTGGGCCACTCATCTTGAATATAATAGATTTGAGCAATTAATGTGATTGCATCAAATCTCTGTGGGCAATAAATATTGATTACCATGAATATTCGCGACTTATGATGGCTTGTCACGTGTCTAATTTGCTCGATTTGACTTGATCTGGGCAATTATGGTGATTGCAACAAATCTGATTTTGTTAGGATTTGTTAGCACCCACAATCCTACGAAGATAAGACCGCAACGTGTCTCAATCGTCGTGAAAAGTGTCACGTGTCTCCACTGAGTCATCTTGGCAGAGCCGCATATGAGTGGGCCGTATGAGGATGAACGGCCGCATGAAGATGGGCAGCCGCATAGGGATGAACAGCCGCATGATGATGGGAAGCCACATGAGGATAGGCAGCCGCATGCTGACGGGCGGCCGCATAAGGGATACAGCCGTATGAAGATGGGTGGCCGCATGAAGCAGGCGGCCGCATAAAGTGGGCGGCCGCAAAATACAGCAGCCGCATGCCCCGGGACTCGGTGGATTCTGCCAACTGTGAAAAGATTTTCTCATCTTCCCTAGGAACACGTCTTTATGTCAGCCATTATTGCACCTTTATGTCAGAGCTGTCATTTGTCAGAGCTGTCAGCCGTCAGGGCATTAAATGCAGCCAAAGATGAAGGGAAGAGCTGTTTGAAAGCCACCTGGCTCTGGGTCTCATGGAACTATCCGAGCCGCATAGATGCTTGAGCCGCATGGACCCCTGAGCCGCATGGGCTCTCTGAGCCGCATGGAGATCCTTGGCCGCATAGACCTTTCTTTATTCTTTTCCATGCTTCTACAAGACCCCCTTCAAAGTTTTCAATTTGCAAAATTGAAATACTTTGAATAAGAAGCATGGCTTTGTATAAACTCCTCTGGCTGCATAGGGTATTCTGGCCGCATGGATAACCCAGCCGCATGGCATCCTCAGCCGCCTGTCCATCTGAGCCGCATTGACCAACCAGCCGCATGGACTGTCTGGCCGCATAGGTTGTCTAGGCGCATGGGTTCCTTGCCAGATCATCCTGCCACATGTGCGTGTCATTAATTACCTTTAATTCATTTTAGAGCCGTCTTTTGGGGGGATCCCAATGGTTTGATCTTCATTTAGTCTGTTCGCCTCGATAACTGAAGAGTTTGTTTTCATGCTGTACGCGAATCGAAGCGCCCTCCTTTTGCCTTTAAATAGGAACATGTTCAGATGGAGAGACTTCTTTACTCTCTCTCGTCTTCAACTCTTGCTGCCCTAACTTTTTGTCTCTGTCTTCCTTCTCCGAACGTCAGACGACCATGGCCCCCAAGTCTTCCAAGGCTGCCCCTACCGCGACAAAGGGCAAAAAATGGCTTCTTCGTCGGCCACGACGCCTACAGTGCACCCTAACGTCCATCCTGCTTTTAAGGGTAAGGATTGGATAGAATATTGAATGCTTTGAACCTAAAAAAACCATGGCTCTGTTGCATATTTTATGCACAAGCCTTCGTTTTTCATCTTTATTGAACTGCCTAAGTTCAACATGATGAAGCCGCATATTTTGTATGGGCCGCATGACCCTCTTATATCCGAGCCGCATGGGGAATGCCATGTGTTTGAGCCGCATGAGAAGGACTTGAGCCGCAGGAGCACTTCTAGATTTGAACCGCATAAAGTCCCATTAAACAGGACCGCATGAGCTCCGGATAAACTGGACCGCATAAGGCTTCCCTAAGTCGTGTCGCATAAGCTCATCTGTTAAATGGAACCGCATAAGCTCAACCGAACCGCATAAGCTCTATCGAAGCATTACCGCATGAAACCTAACTGAATTGGGCCGCATAAGGCTACGTTGAACCGAGCCGCATAGGCTCCAATTGTTTTCGTTTTAACCATCTTTTAATCTCGCTTCTTTTGTCTTTCTTCAGCGGATCTGCCAATCAATCCAGCATAAGAGCTTTTGGTGGGTTCAGCCCAATATGCCATGGGTGTGCAGCTCGATGACTTAGTTCGACATGTATCAGATCAGCTTTCCGTCGATGAGCCTTTGGAGAGGGTGAGCGCCATCAATAACCAACCTCTCCACCTTCTTTGTACTATGATAAACTCGGGAAGGCTGGGAGGAGAGTATCTGAAACCAGTTTTTCTCTTCGGGGATGCTCTATCCATAAAGAACCCCCGAGTGCTGGACATTTCTGAGAGCGGGGACTTTACTGTTGACGGGGTGAGGATCCATATTCCCGAAATAGAACGTCATTTTCCCCTCTCGTGGTTCAATATGGTACCGTTGAGTAGGAAGATGGTGGGCTCCCAAACTCCAAACCAATCGGGGATGTTCGTGGGCAACATCCATTATAATAAGAATATTGGGTCAGCATACACGAGCAGGGACTCGGTCAGTTGGAGCGTGATGGGACTGATTTCGGGTACCTTCATAAACGTATCTGGTCGCAATTTCACGTTTACTTAAGCCGATACCTTCCTGAATCAGCTCGCTCGCAAGGGGTCTTATCCTGTTGGCAGGTTATCTCTGCTGAACTGGATAAACCCCATCCCTACGTGGGCCAACCTAACCTCATGGATCCTGAGGAAATATGCGGCATTCCTTCGGAAGATTGACCTCTATTAAGCCATCCGGGGCACCTGTTACGGGTTATCCATCAACAAGCCGTTGTTCATGGCTCTTTTGGAAATGTATAACCGGCGGACGGGAACTTTCTTCGCGCCCGGAGGGGAGTTGGGACTTGCTCTCCATGAAATGTATGTTGTTTCTAAGCTGCCATGGGGGACGAGGCCTTTGAAGTGTACACCCCGACAAATGAGGAATTCGAGGATCTGGATCGACGATTCCCGGGTTTCGTTGCCGTGTATCGAGAACTGCTATGCCACCACAGTATCTCTTACCGAACGGCTATCAAGAAGAACGATAGCTCCGAAGGGAACGCTCCCCATTCCACGTCCTGGGTCTCATATATTTTCAAATTCAGTCCCTCTGGCCGGGTTTCTTTCGTAGGTCCTCAAACCCAGGAGGAGATAAAAAACCTGATGTCGAATGCCAAGAGGTCGAGGTCCACCAGTGACAAATTTGGGAGTCGCACTGACTCCTTCAGCTATTTCTAACATGGTACCCGGCAGATGTCTGAGAAAGTGCTCTTGGCCGAATTCTTGATGGTATGGCTACGGAACTGCGTAGTCTCGGGAGGGGCAGGTTCCATTGAAAGGATCAGCTGCTACTTCATCCTCCCGGCCGTAAAGCTGGTCTTCAGAGTTAGGATGGCCCTTCTTCCGGCCATGGTGTGTAGCATACACCACGGCCTCCGCGCCTTTTCGTCCAAAGTCATTGCCCGCAAGACGATACTGGACTTTGAGTCAATAGAGCTACCTACCATTATCTAATGGGGTGGCTATTGATGTATTATCGGTCATTGATGAGGCCCGGAGCAGAAGATGGCATTACAACTGATGACGCTTTCCTTTTCTGATGACATCGTCAGCTCTGGAACTACGACACCATGCCAGCCTGTCGGAGGGCGTTGGCGAGAGTAGATGGATACGACTTCTTTGTGTATGTTCCTCAATTTACAGCTAGAGAAGTGAGGAGTGCACATATTGATGGGACTGAACCTCCCCTCCTCTTATCTGAGAAAATGCTCCTTTTGTTGCGCAATATTCGTCCAGCGCACCTAGTATATCGTTACCGCAATAACGTATACCTGGAGCCCTTCTTGTCCAGCAGGTTCTCCCGCCAGTTCGGGTATAGCCAGTTATTCCTTGATTGTCCCAGTGCTTGCTTAGGCTTTGAGGGCAGCGTCTTTGATGGTATCAGGGCTTGGCATTATTACAATGTGGTTCATACCCGAGCTACCTTCTCGGTCCCCGATGCTAATACGTCAGGGAAGATTTTGTACATGGCGGCTCTCTATCATGTTACGACGAGCAAGCCTCCCATTAATTTTGATATGAGTACCAGCTTTATTGTCGGTACTGGCTTGGCAGAGAAGCCCGAGGGGTCCAAGAAGAGAAAGAAAAAGGCGAATATGATTCCTGTGCCGGACTCGGAGTCCACTACGGTGGGCAAAGAGGATGATGAGCAGGATGTCGATGATTCGTTCCATCCCTCAGACGATGAGGTAGGGGATCAGCCTCCTTTTGTGCCGGATGAAGTGGTGGCGGGGCAGCCGCCTGCTCTGCTGGTCCTTCGCGCAAGCGAAGCAGGCATATGTTTACTGATGATGGCAGAACCAACTCCACGAAGCGAGCTGCGGTAAGACGCCGCAGGCTGTTTATTGAGGATGTTGACGCTGTTTCTGAGGTGATTTGAATTTCAACTACCTTCTTCTTCTTTTTCTAAATTATGGCCTAATCATTTTCTTTTGCTCTTTGTAGGCATCAGAGGAGTCGGTTTTTCGGGAACCGACCGCTGAGGTTGATCCGGCCCTGACCAATTTGGTCGATGTTATGTCTACCGCTATCATTTCTGCTAGAGTTCTTCCGGTGGCAGCCGAGGAGTCCCACCTTGCTGAGGCCTTAACCCATGGGGACGGGGGCTCTACTGCACCTGTCCCTGAGATAGTTGAATTTTAACAGGGTGATACTGAACTGGCTGACTCCCTTTCCGGGGTGGCTAGGGCAGAGAAACCAGTTGAATTCAACTTGGAGGTTGCGAGTGAGGAGACTACGTCAGCTGTGAGCGAGCTGCGGCCTCCATGCTCCTTCCCTGGTAAGATAAGACGAATCTTAACATGTGAGGAGGCCTATCTGCTTTATCATCACATCCTTCGGGTTACGTCGATTGATGGTTGCTTTGGACGTACAGGTTTTGCCCCTTTATTGCCGGTGACGGACATTGTCGGGCCGGACTCTACCGGAGGGGATCTGATGGAAGCACACGTGCCTCCTTCTCTTCTGACCTATATTGAGGGACCTCCAGCTGGATCAAGTTTGGGGGCTCAAGTGGTGGTACGGCCGGGGCAGGGGACAATGGTTCCTTCGTCCTCCTCTGCTAATATGGTTTCGGGGGTTGACTTTTCCGCCTTGCCGAGTATCCAAGCTCTTCGGGCGGCGGAAGAGGAGCTAGCCGCTATTCATGCATCTTTTCACTCAAAATTTATTTCCCTGGTGGCAGGGATGGCAAGTTCTGATGCTACTCCTTCGACACTGCCAGCCACACTTCCTTTGACGCCGTCCTCTCCAGAAGTTTTGGATGAAGTATCACAGGATGTGGTTGACAGCTTTTACCGCCACCTGAAAAGAGGGGTCGGGGCAGCTGTGGAGTGGGGGACTCCCTTTGCTATGGCCCGCCAGTGCGCCGGTGGCCAAATCGAGATCCTTAGAACACTCCCTGGTAGGGCGGGGCTAGTTGCACTTTTGGAGCTCAAACTGCAAGAGGCTGATCGACTTGTGACCCAGTTTTACGTGCTGCGGCAAACTGATCTGTCTGCAACAATAGATCAAGAGCGCACTTTCCTCATAACCGTGGTGGAGAAGATGAGGCTTGCTCGGGATTCGATCAAGCCGACCATATTGAAGGACCGCCGTGACCTGTCTCAGTTATATGATCAATTGAGCCGTAGAAATAAAGATTGCACGGCTCGGGAAGCGATCGCCTCCCGCGGGGTAATCGACACCAGGGAGCAGATACATGGGCCACCAAAAAAACTTGTCACGACCCGCACCCGCATTTCGGATACGAAGCATGTCTAAGCCAAGCCTATGCCGCAGTATCGGCGGTAGAATGCTGTCTATACTCACAAGTCACTGAATCTCTAATTACGGGGAAATCTATATCTCATCCACAGAATAATCAAGACACAAACAAGATCAGTACATATCCATAAAACTAAGCAATAATGAATATAGACTGAATGTATCGAAAATCAATGTCACGTCCGGTGGACATAAATCCACTACAATAGACGGAAAAATAGATAAATACAAGAAATGAACCAACTGAGTACAACCTGCTAACCAAGTAACCTCAACTGCAAAGCGCCGTGATCTGAAGCTAACTCAAACCCACTCGTCTGCTCCTGACACAAACTCAGCTAACCTTAGGAGATCATCAGGTCCTCAGAGGACATAGCAAGATACATAATATACATGCCTATCTAGCAGTTTTATCATGCACAAGAAATAAACAAGAAAGAACAAGAGCAAGACCAATGACCACGAACACTAATACGAAACACGAACACTAGAACAACTATGTATAAATGAACTACCGGATGAACGATAAATACAAGATCAACGAAAGAACCAAACCCTCGTCCCGAGTGTGGACTCTCTGGTTTGAACTAAGCACTAACCCTCGTCCCGAGTGTGGACTCTCTGGCTAGCTCACGGCAAGACACCCTCGTCCCGTGTGTGAACTCTCTGGTGTAAATGGTCAAAAAGGAATTTCAATTGTTCATAAATCAAATCTAATATGGCCTATCTATGATACTGCCAATATCTACTGAAAGTTCTCGCCAGCTGCTCCATTTGGTGTAGTCGTATCCACCGCGTTCATGACGTAGGCTTGTCCTCCTTGTGCAGCTGGTAGTGGTGGTGTAGTCATGTTCTTCTTCGGGCAGTCTCGAGATAAGTGTTGGTTGGATCCACAAGTGTAGCACAATCCTAACCATCTTCGGCAGTTTTCTTGGACGTAGCCTTCTTCTTGCAGTACTGGCAGGTGGAAGCATATTGGACTTGTTGTAGGGCTGCTCGTGGTTGCTGTTGATGCTGCTGTGTTGAGGTCTTCTCAAAAATGTTGGAGAGTTTTGCTGGTGGTGACTGGTTGTTGCCTCGTCCGAATGCATCTCGATTCCTCTTCGGCTTGTGATTCATTCTTTCTCTACAGCTTGGGCGACCTCTAGAACCTCCTCGTAAGTGGCGGCTCGACTGGTGGCGATAGCTAGACGAATCTCGTGAGATAGTCCCTTCCGGAATCGTCGTGCCTTGTCTTCAGGGGTGCTGACCAAGTTCTCCGCGAAGCTGCTGAGGCGAAAAAACTCGAAGGTATACTCTTCAACGGTATGGTTGCCCTGCTCTAGATGCTCGAACTGTCTAATCAACGCCTCTCGTTCTACGTAATGATAGAATTTCCTCTTGAACAGTCGCTTGAACACCTCCCAAGTTACGTCTGGAGCAGAAAATTGGGGCTCGCCTTGGTACCATGTCCGCACGATGTCGAAAAGTTGTCTACTGACTGACCCTATCTTTAGATCTTCTGAGACTCGGGCCATTTTCAAGTATCATTCCACGTTCTCCAACCACTCGTCAGTTTAGACGATCCCCTCTGTCCCATAGAACGGCATGGGCCTAAAGTCCATGAAATTCTTGGGATTCCCCGGGCGCTGTCGCGGAGCATCTCGAATCTGAAGAACCTCTCTCAAAGTATCGCAAAATGTGTTGGCCTGCTGCTGGATGATCCCGAGGAGCGTGACATTGTCCAGTGCTGGTGGCAGAGGCAGAACATATGCTGGATACATCGCCGGTGCTGGGTGCATGGCAAATACAGGATGCATTATTGGTGCTGGGTACATGGCTGGTACCGGACGTGGAACCCCTGGCAGTGGAACAGGTGCTGGTGGCAGGCCGGGTACTGGTGGGGGAGTCTGTAGAGGAAACTACGGAGGTGGCGGAATGTCGTCTCTACAATATCTCGTGAGTGAGCTGGCCTCCATATGTTGGTGGAGTCATGTACATGAAAAAGCCTCATGTAGCCGGTGGGGTGTTCAGTACAGCATTATTCCTGTCTCGAGAGTCCATCTTAGCTGAAACAAAGAAAACACTTTATCAGTTGAAGAGATTTTCAATCAGGATACAAATCAAGGATTAAGGATTGACAAGATGTCAAGACATGTGGAAGAGATTCTAAGTGTCTAATCATATTTGCAGGCTCACGGCGGTACAGTGACGTAACCGAAGTGAATAACGTAGACCTGCATGGGCCACCAAAAAAACTTGTCATGATCTGCACCCGTTTTTCGGATACGAAGTGTGTCCAAGCCAAGCCTACGCCGCAGTGTCGACAGTAGAACGCTGTCTATACTCACAAGTCACTGAATCTCTAATTACGGGGAAATCTATATCTCATCCACAGAATAATCAAGACACAAACAAGATCAGTGCATATCCATGAAACTAAGCAATAATGAATATAGACTGAATGTATCCAAATCAATATCACGTCCGGTGGACACAAATCTACTACCAGTAGACGAAAAAAATAGAGAAATACAAGAAATGAACCAACTGAGTACAACCTGCTAACCAAGTAACCTCAACTGCAAAGCACCGTGATCTGAAGCTAACTCAAATCCACTCGTCTGCTCCTGACACAAACTCGACTAACTTGAGGAGATCCTCAGGTCCTTAGAGGACATAGCAAGATACATAATATACATGCCTATCTAGCAGTTTTATCATGCACAAGAAATAAACAAGAAAGAACAAGAGCAAGACCAATGACCACGAACACTAACACGAAACACGAACACTAGAACAACTACGTATAAATGAACTGCCGTATGAACGATAAATACAAGATCAACAGAAGAACCAAAACCTCGTCCCGAGTGTGGACACTCTAGTTTTAACTAAGCACTAACCTTCGTCCCGAGTGTGGACTCTCTGGCTAGCTCACGGCAAGATACCCTCGTCCTATGTGTTGACTCTCTGGTGTAAATGGTCAATCCTCGTCTCGTGTGTGGACTCTCTGGTGCCATTTGATCACTACAAACACCCTCGTCGCGTGTGTGGACTCTCTTGTGCACCAAACAACCCTCGTCCCGAGTGTGGACTCTCTGGTTGTGCAAAACGATAATCAAGGCTATGGCAGTTCACTACACGCACTCGTTCTATGACACGACTCAAGCAAAGTACCGGTGAGAACTCCAAGCATGAGACACAAGGCCAAATAATGAACACTGCTATAAACAATAAAGACAACTCCATAGAAACTAACACGAAAAGCATATGTCCATAAATGATCCAAGGCAGTAAAATAAAAGGAACTACATGTAAGTAAAACTGTAGAGGAAGGCATGGTATACTTGCTTGTGGTTTCGGCTGCTGATACGGTTCAATTGCTGAGTCGAAATCCAAAGAACCTATACAATAATTCATGATGGTTAATGCATGATATTTGTAGGAGTTTAAGCCAACTTCTATTATCTTGTTTAATGAGTGATCTAGGTTATCTGTTTCACTTAGGCTTGTAGTCTCTAATTCTAGTATCTATTAAGGCAGAGTACTCTTTATTGTGCTGTCCTAATGTGATACCAAGGGTTGATGCTAATCCCCTTTTGTGTTTGAGTATTTTATATTCATTACTGACTATACGCTTACTGTTATGCATGACTAGCCCCTTTCTCTTTGTGACCTTACCTAAATGCCAATATCTGTTTGCAGTTTCCTCCATAAAGTCTTAGCACACCCTCCTTAATTGCTGTCATGATACCCATATGGACATACAACTGCACTTGGAAATTCAGTTACCACAAACAGAGTAACTTATCTCAAACCTTGACATTCATAGTTCTAACCTACAAATTTTTTCTACTGTTATACACTCATACATGATATCAGACTTGCTTTCCCTTTGCAACCCTCTACTGTTCTAACCTGATACTAATCATCTTCAATAAGTCAGTTTGTTATTCAAAAAGGGTATGATAATCCTTTGTAACCAAAAAGAGTCATAACAGAGCTTCACTGACTGGGTTCAGAAATATTAAACTGAACCTATTTCATGAATTGGAAGAGTTCCCTTGAGTTATTGCTGGTACAATACTTGAGCTTCCTTCCAAACAAGCAATCCCAAATTATTCACATATTTGAAGCATAAGCTACACCACTCTATTTTAGAATGTCCAAGGCAACTGATATATCTTTCAGAGTTCTGATTGAACTCATCAATTAAAGCAAGATTAGAAACTAGGATAAACAATATTCTACAGCTCAGTTCTGTATTTGTGTCACATTGTGTCGGACACTTATTGGACATCAATTGTACTTCCAACATATCATATGAAATGGCACCATCTGTCATAATACCATTTTTCATTTACTGTACAGTTGTTATCAAAAAATTATTGATATTCCAAACTGATTAACCTATCAAAGTCATCGTAACTACTGCTACTCATAACGTATCTGCCTCATTATGTACACCAGTACACTGTATGAACAGCCCCTCACCGGTGACCTGGGTTACAAAGACCACTAGTCTCTGTCCAGCAATTGGAGTTCAAACTGTTTGCTACCAAATATTATATGGATACCACATGTGGCACCTTACTTGGTTGGGCATGACTGATGTATCATCAACTAGTACCTACCTGTGCCAATCTAAATCGAGGTGGACTGGCACGAGTTCCTACTGATCATAATACATGGTAAGTAAAATCTTCTACTCTATGTAAACTCTAGCATCCTCAACTAATAATATCCTAAGATACGTGGTTTTGTAAATGGCTTAGCTTTTAACCACCCCTATTCTCATGATGCAACATGGGGTCTTAGGACTATAATCAAGACGACTGATACATGATATGTGACTTGCGTGTCAACCTATAACTGACATAGGAGGTACAAGGGGTGCATGGTATGCGTTGGCCTTTCGGTATGTCAACAGTCTATCCTTAATCGATCCTTCCTCTAAGTATCCAATCATCTGATCCTCGAGACTCTACTGTTGTGAACCCAATTGTTTGCTGGTACAACCTTGATAGGTATTCTCTCATGCATACAGAGGTATGCACTCTACTGGCCTGTGCTTCTACTGTGTATACCTCATACTTGTGGTATCGCTGATCCATACCCACATGTATCAGGTATCAACATGACACCCGACCCCCCTAAGACTGATCTGTTTAGGATCATACCCTATTCATTCAGTCTCTACAGATACACATGTATCTACACGTCACCTGTATACTTGGTGCAAGGGTTTGCTACACTACTGCTGGAAATCGATAGCAGTGTTTGTCCTGTTTTAATACTTCTAAGCAAACTCAATAAGGCCTTACCTGTCCTTCTTCTTAGGATCTGTATCAAATACCTGTCATCACCCTTAAAACATGATTGGCTACTAGGCTTAAGGAATTCGTATGACAGGAAGGATAAAGGGAAGAAGATTACCTGTTTGAAGGATTGAAAGCTCTGCTCTGGAATCCCTTCGACAGCGACTTCACAAGCTGGTTAGGTGCAGGAAGGGTGCAGATAGTATAGCGTTTCAAGAGGTTTGGGCTACTATGTCCATCATATATATATATATATACCTATTCTAGATTTGATTAGAGGAGGAATTAGATATGATCGGATGGTAACTCACGATTTGCTTCCTGGATGAATTGAATCTAGTTGATTCCTATCCAGTTTATGCCGACCCCAATTTGAATTTGGTTTGGATTCCATCTACGACTAGTGGCAGGGAATTTAAATCCTGCATACATGGATTGATTCAAAGGGAGAAGGGATAGAAGATTTGATTTGCTCCTATCTGAGGATTTCCGAATTCAAATTGAATTCAAACGGACCAAGAGTTCGGTTTAAATGGCAGTTGAGAATTTAAATCTCAACTTATTCATTTATGTCCCTGCAACTTTTGTATTTCCCTTTTGGTCCCTGTTGGTATTTCAAATAAACCAAAATGTAAAGCATGACAATTATGTATATGAGACAATAAGGAATGTAATAAATAGAAAAAAAATAATTTTAATAAGTAGGAAGAAATATTTGGTCAAGGGGTTGACACTAGAGAAAGCTGGCCTTTCTGGAGTCTGAGCTCGAAGCCGCCCGTACCGAAAAGGGACTTATTATCCAGTAGGCTGGCAGACTTAGTCGAGCTTCTGCCAATCTGGAGCTCGCCCTGAAGAAGATGGAGGATGGCTGGCGGGCACACATGTATTTTGATGATGCGGACCGATTGTCCTAGGAAGCGGAGCGCCGAGCTAAGCAGCGGCTTGCACGGGGGACCGCCTTGGTGAAGAACCACCTCCTGGAATTATGTAATGCCGAACCATATTCGGCCTTTTCTTCTTTTGTTATGTTCTTTTTGAGCGGGACATGGTCCCAGAACATTTAATGCTTTTTGGCTTCCAAATAAAAGAGTATGCTTTATTCTACCCTTTACCCGTACTGCTTGTTGTACTTGTTGTGTTATCGTGATGTTTACCCTACATGGGGGACTTGTTTGTGGACCTCTTACCCTTGGCGTACCTTGGTTTTAGGTACGAATAACAAGTTTGATTGGGGATAACTAGAATAGTTCCACGGTAAGGTGGTCATGGACGTTCCTGGTAGCGGAAGAAAGAATGCTATAGAGCAGCTGGGCTCCCGGGGCATGATGAGAAATGATGGGCCTGTACTAAAAAACATAGCAATGGACATTTGTGGGCCTATTATCCTTGGCGTACCCTGGCTTAGGATACTGATAATAGGATGAAAGAGAACCAACATACTTACTCAGAGGTAATGAGAAAATGGCAAGCATGAGGGTTTTTTTACCGCAAAATCTTCCTACTCAGAGGTAATGAGGACATGGCAGGAGTGGACTCAACAGAGGATATTTATAGACCTACTATCCTTAGCGTACTCCGGTTGTGGGTATGGATAATAAGTCTAAAGGGAATCAACATACTTACTTAGAGGTAATGAGGACATGACAAGCATGAGGGTTTCTTCGACGGAGCCTATCCACTCAGAGGTAATGAGGACATGGCAGGAGTGGGCTCTATGAAGGGGTACATAGGATGACTCAGAGGTAATGAGGACATGGAAGTTCTATGTAGAGGGGTGATTTATTTTTGGCGAAAGTGAAACGACTCAGAGGTAACATCGACGTGGTCGTTTTGAAAATTTGTGGATCTGTTACCCTTTTTGTGCACTGGGAGTGCGGGTAGTGGTTCATGTGGAAAGATCTCTTTCTGGAAGAAAGTTCAGAGGTATGGTTATACATGACTTACAACCTAAAAGGAGCGACCGGGATATAAGTTCAGAGGTACCTGCGGGTACATAACTCGACAATCCCGAATATTTGGAATCAAAGTGGGAGTTCAGCGGTACCGGAGGGTACATAACTCAACATTCTGGGATTTTGTGGAGGAAGAATGGGAGTTCAGTGGTACCGGAAGGTACATAACTCGGTAATTGGGATATTTTGTGGGGGCAGAATGTGAGTCCAGCGGTACCGGAGGGTACATAACTCGATAATCTTGGACATTTGTGGAAGAAGGGTATGAGTTCAGTGGTGCGAAAGCATACATGACTCGGCGATCTGGAATTTGGAGAATGTGAGTTCAGCGGTACCATAGGGTACATAACTCAGCAATCTGGAATTTTGTGAATGTGACTTCAGCGGTACCAGCGGGTACATGACTCGACAATCTGGGATTTTATGGATATGAGTTTTGCGGTACCGACGGGTACATGACTCAATGATCTGGAAAATATCGTTTAGACATAATATTTCTTCAGAAACTTGCCGTTGATGGGCAACATGAGCAAGTCTCTATTTTGTTTTGTGAGGCGGTAAGTACCGTTGGAGAATACGGCCTCAATGATAAACGGACCTTTCCATTTTTGCTGGAATTTATCGGCGGTTTTGTGAGTCATGACCATCGGCCTCTGAACTGCCAGAACGAGATCGCCTACTTGGAATGTTCTAATTTTAACCTTCTTGTTGAAGGCTCCGAAGATGCGTGCTTGGTATAGCTCGATTCGTTGCTGAGGCAAGAGGCGCTTTTCATCTAAGGCCTCCAACTCTTGTAGCCGACGACGGTAGTTATCGTCCGTCGTCAATTGGTAAGTAAGGGCGACGCGAAGTGAGGGGATTTGAGTCTCCAATGGGAGGACTGCCTTACTCTCGTACACCAAAGAAAATGGTGTGTTCCCTGTGGCTTTTCGGACTGTGGTATGGTACACCCATAAGCATTCACCAAGCTTCTCGTTCCAATCGTGTTTGTTGGAAGACACAAACTTCTTGAGAAGTTTGATAATTGTTTTGTTGAATGCTTCTGCCAACCCATTTGCTTCCGGATTGTATGGTGTTGAAGTAATATTCTGGATGCGATGCTTGTCGCAGAACTGATAGAAGGCATGGCTTGCGAACTGCGGACCATTATCATGTATGATCCTTCGTGGCAGTCCAAAGCGATAGATGACATGATGCTTGAGGAAGCTGATCATGTTTGAAGTCTTTACTTCTGCGAGCGGAACAACTTCCCCCCATTTGGATAAGTAATCCATGATTGCGAGTATGAAGCGATATCCTCGGGAGTAAGGTGGAGTAATCGGACCGATGATATCCATTCCCCATGCTTCAAATGGCCATGACGCCACCGTCGGATGTACAAATTCGGATGGTTGGTGGATGAAGTCTGCATGGACTTGGAAGGCTTTGTATTTTCTTGCGTAGTCTATCGCATCTGCTACCAACGTGGGCCAGAAGTAGCCCATTCGGCGAAGACGGTCTTGCAATTTAGGGCCAGGCTGATGGGCCCCATAGACACCGTTATGAGCTTCACGTACGGCTTCTTTGGCTTCTGTGTTTGACAGACACCGAAGTAATAACCCATCGTAGGATCGCCGATACAGCATTTTTGACTCTATATCATTGAAGAATCTATGAGAACGCCTTTTGATGGAGGTAGCTTCCTTTGGGTTCTCAGACAGGATATCATAGACTATAAAGTCTATGAATAGTTGTCTCCAGTCTGACACTTCGTCGATCATCTGAGCGGAATAACTCGCCATGACTTTAACGTTGTTCTTGGGACAGACCAGTTCATGGCCTATCACATCCACCGATTGATGAGCATAGTTCGGAACCGCTAGGGAAGCGACAAGGCTAGCTAAGGCATCGACTTCGATATTTTGGAGTCTGGGAACATGTTCGATGAAGAATCCCTCAAATGATGAAATAATGTTGATCGCTATTTGGTGATAGGGGATCATGTCTTCATGGCGGACTTCGTATGAACCCCGGATCTCATTGACGATTAACTGCGAATCGCCGTATGCTTCAAGATACTTTATTCCTAGCTCTCTTGCAAGTTGGAGGTCAATGACCAAAGCGTTGTACTCGTCCACATTGTTAGAGCAGGGTTTCATGAGGGAGTAAGCGCAACTGATCACTAGTCTGGAAGGAAAAATCAGCACTACCCCGACTCCAACGATGATGTTGCCCTTGGGTCTTGTTCTTGAAGCACCATCAAAGAACATTGGCCATATATCATCATAGGAGGCCTCATGTGAGTCGACGACCTCATCTGGGATTCCTTCATATATTCCGGACGACTCTGAACCTGGGTGGGCTGCTAAAAAGTCTGCCAGGACTTGACCTTTAACAGCCTTTTGCGGGACGAAGATCTTATGATAAGGAGACAACAATATTGCCCATGTGGCGAGGCAGGAGCTAAGTGCCCCTGGTTTCGTCATGAGGACCCTGAGGGGGTTGACTCGTGATATCACATGTATGGTTTGTCCCGTGACATAGTGACGCATCTTTTGAATGGCGAACACCAGGGCGAGGCATTCCTTTCCCCCAGCAGTATATCGGTGCTCTGGCCTGATCATCATTCGGCTGAGGTAATATATAGCTTGTTATGGCCTGCATCGTTATTTGGTGCTAGCAGAGCACCGAGGGAATGCTCAATTGCTCGTATATATAGCAAGAATGGTTTCCCAGCAACCGGGGCCACTAGGACTGGAGGGTTCGATAAATATTCTTTGATGCTATCAAAGGCACGTTGGCATTCTTCCTCCCATACGAATGAGACGCCTTTCTTCATGAGATGGGTGAACGGCCGACATCGCCCGGAGAGGATAGAAATGAACCTTCTGATGTAAGCTAGCCTCCCTTGAAGGCCTCTGAGTTCGCAAAGATTTCTCGGGGGACCCATCTCCATAATTGCCTTCTTCTTCTCTGGATCTACATGAATTCCCTGGACAGTAATAAAAAACCAGGAATTTTCCGCTGGATACGCCCAAGAAGTATTTTGTGGGATTCATCTTCAGGTTGTGTGCTCGCATCAGGTCGAATATCGTTCTTAGATCCTGCAGATGGTCTCCCTTATAGCGACTCTTGACGGCGATGTCATCAACATAGTACTCCACAGTCTTGCGCAAGTGGTCTCTGAAGATGATACTCATGGCTCTTTAATATGTGGCGCCAGCATTCTATAAACCGAATGGCATGACTGTGTAACAGTATATGCCAAACGGTATTCGGAATGATGTACGCTTTTCGTTGTCAGAAGACATGTTGATTTGGTTGTACCCCGAGAAACTATCATGAATGACATGCATTCGAAGCCGTATGTGTTGTCGATCATGATGTCTGTGATAGGGAGGGGGAATTCATCTTTGGGACATGCCTCGTTCAGATTGCAGAAGTCGATGCAGATTCGAACCTTACTATTCTTCTTGAGGACCGGTACTATGTTAGCGACCCAGTCTGGATGTTGTTTTTCAAGAATGAAGCTGCTGGCTATCAGTTTGTTGACTTCATCTTCGATCGCATCCATGATGCCCAGGCGGAAGCGTTGCTGTTGTTGTTTGACCGGCTTTGTATCTGGCCGAATGTTGAGCTTGTGAAAGGCAACCTTGGGGTTTAGTCCTGGCATGTCTTCATAGCTCTAGGTGAACACATCAATATATTCTTTGACAAGTTCCAGTAGCGATTCTCTCTCTTCGTCTGTCAGGCCTTTACTGACGAAGATTGGTTTTGGAGAAGATTCGTTGTCGTGGTCGACTTGTATAACCTCATCTTCTGTAGGAGGTTCTCTCTGTTCGAACCGCTTTTTCCATTGTGCATCCAGCTGTTGGGCCTACGGCTCCAACTCGAGGATTTCAGGAATGTCTTCATCTTCTTTGTAAGCATCGGCGAATGTCATATTGACTGACATGACTTGTCTGAATACGTCTCCGATGCTGGCATCCGAATCAGAAGTTGGTGACCCGGTTGAATGTGAATGCCAGCGTACTCCTCATCCAAACTTTCAGGGGTTGTTACGGACGTAACATACCCTAATCCACGTCGTGTCTTGCTGTAGTAGTCCCTTGGTTTGCCAGTCGAGACTGGTGGCTTTAAAGGTAATCGCCGACCAGTGCCGTATTTCAAGCCTGGCGTAATCTCCAGATCATACCCCTATTTTTGCATGAGGTATTTGGATTAGGGGCTATAAAGATACAGAGGCAGTCTTCCGGCATCTGATTTGAGATCGACCTTATCTATGGTGAAGGGATATTTGTCACCTGTGTATGTAGGAAGATTTGTCTTCCGTCATCTAATTGGATGGTCCCCTCCCTCGATTATGCGGTAAGCGTCTTCCACTGGAGTAAGCTAGTTTGCGGTGTAGACATTTGTCACCTGTGTGTGTAGGTGAGTGCCTATACCGTGTTCCATAGCATACATTGTATAAAGCTTATTAAGCTCGAGGTAGTTCAAAGATAACCCTTTATTGATAAAGTAAGGTATCTTTTCTAGCAAGATTACATCATCTACGGAGGGAACATCAGTATGGACAGCCACATACTTGGCCAGTTCCAGTTCTTCTTCGGCCACCCCCTGTATAAATGAAGACTGAGAGGATGACCTGGGCAGCTTGATCATCAGGGGTTCTGTTGGTGGGGCCGAACGTGGAGTTGTTGGCAAACTAGCAACCCCTAGTTTGGTACTCGATGCTGGGCGGGGAGTTGTTGGCTCGCTAGAAGCCCCAAACTTTGCATCGAGGTGACGATTCTTCTTGGGAAGGCGTATCGTCATTGGCTTGTCGGAGGGGTTGAGCTTCTCCATTTGTGGCTGGTCGGCTCTTGGCAGTCTGATTGTAAGTGGCTCCGTTGTGGGTCTTGGCACTTGGCCGGACCTTGGAAGCCGGATTATCATTTGTCCTCCTTGTGCCGAGAGGCTGATTGCGTCCTTACGCAGAGCGGCCGTAAGGGGTACATATTTGCTAGGTTTGCGGGCTTGAAGGTGGATCGTCAGAGGTTCTTCTGATCTTGAGGCTGTCTCAGTTCGAGCTTGTACATCTTCATCCAGGTGCCTCTTCGACTTCTCGTATAGGCAGAAATCTGAGTAGTCTGTCCTCACGAAGCCGTATTAGTCGACATACTTGAAGCACTGGTGCAGCGTAGAAGACACGATCATATAATCGTATATCCAAGGGCGCCCCAAGAGGATATTGTGAGAAGTGTCCGCATCTATGACGTAACAGGTTACTTCTGACTAGAGATTGCCAATTTGGCACTTCAAAAGAATCTTCCCAATCGGGTAGCTCCTGCCCGAATTGAAACCGCTGATGGCGGTGCTTGCTTGCGTCAGGCGATGCATAGGAATGCAGAGATGATGTAACAGACCCTTCGAGATGATGTTTATGGAAGAACCAGGATCAATGTGCATCCAGTCCACCTTTACATCGTCGATGTATCCAGTGTAATATATCGGTCGATCGTGCAGGTTGGTTTTCATGAGCATGACTTGCGGAGTGAAGACAATGTTGGGCATCGCTCCTGTGCAAGCGCTGTCTTGGAGATTTGCAGGCGGGCTCTCTCCTGTGAGGTTGACCTGAGCCAGATAGGCGTCGGCATTCTGGAGTGCATCGCTCAAAGCCGGGCGAACATCCTTTGAGAGTCTCAGGAGCTCGTATAATGAGAATTTGGCCTGTGTGTTGGCCAATTGTGCCAAGATGTCAAAGTTGTAGCGCCTCTCCAGCCCTTGCGGTGCCTCTTTTCGGAGGGATTTGTCAAAGCGAGTCTCCTTCGGCCTAGGCTTGTCGATCGTCGGAGGCTGAGAAGGTCCTGGAGCGTCAGCAGTAGCTGGCTGATGATCTTCAGTCGAGTTATTAGCTACAGGTTGGGATTGTGCCCCAGACCGGGTAACGACAGCCGTGACTTCTTCGACATCTGTCGAGATTGTGCGACAGGATCTAACTTTTCCACTCTTCTTCTTGCGAATGGAAGGTGGTATCGACTGAGTCACCTCAAGTACCAAGTCCGGATGGAGCCACATGACCTCCCCTCGTGATGTGGTGAGTGGCACTAGATCAGTAGCCTGATTTCGAGGAGGTGGAAGATTAGCAATCTCCATTGTCGCCCGATGGATGAGTATCACACCGTCCTGAGCCTCTGTTGGAGGAAAGCTGCCGAATTGTATGGACACCATGTTGGCCTCCACGGTTACCTCCTCGAAATCGATGGCCAGAGCCTTCGAGTCGATGAGATGTTGGATGTATCGTTTCAGTTGATAGCAGTCGTGTGTATCATGGTAGACATAGCGGTGGTAATGGCAGTACTTTGTGCTCTCCATTTCTGCCGACTGAGGTTCCTGTCTTAGTGGAGGGAGCTGAATTCTGTCTTCACGTATGAGCATGTCCAAGATGGGCTTGACGTGGCCGTCTTCAAAGGAGTAGGTCATTTGCGGCCATTATTTGTCTGCCGACTTTGACTCAGATTTCTGGGCTGTGTCAGCCACCATAGCCTGCTTGCCCCTGTTGTCTTAATTGTTGGAGGAGCTACCCTCATTGTCGTTGTTTGTATTATGGCACTTGCCCTTGTTCTCTTCATTCGAGATGTGCAATCCCAGTTGGCGAGCCTTCTTTAACCGTTTTCGGCGCTAGTGGTACTGATGATAAACGTCTTCCAGTCCTAAAATTGACTTTCTCCCATCCAGAGACTGATTGTTGGCAGCAATCTCTTTTGGAAAATTTTAATCAAGGACGAATCTGGGTTATCAGACGGCAACTTCATTGCGGTTTGGCAAAACCGCTCAATATAGTTCTTTGTCAGCTCTTTCTCCCTTTGAACGATATCCATGAGGGTGGACATTGGGATGTCCTATCCTACTTTGTAGAATCTCTCCAAGAACATGTGCTTGAAGCTGGCGAAGGAATGGATGCTGTTGTCTGGCAGGTTGCGATACCAGTCAAAGGCGACTCCTTCCAATGCCCCAATGAATAATCGTGTAAGGATGGCATCGTCATGGGGCAGATGGACGATGGTAACCTTGAAGTAAGTGATGTACCGACTTGCGGAGGTCTTGCCATAATAAGGATTGATGTTGAACGGCTTATATCTTGGTGGGAAGGGGACATCCCTCCATACAGCAGGGTATGGTTGCCGTATTCTGAGGTCTTGAGAGTTTTCTCGAGCATGAAACATGGCTCGGAGCTCCTGGACCTCTCTTCTTGCTTCTCTGGCTTCATCCGCAGCGGTGGGAGCTGACATTTCAGGAAGATTATTGCCCGAGTTTGGTACCGCTGAATTTGAGTCCGTATTGACCGCGGGACACGCGCTTGTTTGGCCAGGCTTCCCTTCTTGCAGAGTTGGAAGAGCCACTTTGATCTCGTCTACAGACTTGACCAAGGCATGCAGTATGGCCTCCAGAGTGTCGATGCGTTGTTGATCACTAGAACCACCTTGGTTGCTGTCTGTCATGAACACCGTCCTTACATGAGGAGAGATAAAAGGAACGGTGGAGGACGTGCCCTCCGGGTCATACCCCTGTACCGAGAAGTCATCGAGGTATGTGGAAATGTTCTCCTCTGGTTCGGACTCAGAAGGAATAGTACCCCCAACTTCAGAGCTTGCTTCATCTTGAGAGTCGTGGACATCCTCGGGGACGTCGACATCTGCTGTATCTGATGGAAGAATTATTTTCCAGGGCTCGTCTCCTTGGAACATCAGATTGTTGTGGATGTTCTGAGGAGGGGTACCCCCAGTTTCAGTTACCCCCAGTGTTGTGGATGATGAATCTTCTACTATAGTAGATTTTGTTTTTGAACAGGTTTCTTGGAAAACTCCGGTGGTAGACGACCGTTTAGACGACAATTTCTTAGTTACAATGGTTGAAATCTTCGGGCTGGAAACGTTTATCTTCTTCTCTCTCCCATAGGCGGAGATTTTCTGAGTGGAGTTGCAAAAGACGACTGGTGGCACCTCATCCTCTAAGTTCGGCTATTGTAATCTTTGGAAGATGTACTGTCGGTCTTCTCGTATTGTCGCGTTGTTATAACAGCAGTTGACAATAATTTGGGTGCAGTGATGTCCGTGGGAGGACTCTTTGCATACCGGGCCTCTTCTTTTTTCTTGTGTTTGTGGAGCATAATCTCACGCAAGTCACACGGGTCTGGAATGACCATGTTTGCTCCTTGGGTTTTGGGAGACTTTTGGGAACCACTCTGTCCGTTTTCCGCCGGGGGCTGGACTCGAGTGGTTTTGTACAACTTCCCATGAGAGGCATGCATAACAGTATATGGAGCGCTCGGATGGTCAGAGGTTGGGACAGCCGACTGAGCTCGTCGAGCTCGCGCTGTCGATGACTTCTTTCCTCGAGCGCCTGAAGGCGCATAGTAGAAAGAGTCAAAGTGATGCTGCAGAGAGTCAGATATATTCTCTTGGACACATGAGAGATCAGGACCATAGGAGAGGCGATCGAATACTAAGCTTCAGCTGCGTGGAGCAGGCAGTATGCGACTGGAGTCAACAGTCTTCATGTGGCTGGCAGTTGTGGCCGCATAGGCTTTTTTCGTGCGGCTGGAAGTCTCGGCCGCATAACTTTTCTCCATGCGGCTGGAAGTTCTGGTCGTATGGATATTCTTCATGCGTCTGGCAGTTTCAGTCTCATGAGCATCATGCATGCGGCTGGCGGTCTTTGCCCCATGAGTGTTTGACTTCTTCCTGGAGCACATAGAATCACTCTTTGTCCCTGCAAGTCCAGCGTCGTAGTACTTTCCTCTGCCGAACTTGGAGACAGCAGAGTCCTCTATGGCTTGAAGTGGGGCCGCATGAGAGTCGCCTTCGCCGTCTTGGGAAGCAGAGAGAACTCCGTCCAGGGCCTGGGGAGGAGCAGATAATTTTGGCCTCCACTTCCTGCGAGCCTTCTTTGTGCGGGTTTGCTTCTGGGCTAGGCCAGCGCTCTTGTCGGAGAGCATTTCTTCAAACGCCTGTTGGTCGAAGTGGACGACCATCTTCTCTTGCATAGAGCCAAGTTTGGCTGCATCCGACGACAGCTCTGCCTTGCTCCTTGGACGATTGGGTACAACCTTGGCTCTGGAGAAGATCTGTTTGGTGTTAATGAAGAAATGCTCTCCTTGCTCTCTCTATATATGCTTCTTTGTCCTTTCTTCTCTCTGGATTTTGGATTCTCTCCTCCTCCCTGGATATTTCTCGGCCCTCAGCAAGGGAATGGCACCTTGCTATTTATAAGAGTGGAGGGTAGAATCATTAGGGCCTGCAATGATTGCCCATCCTCAAAAGTCGGCGGTTAAGGATCAATGAATCTGGGCCACTCATCTTGAATATATCTGATTTGAGCAATTAATGTGATTGCATCAAATCTCTGTAGGCAATAAATGTTGATTATCTTGAATATTCGCGACTTGTGATGGCTTGCCACGTGTCTAATTTGCTCGATTTGACTTGATCTGGGCAATTATGGTTATTGCAACAAATCTGATTTTGTTAGGATTTATTAGCAACCACAATCCTAGGAAGATAAGACTGCCACGTGTCTCAATTATCGTAAAAAGTGCCATGTGTCTCCACTGGGTCATCTTGGTAGAGTCGCATATGAGTGGGCCACATGAGGATGAACGACTGCATGAAGATGGGCAGCCGCATGTGGATGAACAGACGCATGAAGATGGACAGTCGTATGAGGATAGGCAGCCGCATGCTGACGGGCGGCCGCATAAGGGATGCAGCCGCATGAAGATGGGTGGCCGCATGAAGTAGGCGTCCGCATAAAGTGGGCGGCCGCGTAAATACAGTAGCCACATGCCTCGGGACTCGGTGGATTCTGCCAACTGTGAAAAGATTTTCTTCTCTTCCCTAGGAACACGTCTTTATGTCATCCATTATTATGCCTTTATGTCAGAGCTGTCAGCCGTCAGGGCATTAAATGCAACCAAAGATGAAGGAAAGAGCTGTTTGAAAGCCACGTGGCTCTGGGTCTCTTGGAACTATCTGAGCCGCATAGATGCTTGAGCCGCATGGACCCCTGAGCCGCATGGGCTCTCTAAGCCGCATGGAGATCCTTGGCCACATAGACCTTTCTTTATTCTTTTCCATGCTTCTATAGAGGAAACTCGCCCTTGTCGACAAGTTGTCCAATGACCATGCAAGACTCGACACAAACTGACGTCTTACACAGTCATTTTCTCTTCCAATGTTACCATCTCTTTCAATCTAATATCAAGACTTCTATCTTTTGAGACCCCTCGACGACCCACGGTCGGGAGCATTCTTTCCATGTTACTATGTCATTTTATTCATCTTAATGCCTATTCGATAGTCCTTTCTCCAAAACTTATTAAATCAACCATAGTTCATGCATTAAACAATAAGTCAGTGCATCGTGCCTCAAACCAACTTTCGATCTACGCGACGCTATCGCCCAAGTCATACTTTATATGACAGACGTTGAGACCGTAAGACTATGTGGTTATACCCAACCGTAGAACTCGTAGGACTGTGCTTGCTACCACTCTGATAGTCTAACATAACTTACCTCACTTAAACGTACAACGACTCGACGAGCAAAGACTGCGTCAAGCCTCGCATTGCGGAAACGTGCCGCGCATGCATTCGACTTTTGAACGACCAAGTCATTTGGGTTCCTAGACTTATATCATAAGCCGTGCAATACAACTTAACTCATGGGGCAAGCCAAGGCTACGCCATGCCTTGGACGATAGGACCGTGCATGCTTTATGAAGCATTTATCCGGGCGATGCCTATGACTTAGTCTACGATCATAACTTCACCTACTCAACCAACTTTTCTTCTCCCAAGCCACGGGACGAAGGACCGAGTATTATTTTCAAAGCACACCGTACACCAACTTTAAGCCGACCTTTGGACCTTTCCATATTCTAACTCAATTCGACCCTTCGGGATTACTCCCTTTAGCAATGTGGATTCGTCTCTTTTATTATCAAGCCTACTTGTGTAAGTTAAAAACATATAATTTATTATGTGAAGGCTAAGATAAGGCAAGTTCACCGAAACTACCCCACCTGAGCGAACGGTCGCCTCGATTGACCGATGTCTTCGAGTCGCCGTTGCAAGGCTAAGTCCGAACGTCATTGACGTTTTGATTCCTTCGATTGACTGAGCGAGACGGGGCACTACATCATACACCTCTGAGAAAAAGTTTCATCCTCGAAACATACTGAGTACACTTATCGACTTATAACTTTATTCTACATTCAAGGACTCTCGCTTACACTACACCTATGCGTTCGTTCAATCCGAGCCACGCTCGTGCTTATCTCTAACTTAGTCGTTAGGCACACCAACAGATCAACCAACATTCTAACTCGTCTCAATTCAATGATCGCACTACTATCAACATTCCTTCAAAACTCACGATCTCAAAATCCTCGACACTTTCCCGTTCCTCAAGTCTCACTTGATTCAACGTATCACTTGGTTGGATCGTAAACATATTCTAGGCGTTCCTGAAATACATATATTTCAACCAAGCCTCGTGATAGAGAATCCCCCATCACCACTCGAGTCGGATCGTGCACATATTCGGGCGTCCCTGATATACGTACATGTCAACCGAGCCTCATGAGTGGTGCCTCCATAATTCCTATCGTTTCGTACCGGAGCGTCTGCCTAACCGCTAGGCTATGTCTTTTAGGCTATAATCAATTCGTCAGTATTAGAATCATAGTTCCCAAACAACAACAATATCAACACTGACCCCACTCTAAGGTCAAACCAAATTAATAGTACAGGATTTTCTACCCAGGCTCGCATCATCCGATTTCTAAACTTTGAGCATAGATTTCCTGCGCATATCCCAACATTTGTCGAACGGCGTCCGAGACGTTCAGCAAAGCCATCCTATGACAGCTCACGTTCAACCAATTTTATGACGTATCAAAATCGCTCATCCAGTAAGTCATCTTGTATAGTCTATCCCTTCAAACACGTTCGATATAGTTCGTCTATCAATCCTTCTCAATTCAAGCTCGCTATGATGCAATTCTTCGCTAACCAAAATTTCACATTCCATATTTCCTAAGTCATCTATTTTAATTCACATAATTGATCATAAGGTCGTCTAGCTTAACAATATGTTGCGCCCCGATCTCACGCGAGTCAGATTATCCACGGTGGGCATGAATCATCATGCACGCTCCCGCGGGATAATTATCCTCATCAGGACGTAACTCTTGTTTTGCGTCTAGACTAATTCATTCTCGATGCTTGGATTGGACATACTCAATCCTCAAGTTTATTCAATCATCAATCGTAAGTCCAAACATCCTCGAATTTTTCTTCGCATCAAACCAACAAGTCGAGACAATCAAAGTTATCGCATCCCGATTTTTCGAGTTCGATCATTCCTGCAAAATGAATCACTATATTAGCGCTCACGCAGAACAATAGCCCCAAATCTGACTCAACATATGTGCGAGACTATAGTTACGTGCATGCAAGACAAGATCGTCGACGTTGTGGTTATCCGTGTAGCCATCAAGACACAATCATTTTCATCCAACATTCACCTTGATCAAAATCCTAAGTTTAACACCCAACCGAACAATAACACTTGACAATCGTCATCCGCCGAGTCAGAGTACCCCCGAGTTATCCTATATCAATCTTTGATACGCCTCAATACCATCGACGATATGCGTAACCTGACGATCTTCCTTTGCAACCAATTTTGAGTCGTGCGAGCGATGTTATCGTCCAACTGGATAATCTTCTCGACTTTTCAAATTCAAGTTCGATCGTTATCCCTCGATTCATTCACACTGTAAAACCCCTAATTTTTTATAATTATTTTTTTATTATTTTATTAGACTTAAAAATGAATTTATACAATTTATGGTTTTATTTTTATTTTTTTTGATGACCCGGGTTGGCCAACTCAGCCCGAACAGGGCCCGAACAAATTTGAGCCCATGTGAGCATGTGGGGTGACTAAGGTGGCCATATAGGAATATTTTGTGTATGTACAAATATTTTTAAATAATTTTAAGACTTGTTGAATATTTATTGACTTTTGGTACAAAATTTATGTTTTATTAATAAAAAAATATTTTACAAGATGGTACAAAATTTTCTGGACCCATACATGAGTGAGCGGTAAAGTTCACTCATTGGAGCAATTTTTATTAATTTATTATTATTAAAATTATTTTGTAGAGGTTTAATATATATGCTTTTCTATTCAAATATTATTATTACTTTGAGTGTATTTATTGAGAATTGAATTTATGTAGATATGTTTAAATTAATATTCAATATTTGGTTAGATAATATTTAAATTGTTATTTGGATTTTAAATAGATTTTTGGTATATTTCTAGATATGTACATATATAGATATAAATATTTATATTTAAAAAGATTTTGAAAAGATTAAGAAAAGAAAAAAATAAAAAAATAATATAAAACCCATGAGGTGGTCGGCCCCACCCGACCACCCCAACCTCTAATAAGCCGTAGGAGCAGCAGCTCCCATATTGTGTGCCCCCCTTTTTGATATGCAACAGCACTTAGAGTAGAATATGGAGGCCGACCCCTAATATATATAGATATGTATATGTAAGTTATATGTATATGTATATATATATGCTTTGGAAAAAAAAATCCTAAAATTTCTTCCTCCTCTCTCCTCCATCCTCCTCCCTCTTCTCGGCGTGCGTGCCCAACCTCGTCGGAGCAACAGCAGTTCCGTCTCCCGATCGCCACGGCGACAAGAACAAACAACAACAACAGTTTTTCCACTTTAAGGTATCTCACTTCTCCTATCAATATCTCTCTCATTTTAACTCCAATTTTAGATCCGTAAATTTGAGTAGAAAGCCCCCATGACCCTCTTCGAGATTCCCTAGGTGTATTTTGACATGGCCATCCAACTTGCTTGAAAAATCGAGACGAAGTTGGAAAAAATCCAACTTTTCTGAATATTAAAAACTGTTTCGAAACACCAACTTGTCGGCCACTTTTCTCCCTGTCCATTAAACTTTCATAAAAACTAACTGGAGGCAGTCAAAGACAACCTAACCGAGATTGTAATGCACCTTTTGGATTCACCTTTCATCTAGAATGTAGAAAGTTACACGTTGTTAATGTTTTTCGAAAAATTGTAAATTCGGTTTTCAAAAAGTAGAGAAACAATCTGATATGACGTCTGTCCCGACAAACCGGGTGACGTGGTCGTGCACTATACATATCGAAAGGCGCGTATGGATGTTGTCGACGTGTGGGAACTGACGGAAATCGATTTCATTGCATGTGCGCGACGAAATCAATGCGTATCCGTCAAGATACCCCGTATCGACTCTTTGCAAATTAAGTCACAACTTTGTGCACACACATCATATCGCGATGAAACTTGCGCCATTGGACTCAAAATATTTTTCTGGTCCTGTATGCCAAGTTTGGTCCGATTCTGAGACCGTTGACTGGGATGCTATTTTGGCGGGCCCACAATCCCATTCAACGGGCGATTTTGTGCACAGTCCACCGGAATCCGAAATTGGACATACCGTTTGGTTCATCTCATCAAAACAAATCCGTAGACATGTAGTTTGATGACTTTAGGGACCGTAGGTTCTGGCACGTATTTCGGTGCAAAGCGGATCCAACGGCGGACATCGTTTTGACCCGAAATTACGATTTTGCCCCTGTTCCAGAATTTAACTTTTGGACAGGCATTTCCTAGGTATATCTTTTATTCCAAACTCGTTCGTGATATTTGTTTCAGCATCCGGAGCTTCTTGTGGATTTTGACTATCCGTGTTGATGATTCTGATTGTTGGATTTGCTGCTTCTCGCACCACCCTCAGGCAAGATACCATACCATTATACTGTTTATATTCAGTTGCATTTTATTACATATCACTGTTCATTATTTTCAGTTCTTATAGTTCTTGATTTATTGTCTGCACAGTGATATTAGATATACTTTGTTATTATCCTTTGATTGCATATGGACTTAGAGTTAAGAGACTATCGTTGTAGTGTATTGCATATACTTTGACACAGTCGTACCATGAGGATGTGTGAGATGAGTAGCATGTAAAGGTTCTTGCACGTGGGCTGATCCCCCATGTGCATGCGTTAGGGCTAACTGCTAATAGAGGCGTGTTAGAAGACTTAGCAGTTAGTAGAGGTACATGGTCGTGGATGTGACATTACAGGTACATTGGGTGGAAAGAACAATACCTGACGTATGGGCTTCTTTGCACTTCCCTGCTTACCTGTGCGCTCCGCCGGAGACGCAGGTTCCAGGTGCCCTCTGACGTTATCCAGAGCGTTATGGACGTAGCCCCTTGCACATGATGCCCTCTGACGATCTTCGGACGTTACGGACGTAGGCCCCTGGTGCCCTATATGGGGACTATGCCGATCCCATTTACAGCCAGGGCTCATGCGTCGAAGGATTGTTTCTCAAATTGCATGTTCACTTTAGTATGGATAGATTACCTTATTGTGTCTTGTCACTTTCTTTGACTGTGGCATATTTTATATTCAGTATTTATATGGCATGTTTATTGTATCTTGTTACGTCCCTCTGAGGACCTGGTTATCTCTCCAGGTGTGTGCTTCTATAATTTTGCAGGTGTTCTAGCCAAGGCCGTGATCTTCTCCATTCTTTCGAAGACGATTGCGCTTGGTTCGTCTCATTATTTTATCCATCACTTCTTGTATATTTTATTTGAGATAGTTGGTAGTGGACTTTGTCTCCGCCCAACGATTGTATACATGACAAATTCAAAGTTACTTTTATATCATTTATTTATCTAGTGAATGAGATTTAGTTATTATGGTTCTACTGCATTTTATAGCTTATGTATACATACGAGTTTCCATATATTGGAGTATACTTCATATGTATGCTGCTGGCATGGATACGTACCTAGTCCTAAGTATTTTGGGACTGGAGCGTTACATGTTTTTGTGGTGGCCCATGAAGGTCGAGTTTGTCACTTCGGTTACGTTACTGTACCGATGTGAACCTGCAACATAGGATTAGAATTATAGGAATCTCATCCATACAGCTTGACCTCTTCCCTTGGCTTCAAATTTCGAACTCTCGTTCGACTTCCTTAAATTGCATCTTGCTTGATTCCTTTCTACCGTTGATTCTTATTTTCCTGCTTAGTGTCAACTAGGAAGATGACTACACTAGTATATGCTCATAGGTCAAACACATGGCTAGAATGGTTATATTGGCAATTGGAATACATCCAAGACTCTAATTTAGTTAAAAAGTTTTTGTGTGTGATTTAATGATTAGTCATTTGTAAAGTAGAATATTGCCACGGAATGTTTTAATCTTGAGATTTCTAAATAGTAAACACCATATGATTGATACCGCAGGAAGGAGAAAAATATATATATATAGCTAGAATCTTTATACCATTGATTTAAGAAATTGATTGGCTTTTTAAGATTTGGTATTATGATTTATTGGATTATAGTTACACATCTTTGCACAAGTATAAAAATTGATTTGCTTTTTAAGTTGTGATATTTATGAGTTTTGGGTGATAGATATACATATTTGAACAAATATAAAATTTATTTGATTTTTGAGTTTTTATTATTTTTTATTATAGTTATACACCTTCAAACAGTTATAAATTTGAATTGAGAATGATCTGAGCTTTTTAAAAAAAAAGAAAAAAAATGGCCATAGAAATTATTTAAATTTGAGTTGTACCACTTGCGATTTTTGTGTTTAGTAAATTTTAAATTTTAACTAGGAGTAATGATGGCAAATTTTGGTTTAAATATTTGAAAGTTATGAAAACAATTTTTGAGAATTTTCTTTATTTTAAATTGTGTCCTATGATTGAGGATTTACAGATCTATTTAGATTTTTGAAGAAAAAAAAAGATTTTGACTGATAAGATTATTTGAAAATTTAGTTTAATGTGGGATTGCTAATATTAAAATTTTGGAGAATTTTGAAGGATGTGATGAAAAATTATTTGGATTGATTACAGGAAGTTACCATTTAAAAGTTGTGATTTTGTTGGAATAACTTAGCATGAATAGAAGTTAAAATTTATGAGAGCATCGAGCTTAAATTTTTATTATTGCTTTTAAATGCTAAGAGTTTTATTATGAGTTATTTGAAAATTTTAGATTGCTAAATTTTGTATTGATTGGGAAATCTTTATGGATTCGTAAATTACGAAATCTTGAATTAAATAGTTGAGTTTAAACGTTATTTTGAAACAGGTTAGTAGTAATGTGATAAAAAAAAATTTGCTTTGAGATTTATGAGAGTGATTTAAAATTTTATGATGAATTTGAACGGCTTAGAGTGAATACAAATTTTGGTGGTTTATTTTTGAAAGTTTATTTTTGAAACTTTTTGGAGGAAACTTGAGTTTAATTTTAATGGTAGGCCCCAAGATAACCCTACTGAGTATTCCACACTAATTGCCATGTCACCCATGACCATGATAGTAGACATACACAAGTATTGATTAGTCATCTATCCAGCTATGTGACTGTATTTCCACCTCGGCTTACTCGACCTTCTTTCAATTCTAGATCTTTTAATTGCGAACTTCTAACCCACTTGCAATTTGAATAATGATTTAATTGTTCCTTAACTGTATTCTTTTAGGATACTATCTTCTCACTAGAACTGTGCCCCTAAATTATTATTTTTATGTATTCTTTAATTAATTTTATTTCATGCAAATTAACTTGATCTTCTTTATTTTGTGCATTAATTATCACCTCGTGAACTCCCACTTTCTATTTTTGATCTTCTGGCGTCCCCTACCGTGACTTGTATATTTGGAGTACAACACTACACTTTTTCTCCCAATAAATTTTACATTTAAGACCTAGACAAGCCCACCTTCCTGTAGACATATCGTGTCCCACCAAAACCCATCTCCTTGTACTCTATTTTTTTATATGACCTTAAGGTCAAAAGGGCCAAACTATAATCTCTACCATGATACCGATATATTTTCGACCACGGATAGGGATTCAACCTTGACTCAATTCTTTCGACCTGATATGTGATTGTGTCCTACTAAATTCCTTAAATGCTTAAATTTGTACTTTATCTTGATTGCTTGACCCATTGTCCCATGATACTATTAGTCTAACTCTTGTAAGTTGGGTAGAATACCTTACCACCTAACAAACCTTTTTTTACTTGTGAACCACATTGGTAAATTCACTTAGACTATAAATTCAGAGGACCCTACCTCATCTAGTCTACCAAGCCATAAATTAAGAAACACTAGGACAACTGTATAGGCCCAAACTTCGTGCGAGCCTTGATTTTAAAAGATCTTGGTCTATTTAAAATTTTCTTCATCAGTACCTCCCTTGCTCATATTTTTGACTATTTCATGCTGCTAACGTACCTTCAGTTTTGCAAGCTTATTTCGTTATCAAGCTTGATCATGACATATTTTATTGGGTGCACCCACTAACATATTGTCTAATCAGAACCGGTGCATGATGGTCTGATCAACCTATTGCACTTTGGTTCGCTTATCACATATTATTCTACGTGGATGGAGACATAGTAAACTTGCCTTAGGGTCTCATCCGCGACAGCCTTGACAATTCTCTTTTGAAATTATTTTCGTCGCCTATGGACCCCGTAATTCGTACTCAATATATAATACCGTCTTTGAAACCTTTGTTGTTCTTGTCTTTTACTTATTTTGGAAAGACAAGGCACTGCACTTGCTAGGGTAGACTCAAGGTATCATCTTTGGTTGCCCAATCGGTTAATTATACACAAATGTAGATAGCCACCGACCGACTCATGTGGCTATATCCTCGCCTTTAACTACTCCTCATTTTTCAACACTAGAATTATTATCGTGTCCTTTCAATTGTTCTTGAGCACTCGAGAATGATTCTAATCATTCACTTAAATTAAACTCTCAATCGAGGCGATTAGTCTCCAGTTTCTCTCTAGGAACCACATCTCCCAAATGTCTAAATTATTCTCTTTGGTCCACTCAATTTCTTATTACTCTCCAAATTTGAGTATCAAAATTTTGCTACCTTCACTGGCAACCCTTATTCAATTCCATAACCATGATATATTTTGTATATATCGACTCCACAATTTTCTATTTGCATGGTGGTGTTGAACGCCGTTTTAGCGCCTCCTCCAACAATTAAATTGTATTTTGTTATTGACAAACTCTTCTTATCCCTCAACCCTATCTACCCTATAAATCCTAAATTTCGAGGACGAAATTCTTGTAAGTTGTGTAGGATGTAAAACTCCTATTTTTTTATAATTATTTTTTATTATTTTATTAGACTTAAAAATGAATTTATACAATTTATGGTTTTATTTTTATTTTTTTTGATGACCCGGGTTGGCCAATTCAGCCCGAACAGGGCCCGAACAAATTTGAGCCCATGTGAGCATGTGGGGTGACTAAGGTGGCCATATAGGAATATTTTGTGTATGTACAAATATTTTTAAATAATTTTGAGACTTGTTGAATATTTATTGACTTTTGGTACAAAATTTATGTTTTATTAATAAAATAATATTTTACATGATGGTACAAAATTTTCTTGACCCATACATGAGTGAGCGGTAAAGTTCACTCATTGGAGCAATTTTTATTAATTTATTATTATTAAAATTATTTTGTGGAGGTTTAATATATATGCTTTCCTATTCGAATATTATTATTACTTTGAGTGTATTTATTGAGAATTGAATTTATGTAAATATGTTTAAATTTATATTCAATATTTGGTTAGATAATATTTAAATTGTTATTTGGATTTTAAATAGATTTTTGGTATATTTCTAGATATGTACATATATAGATATAAATATTTATATTTAAAAAGATTTTGAAAAGATTAAGAAAAGAAAAAAATAAAAAAATAATATAAAACCCATGAGGTGGTCGGCCCCACCCGACCACCCCAACCTCTAATAAGCCGTAGGAGCAGCAGCTCCCATATTGTGTGCCCCCCTTTTGATATGCAACAGCACTTAGAGTAGAATATGGAGGCCGACCCCAAATATATATAGATATGTATATGTAAGTTATATGTATATATATATATATATATGCTTTGGAAAAAAAAATCCTAAAATTTCTTCCTCCTCTCTCCTCCATCCTCCTCCCTCTTCTCGGCGTGCGTGCCCAACCTCGTCGGAGCAACAGCAGTTCCGTCTCCCGATCGCCACGGCGACAAGAACAAACAACAACAACAGTTTTTCCACTTTAAGGTATCTCACTTCTCCTATCAATATCTCTCTCATTTTAACTCCAATTTTAGATCCATAAATTTGAGTAGAAAGCCCCCATGACCCTCTTCGAGATCCCCCAGGTGTATTTTGACATGGCCATCCAACTTGCTCGAAAAATGGAGACGAAGTTGGAGAAAAACCACTTTTCTGAATATTAAAAACTGTTTCGAAACACCAACTTGTCGGCCACTTTTCTCCCTGTCCATTAAACTTTCGTAAAAACTAATTGGAGGCAGTCAAAGACAACCTAACCGAGATTGTAACGCACCTTTTGGATTCACTTTTCATCTAGTATGTAGAAAGTTACACGTTGTTAAAGTTTTCCGAAAAACTGTAAATTCTATTTTCAAAAAGTAGAAAAACAATCCGATACGACGTATGTCCCGACAAACCGGACGACGTGGTCGCGCACTATACATATCGAAAGGCGCGTATGAATGTTGTCGACGTGTGGGAACTGACGGAACTCGATTTCATTGCATGTGCGCGACGAAATCAATGCGTATCCGTCAAGATACCCCGTATCGACTCTTTGCAAATTAAGTCACAACTTTGTGCACACTCATCATATCGCGATGAAACTTACGCCATTGGACTCGAAATATTTTTCTGGTCCTGTATGCCAAGTTTGGTCCGATTCTGAGACCGTTGACTGGGACGCTATTTTGGCGGGCCCACAATCCCACTTAACGGGCGATTTTGTGCACAGCCCACCGGAATCCAAAATTGGACATACCGTTGGGTTCATCTCATCAAAACCAATCCGTAGACATGTACTTTGACGACTTTAGAGACCGTAGGTTCTGGCGCATATTTCGGTGCAAAGCGGGTCCAACGACGGACATCGTTTTGACCCGAAATTATGATTTGCCCCTGTTCCAGAATTTAACTTTTGGACAGGCATTTCCTAGGTATATCTTTTATTCCAAACTAGTTCGTGATGTTTGTTTCAGCATCCGGAGCTTCTTATGGATTTTGACTATCCGTGTTGATGATTCTGATTGTTGGATTTTGCTGCTTCTCGCACCACCCTCAGGCAAGATACCTTGCCATTATACTATTTTTATTCAGTTACATTTTATTACATATCACTGTTCATTATTTCCAGTTCTTGTAGTTCTTGATTTATTGTCTGCACAGTGATATTAGATATACTTTGTTATTATCCTTTGATTGCATATGGACTTAGAGTTAAGAGACTACTGTTGTAGTGTATTGCATATACCTTGACACAGTCGTACCACGAGGATGTGTGAGATGAGTAGCATGTAGAGGTTCTTGCGCGTGGGCTGATCCCCCATGTGCATGCGTAAGGGCTAACTGCTAATAGAAGCGGGTTAGAAGACTTAGCAGTTAGTAGAGGTACATGGTCGTGGATGTGACTTGACAGGTACATTGGGTGGGGAGAATATTACCTGACGTATGGGCTTCTTTGCACTTCCCTCCTTACTGTGCGCTCCACTGGAGACGCAGGCTCCAGGTGCCCTCTGACGTTATCCAGAGCGTTATGGACATAGCCCCTTGCACATGATGCCCTCTTACGATCTTCGGACGTTACGGACGTAGGCCCCTGGTGCCCTATATGGGGACTATGCCGATCCCATTTACAGCCAGGGCTCATGCGTCAAAGGATTGTTTCTCAAATTGCATGTTCACTTTAGTATGGATAGATTACCTTATTGTGTCTTGTCACTTTCTTTGATTGTGGCATATTTTATATTCAGTATTTATATGACATGTTTATTGTATCTTGTTACGTCCCTCTGAGGACCTGGTTATCTCTCCAGGTGTGTGCTTCTGTAATTTTGCAGGTGTTCTAGCCAAGGTCGTGATCTTCTCCATTCTTTCGAAGACGATTGCGCTTGGTTCGTCTCATTATTTTATCGATCACTTCTTGTACATTTTATTTGAGATAGTTGGTAGTGGACTTGTCTCCGCCCAACGATTGTACACATGACAAATTCAAAGTTGCTTTTATATCATTTATTTATCTAGTGAATGAGATTTAGTTATTATGGTTCTACTGTATTTTACAACTTATGTATACATACGAGTTTCCATATATTGGAGTATACTTCATATGTATGCAGCTGGCATGGATACGTACCTAGTCCTAAGTATTTTGGGACTGGGGCGTTACACACACATCAATTTTCTCAAACCAATTTCACGTATCGTTCATCCGTCCATTTTAAGTAATCGACCAACGTATTTCCTAAATTCGTATCATTTCTTGCTAACTCAAATCATCGAGCAACATTCAATCCAATCCTTAAAGTTATTGCGTCACTTCAAAATTCAACTTTTCATGCACGCTGTCTTCCCATCGTGCTAACTTTTTGCATACGGTCCGTATCAATTTCCTTGATCAAGTTATTCGTTCGCATACCCTAACCTTTTCCTCGATTCGATTTCACCTACTTAATCATCTTCATGTTTCATACTCGTACAATCTCAATCCCGTGCATGTTCCATGCGCGTCAATTCTATGTTGTTCGAATAAACTCATCCAAATCTTCAAGACTACTAATTGTTCAGTGACACTCAGTCTAAGGCTTTGCATAACACAGCACTTGCTGATATTCTCACCGACACCCCACATCCTCAATCGATCGATCGACATCCCTGAGGCTATTGCATACACCACTCAGGGATGAAGTCATTCAACAAATCCTCAAAACTATCATTTGAATCTAAATCGACTTCTTTGAATCCCGTTCGAACCATTCCTCAAAATCCAAGCACGCTCATCTATATCGCACCGACGTTATTGTCGCTCGATAGCACCCCTATCAACAGTCGTCTTACTTTACTCAATCGAGTTCAACTCATTCTTGCTCGACACTATTCAATTCCCGCCGTCGACTTTTCTAAGGTCGACGCAACTTTGGTGTATATGTCCAGCCCGACTTAGCCAACCGTGCTTACGTAAACCATCTTTTACTTCGTGTCAAAAACTGTTCTCCTATGTTTTGCAAAATAGATAGACTTATTGTATGGACATCCCGTAGGACAATTGAGAGAGAGCGCACCAATGATATCAACTTTACAGAAGCAATATTTTAGAGTTTACGAAAACAATGGAGTTAAAGAATTCAATCGGTAGTCCAAGGACATAAAGCCGTGCTCTGATACCATTATGTCACACCCTCCTCCCATAGGAGCGATCGTCCTCGCTAAGGCGTGATGCCGCATGAGCCTAGGTTGCGCTCGTGCAAGGCGGGTTCCATAAAGCCCGATTTCAGCTGCAGCGACGGGGTCGTCGCACAGAAGTCCCAAGCAGAGACATTGCATATTAGCAGCGAAAATTTGAAGCAACACAAGTTATTTAAAAGAAGCTCTTTATTGATATTGAAACAAAAGATTACAATAGGGCGCAAGGCCAAGATTACAATCGCTCAAGCTCACTCTTCTCAAATTATAAGTCACTCATCTCTCTCTCATTACAAGTCTTGAACTAGCGGAAGCTTCGGAAGGCGATGCCCATACATTATGTCCCATATAAGTCTTGACTCCATGCGACGGCATGCTTCGAATCGCCAAGGAACTCTGTGCCTCGATGTATCCAAGCGAGCTCCACGCCACGAGCTTATACCTGTGCCAGCACATGAAAACTATATGGATGTCAGTACTCAACTGTACTGGTGGAATGAGCTCCTCGCACACCAATACAAAATCTACATGTTTGATTTACTTTGTGCATCATCGTCCCTTTTGATTGTCTTTCTACTCTTGTCTTAGGATCAGTTTGAGGACAGATACCTTGGCCTATTTGGTGTCTCTAGACCATCCCGTGCTTGCAACAATAATTTTAACTCATATTTTACTTCTAGACCCTTTTTATGCCAACAACGTTAACCTATTAAGTCATATTTTCCTTACGGCCCAAATCAGAGACGCAACTACGCGATAAGACTCCATTCCTGTGTGACCGTGCTATAAGTCCTTGTTGAGGCCGTGGCTCACAACTCAATGAGACTCAATCATATCACCGTCTAGCAGCCCTTTTCTACTAAATCATCAACTGACCCATACAACTTGTAAACTAAGTGTCACTCGACCATCTTTGCCTTGCGGCATATCCTAAATTAAACTCAAGACAACTCAATCATAACATACAACTTATATGCCGACAACATAAGACTCGACGCCACATCTCGTGCCGAAGCACGTCGCCTACGTTGCAACCAAATCTTAGGCCCAACATTGTGTTCAAACTATACACACACATTCAACTTGACTCCTTGATATAGTGCACTCAATACTCGACTCAATCCAAAGGCACACACGTGGATTGCCGCCCGTGCTGGCCCATCTATTTGAATTAGTCACTATCATGACAAGCTATCCTGGACTATAGCCTTGCTATTCGGCGACCCTTTCAACGTAAGTAGCTAGCCCCACTGAAAGTTCTCGAATAACCCGAGCGGTTCGTCCAGCTACGGCTATATCGTGTTTCCTCCTAAGCCGAGTCGGTCCCGTGGCCGTAGGTTGTAACTCGAGGAAACTCGCCCTTGTCGACTAGTTGTCCAATGACCATTCAAGACTCGACACAAACTGACGACTCACATAGTCATTTCCTCTTCCAATGTTACCATCTCTTTCATTCCAATATCAAGACTTCTATCATTTAAGACCCCTCGACGACCCACGATCGCGAGCATTCTTTCCACGTTACCATATCATTTCATTCAACTCAATGCCTATTCGATAGTCCTTTCTCAAAACTCATTAAATCAACCGTGGGTCATGCCTTAAACAGTAAATCCGTGCATCGTGCCTCAAACCGTCTTCCGATCTACACGACACTATCGCCCAAGTCATACTTTATATGACGGGCGTTCAGACCTTAAGACTATGTGGTTATACCCAACTGTAAAACTTGTAGGACCGTACTTGCTACCACTCTAATAGCCTAACATAACTTGCTTGACTTAAACGCACAACGACTCGACAAGCAAAGATTGCGTCAAGCCTCGCATTGCAGAAATATGCCGTATATGTGTTCGACTTCTGAACGACCAAGTCATTTGGGTGCCTAGACTTATATCATAAGCCGTGCAAAACAACTTAACTCATGGGGCAAGCCAAGACCACGCCAAGCCTTGGACGATAGGACCATGCATGCTTTATGAAGCATTCATGCTGGCGACGCCTATGACTTAGGATACGATCATAACTTTGCCTACTCAACCAACTTTCCTTCTCCCAAGCCATGGGACAAAGGACCGAGTATCATTTTCAAAGCACGCCATGCACCAACTCTAAGCCGGTGGTTGGACCTTTCCATATTTTAACTCAATTTGACCCTTTGGGATTACTCCCTTTAGCTATATGGATTCGTCTCTTTTATTATCAAGCCTACTTGTGCAAATTGAAAACATATGATTTATTATGTGAAGGCTAAGATGAGGTAAGTTCACCGAAACTATCCTACCTGAGAAAGCAGTCGCCTCGATTGAACGACGTCTTCGAGTCACCGTTGCAAGGCTAAGTCCGAATGCCGTCGGCATTTCGATTCCTCTGATTGACTGAGCGGGATGGGGCACTACATGGATTATCACCCAAAGGAGGAGCGGTTGTGTTGGAGTCTGCATTGATCGCGGTCCCAAGCTTGTTTGTCCAGGCATCCTTGCTGGTTGAGTCGGCAAGGCAGCTTTGATTTTGTCTACTGACTTGACCAAGGACAGGAACATGGCTTCAAGTGTTTCTAGACGTTATCGGTCAGTAGGAGCTTGATGATCATCATCGGCCATAAAGATTGCCCTCACGTGGGTAGAGGTGGAAGGGATCGTAGCAGAGGTGCTCTCTGTGTCGTACCCTCGTATCGAGAAATCGTTAGGAAATATCGAAATGTCTTCCTCCTCAGACTCGGAAGAGGTGCTACCCACTGTGTATGAAGCCACATCGTCTTGGCAAAGGCGATCATCCTCAGGAACGTCCATGTCTGTCTCATAATTCCAGTGGATCGCTACCCCTCCCCCCGTGTATACTCTTGGAACACCGGGTTGTCGCATACTTTGTGGGGACTGCTACCCCCAGTCTCATCTACCCCCAAAGAGGTCAAGGATGCACCCCCAGGTGTTGGCAGCTTCTTTTTGGATCGAGTGCCTACGTAGACACCCCCTGTGGTTGATAGTGGCAGTCCTCCAGACGAGAGTTTCCTTGCAATACTGGTGGAGATTTCCTAGCTGGAAGAGCCTATCTTATTCCCTTCCTTGTCAGAAAGAACCTTCCGGGTTAAATTACAGGGGACGAAAGGAAATTCATCGTCTCCCGAGATTTACACCTATTTCTCAAGTTGTTGTTGGAAAGGTGCTGGCTGGTGCAGTCATTAAAAAACGGACTGCCGATCTTCAGGTGCTGTCGACCTGCCACAACAGCAGTTGATGATGACTTGGGTGCAACGACGTCCCGGAAGGTTCTCATCATATGCCAAGGTTGCTTCTTTCTCCTTGCATTTGTGAGTAATCACTTCTCGCAAGTCGATTGCAGGCTAATCTACCTTTGCATCCAATTTGTGGACTCGGGTATCCCGAGTATACGGCTACGCAGGTATCATATTTCCTCCCTGATTTGAGGCTAGTAAAAGCACTTGCTCTCGATCGTTGGAGGGAGACTTTTGAGACCTACCTTGTCCGTTAGCCCTGGGGGACTGGACGCGGGTGGTTCCGTACAACTTTCTATCAGGAGCCCGTATAACAGTTAACAGTGCCCGCTGACGGTCAGCAACTTGGACAGTTGATTGGGCTTATTGGGCCCGCATTGTCCTTGACTTCTTTGACTTAGCACCCGAAGGCGGATAGTAAAAAGAGTCCAGATTGATACATCCCACATCTCAATGGGTAGCATGGAGTCAGGCCTGTATGAGAGACGGTCGAACAAAGAGCTTCTGACAGGGCCGCATGAGACACTCTGTCTATGGCCAGGATTGGCTGCTGCATGGGCCATCTGCCTGCGGCCAGAGTTGGCTGCCTCATAGGAGATCTGTCTGTGGCCAGTGTTAGCTTTCGCATAGGCCATCTGCCTGCGGTCAGAGTTGTATGCCGCATGGGCAATCTGCCTGCGACCAGAGATGGCTATCGTATGCGCCATCTACTTGCGGCCAGAGTCAGCTGCCGCATGAGTCCTCTGTCTATCTCTCTTATGCGTCCTCTTTTTCGTCTACATAGATTTCCTTTGTGCCCCCAAAAACTCAGCATCATAGTATTTTCTTTTGCTGGATTTGGGGACAATGGGGTTATGTACGGTCGGAAGCAAGGCCGTAGGAGATTCTTGATCACCGTCTTGGGCCGCAGAAGGAGCTTCTTCGAGAACCTGGTCGAAGGAAACAATTTTACGCTTCGACATATTGTGGGCTCTCTTTGGGTTGGCTCGCTTCTACGATGGGCTTGGGCTCCCTTCAGAGAGCATTGCTTCGAATACTCATTGGTCAAATCGAACCACGAGCATTTGCTGTGTGGAGTCGAGCTTGGAAGTATCAGATTATGTCACCAACTTCTCATCAGAAGGGAAGGATATCCCCAGCAGAGTCACCATCGTGTTTGCCATTAAATATCAAGCACAACAATTTACAAATGAATTAAACTTGATTGAAAACTCGCTTGTACAAGAGAAAGCCTAGAAAGAAATCCTAGGAAACAATCTAAGTACAATTGTTTAGTTTTGATTCTGGGGGTGACGATAGAGGCTCGAGAAAGTGTAGCAACTCTGCCTTACTCGTTGGACTATCTGACGTATTCCTTGATCTTGAAGAAATTCCCTTCGTAGGTTGCCAGCCTTTTACAGGGGTTGGAACCCTGCTATTTATAGTGGTAGATATCTTCAGCCGCATGGATGGTCGCGTGGCCATGTGGCTGTAGCAGGACGCGAAGACCCGCTCTTTGGCCGCCAGCTAGCGACTTATTGTGATTTTATTTCAGCAAATCTGGGTGGTTGGGACTTGGTCAGCCTGCCACGTGTCCTATCGCATGATAGGATCAATCTGCTTGAGTCATTTTGAGTCGCATAAGTCTTTCAATATTTGGCCATACTGGGCCGCATAAGACTCATACGGCTTAAGTCATAGTCTTCCTTGGGCCGCATGTAGCTTGTGGACTTTTTAGCCATATAGGTTCTATATTCTGGGCCGCATAAAACTCATGCGGCTCAGATTGCAATCACCCTTGGCCTCATGAAGCATATAGATTGAGCCGCATAAGGCTCATGGGGCACGGGTCACAGTCCTTTTGGGCGCATGGCCATGTCCAGACTGGTGACATGATATTTTGTATGATCATATCTTATCTTCTTTTTTGTCAGAGTGTTAGAGTTTGTCAGAGCTGTCATTTTTGCCAATTTTGACAGAGTTTTGTCAGCTTTATCAAATGAGTTGATCAGCTTGGCCGAATAAGTAACTATTCTTTCTGCGGCTCAAAAAGCAGTCTGGTGAAGATAGGCCGCAGGGGGCGTGTTGAGTCTGTCATACGGCTCTTCTTTATGCGGGTCAATCTGTTCCGGAGTACTCATGTGGTTTAGTTATGATCTGCATGTACCCCATATTTTCCATGCTTCTACAGTGAATAGTGCTGGGTGTTTGGTGTTTTGTTTGGATACATTGGTATTGTGTGTGTAGGTATTTATGAGTGGGATGGCATGGTGCTTGGGTTGAGTCTAATTAAGTTGGGTCGGTGCACGATTAGTCTTGGTGAACTAAATGTCTTAAAATAGTCATTTATAATCACGAATAAATAAATAGCATGCGAGGACTCAATTGAATGGGACACAAGTGACATGTGCATAGTAGACTCAATATGGGCCACGGACATATCATGGGTTGACAATTTTCGGTCAAAATTGTGTCCCCAATTCGAGTCGGAAATAAATATGACTCCGTCGGGTGAATTGAGATTGGATCTAAAGTCAGGAAAGTTGTGCGATAAAAATGAAGCAAAAGATGGTTTGTCTGAGTGAGACAAGAAGGTCACGTGTGAAGAATGTCTCAACTAGATCATGCATGTGAAGTTGGTTTTGAGAAAACAACTAGTCTTGTACTCCTAAATTAAAAGTCATGGCAAGGTGCATATGATAATAAAAAATAAAAGAAGAAATTTAATAATAGGTAAAAATTCATGATTAATCGTGTTTAAACTCTAATCAATCAAAATAAATTCTAATTAAAATTTAGAAGGCTTACAATCTATCCCCTTAGAGAATTTTGTCCTCGAAATTAGACACACCATAATATAACAACACATGATAATAATAATTAAATAGTCAATAGAAAATATACCCCTTTTCGGAAGAACTGGTATCGAGACTAACTGTTGATTCATGTCCCGACGACATGGACATCTCATAACCTGATGTTTCTTCGATCCATACTTCATGTACAACCGTAGCTTCTTTCTGTACTCCTTCTGAATGTGTCCCATCTTGCTGTAAAAGTGGCAAATCTTGAGCTCCTTCGCCTGGTATGGAATGGCTCTTTGTTGAATAGGTTCTCCTGAATGCCCGATCGGTCCTCCTTTGTCCTCTAGCTAGTGCGTCAGTGGTAGCAGGGTACCTCTAAATCAATGGATCCTTGTTGATGGCCTCCTGGACACTGGCTTCTTCGAACGTCTCTGTATACGAGTTCTTCGTCTGAGTGCTAGTGCATCCCTGAAGCTCCTTCGTCAATCCTTGATGAAATCTTCTGGCCTTCTCTCTCTCGTTCGGTATCAGAACGGTACCGAACCGGCTAAGACGGCTAAAATCTGCATCATACTCATCTACAATCACGTCCCCCTAGAGAGTTGGTACAGGCTGCGGTGCAGGTATCCTCTCTAGGAACGTCATTCATGCTCTGCCTTAAAGCTTCGGTCTGTTGCCACTGTGCTTGCATCATCGTCAGAAAGAAATATAACATCTACTGCTAAGCAATCTGGGGTACAAATAGCACGAACGACATCTGAGGTAGAAAAGAAGGCAGGGGAGGTAAAGAAATATCCAGCTGTATCGGTACCGGTAAAGTATGTCCCTCCTGGTGAGTTGGTGTTGGCTGCAGTGCAGGCTCTACGTGAACCGGTGGAGTCGGCAGGAAGGTTATGGCATGTCCCGAGATATGGTCCGATGGTGGAGCTGAAGCCCTGTCGTCACTAGGCTCGATGTCGGATACTGGGGCAACGTAATGAGTCGTGCGCCCACTGCGCAGATTCATCTCTCTAAAAGAAACATAACTCTATTACAAAAGGACAGAAGGAAGTAGGAAGTAAGGAAATTAAGTATGCGAGTTGGGATTCAAGGACGATAATCAATAAGTGGATGAGATACTAGTACTGCTAATCCTAATCGCAGGCTCGAATCGAAACAGTAACGTAACCGAAATGATAAACGAGACCTGCATGGGCCACCACTAAAACCATGTCACCCCCTACTCCCAATATATAAGATTTGGGTATAACCTGGCCAGCTGATACAACCTAGAGTGAGCTGCCCAATTTAATGGACTCACTTAGGTGTACTATGCTGTAAATGAATCTATACTACACAGGCAAGAGGTAACATCTAAATCTCATCCACATGAACAAAGAAGGTAATACTGAAATATGAAACTAGAAATAGATGGAGTTTGAATAAAATACAACTGAATAGTCTGGTGGGTACAAATCTACGGAGTACAACACTGAATAAAAATACTGAAAGCAGAAAGATAACTAGTCATGAGCATCAACTAACTAGATAATATTGCTCATAACCAAAATAATACCATACCATGAGTCAAGGGAACTCCTCAGGAAAAACCTCATCGTCTATTGCAGCAACTCTTGTCTCAAGTCCCGATTCGCACCCAGTCAACTATAAGTGCTCGTCTAAATCTGGAAAGCAACCAGGTTCTCAGGGGACATAGCAAGATACAGAGAAAACATGCCATAAAGTAAATATTGAATAACTGTAAAAGGATGAAATAACCAGCTAAGTGAATGCAATTTGAAGACAACACTGGACGTATGGGTGGGTAAATAAGGATTTTGTGTCGAGGCACGAGCCGACGTGGGCCGACGTCGTATCACGAGCCAAGGCCCCACCGGGTAACTCTGAGCTCAATGGCCTTTAATGAATGTAACTGTCTGTCCCATACGCCTGCTAATTGTATTTCCCTACCCCTCAAAAATGTACAAGTCATATCCACCATTCGAATATTCCGTCTTTCAATGCAAGGTCACAGTAACTAGACAAAACATAACCCTTCTATGTACTAGAGCACGAACCCTTTGTACTGGTAGCTAGCCAGATGCGTAAGCCCATACCATGGTATGAGATCACTCAGTGTCGTATCGTAACATGTGTAATGGTCAAGAGAGTTGTAACAACAACTCCGCAACTAAGGGTACTTCGTCTAGAGCTAAGTCAAGTAGGTAACACTAAGTGTCGATGCCATCATCGACGACGCCCGAGGCAATTCCTGGACTCTATTAACCAAGTCTATGCTAACAAGAGCATAATGATGCATATGTAAATAGTAATACAAGGTAAGGTATATTTGCCTGAAACTCTAGAAGGTGCAAGCGAAGATCTGTGCTCCGCAATCAAGATCGTATCGTCCCGAGCACCTAGAAATACACAACCAAGGCTTACGATACGCTAAACGAACATTCTTGATCATGAAGCTCTACAAGCTAATCACGAAATCTATATATAATCATTTATCCATTCCCCAACGATATTGCGTATATGTATACATAGAATTTATATATGAGGGTGATATGGTAACATGGGAAAAATGTGACAAAAGTGTGGATTTCTATATATAGCTTGTATGCAACATCATTTATGTGTAACTTATGTACAATAATGAGTATATTAGACGACTAGTGTATGTGTGCTCACAAGTAAAATATATGTTCTATATATATATATATATATATATATATATATATATATATATATATATATATATATATATATTTAATTTATATATATATATATATATATATATATTTTAATTTAATTTATATATATATATATATATATATATATATATAATATATATTTTTTTTATATAATATATATATATATATATATATATATATATATATATATATATGTATATATAAGAAAAATTATATATATATAAGAAAAATATATATATGTCGTATATTAATATAAAGGGAACATATATACAAGAAAATATATATAAGGGAAAGTGTATAAGGGGATATATATAAGAAAATGCATACGGGTTATATATATAAGGGAAATTGTGTAGGTGTTATATATGCAAACGAAAATGTATACGGGAATGTATATGAATATAAAAGAAGTTATATATATATATATATATATATATATATATATATATATATATATATATATATATATATATATATATATATATAAGTAGTATGTATACGAAAATGTATATACGGATTGTGTATATATAAGGAAATTATATTAAGTTATATATATATAAAGGGAACACATATATAGGTTACATGTACACATTAGGAAATGTATACAGGATATATGTAAAAGCAAATAAAACGTGGTGTATGTATATGTAAGGAAACATGTATAAGTTATATATATGAAAATGTATATAGGAAATTATATACAAGAATATATATGAGTTATATATATACAAAAATGTATATAGGAAATATATATAAGTTATATATATAAATGGAATTGTGTATGCTATATATATACATAAATAAATATACATGGGACATATATATAAAGAATTAAATTGGTTATATATATATAATTAAAGAAACACATGAGTTATTGTTTGCCATTGATTGTAAAAGTACAGAACAATTTTATAGGAGGACTGAACTTAGACTCACAATACAAACTCGCTCGTACAAAGAAAGCCTAGGAATGAAAACCTAGGTACAGTAATCTAAGTACGATTGTTTAATTTTGATTCTGGGGGGTGACGGTAGAGGCTCGGGAAAGCGACGGCAGCTCTGCCTTACTCCTTGGACGATCGGACGTAGCCTTGGCTCTGATGAAGAAATGCTCTCAGAATGTGTGGAGAGACTCTTCTGTATGTGCCTTTGTCTCTCTGTATATCTGGTCGGGGGTCCTCTCTTTTTTGCAAGGGAATGGCACCTTGCTATTTGTAGTAGTGGGGTGTGATCATTAGGGTTTGCAATGATTGCCCCTTAAAAAGTTGGCAATTTAGGGATTAATTACCATTTTCTTTGATCCTGTTTTGTTGGCAATTAATCTGGGCCGTGAATCTTGATTTCAACAAATCTAGGCAGTTAATGTTGATTGTGCCAAATTTGTATGGGCAATTAATGTTGATTGCCGCAAATCTTCGTGCCAATCTCGGATCTCCTGTCACGTGTTCAATCTGCTTGTTTGTAATAAATCTGATTTGATCTGGGTAATTATGATGATTGTACTAAATCTGGTTGTTGGGATTTGATGATAAATCTTGATTGATTTGGTGCCACGTGTACAACCATCATTATGCTGCGAGTTGTAGGGACACGGAGAAAACAGATCTTTTGCCATGTATCCTAACCGTAGGCCACAGAGATAGGGTGTCTTGACAGAGCCACATGAAGGTGGCTTTTCCGAATTTGAACCGCATGGAGGGTGGCAGCCGCATAGGTGTGGCCTCCAAAATTTGAGCCGCATGAGGGTGGTTTCCAACTGAACCACATAAGGCTGGCCACGTGTCAAGGATGCATGGGCATGGCCTCTCAGCATTTGAGCCGCATGGAGATGGTCCCCCTAATCCGAACCGTACGAGAGTAGCGGTCGCATGGGGTAAGCTTCTCAGGATGTGAGCCGCATGGAGATGGTTCCCCTAATCCGAGCCGCATGAGTGTAGCGACCGCATGGGGGTGGCTTCCACCTTAACCGCATGCGGCTGGCCACGTGTCAAAACCGTAGGGAAGATTTTGGGATTTGGTGGATCGTTCCAGCTATAGGGATTTTTTTTCGTTTTCCTAGGAGCACGCCATTATGTCAAAGTCATCATTGCAGCTTTATGTCATAGCTGTCAGTTGGCTTTTACGTCAAAGCTGTTTTGTTGTGTCAGAGCATTAAATGAGGCTGCTGCTTAATGGCCAGCTGTAGAGACGAGCCGCATAAGGCCACGTGGCTTTTACTCGAGCCGTATGGCTAGGTTGTCATCTTTTGAGCCGCATAAAACTCCTGAGCCGCATGAAGCTCTGAGAGCTTCTTTGAACCGCATGAGACTACATCTGTTTTGAGCCACATGGATTTTTCTGTTCTTTTCCATGCTTCTACAAGACCCCCTTCAAAGTTTTAAATTTGTAAATATTGAAATACTTTGAACAAGAAGCATGGCTATGTCCACATAAACTCTCCTGGCCACATAGGATGTTTTGGCCGTATGGACTTCTTAGCCGCATGGCCTTCTTGGCCGCATGGACAGCTTGGCCGCATGGACTTTCTAGCCGCATGGCCTTCCTGGCCGCATGGATTGCCTGGACGCATGGACCTCCTCGCTGCATGGCCTTCTTGGCCATATTGTCTGCCTGGCCGCATGCTGTTTTTTCTACCATATTGGCATCATTAATTTCCCTTGATTCGTTTTTTGATTTAAAGCCGTCTTTTGGGGGAATCCCAAGAGTCGGTTCATTAAATATTTCGATTTTGTGCTTTGATGAATCTCATTTATGAGAGGGAACGAAATCCTAGGAGTCGGTTTTGCCTCCAGCACACGACCCAAAGAGTTGATCGCCCCCCCTTCGTCCTCCTATAAATAAGAGTAATTTGGAGAAAGAAACTCTTTACTCTCTTTCATAATTTAAGCTCTTCTTGCCCTAACAGTCGTCCTCTTCTTCTTCTTCTTCTTCTTCTTCTTCTTCGTTCAACAATGGCCCCCAAGATTTCCAAAACTGCAGCGAAGGGTAAGGAAGTGGCTTCTACGTCTACTGCGGTGCCTGAAGTTCATCCCGACGTTTACTCCGCCATTGCTGGTAAGGGTTTTGGCAGAAATTGCACAACTCGCGGCCGCATGAGTACTTTGCAATTTGAACCGCATAAAGGCCTGTTAAACAGAACCGCATAACTCCCTCTGAGCCCAACCGCATGAAGCCCCCTCAAATAGGACCGCATAAGCTCATCTAGAGTGGGCCGCATAAGGCTCCGCTAATCAAAACCGCATAAGCTCCATCGAAACGGTACCGCATGAAGTTGTGCTGAGCCAAGTCGCATGAGCTCATCTGAACTGGGCCGCATTACGCTCTGCTAAGCAGAACCACATGAACTCATCTGAACTGGGCCGCATGAGGCTGTGCTAAGCAGAATCGTATAAGCTCATGCTAAACCGAGCCGCATAAACTTATGCTAATTAGTGCCGCATAAGTTCATGTTCAAACTGAGCCGCATGAGCTCTTTTAAACAGAATCGCATAAGCTCGTGCTAAACAAAGCCGCATAAGCTCATGTGGACTGGATCGCATAAGCCTAAAAAGTATTAGGTGGTTTTGTTTAGCCATCTTTTAATCTTGTTTCTCTTTGTCTTTTTCTAGTGAATCTGCCAGTCAATCCAGCGGAAGAACCCCTGGTGGGTCGCGCCCAGTCTGCTATAGGTGTGCGATTCGACCACTTATCCAATATGTGACGAACCAGCTTCACACAGATGAGCCTTTGGAGAGGCTGAATGCTATCAAGAACTAGCCCTTCTACTTTCTCTGCGCCATGATGAACTCGGGGCAATTGGAGGGGAAATACCTGAAGCCGGCGTTCCTCTTTGGGGATGCTTTGTCTGTAAAGAACCCTCGAGTGCTGGACATATCCGAGAGTTGGGAATTTACTCTTAACGGGATGGAAATCCATATCCCTTCAATAGAGCGTCATTTTCCTCTGTAATGGTTCAACATGTTACCGCTGGACAGAAAAATGGTTGACTCCTTGACGCCAAGCAGGTCGGGGATAATTGTGGGAAACATCCATTACAACAGGAATTTGGGGTCAGCGTATGCGGGAAGGGAACCGGTCAGTCGGTACATGACAGGACTGGCTTCGGGTACTTTTATAAACGTATCGGGTCCCAATTTTACGTTCTCTCAAGCTGATACCTTCTTGAACCAGCTTGTTCGGAAGGGGTCCTATCCTGTCGGCCGGTTGGCGTTGCTGAACTGGATAAACCCTATCCCTGCGTGGGCTAACTTGACCACGTAGATTCTGCGGAAGAATGAGACTCTTCTGCGTGATATCGGCCTCTACTACGCCATTCGAGGCACCTCTCATGGTCTACCCATAAATAAGTCGTTGTTCATGGCTCTCCTGGAGATGTACAACCGACGGACGGGAACCTTCTTTACGCCTGGAGGGGAGCTGGGACTCGCTCTCCACGATATGTACGCTATTTCCAAGCTGCCATGGGGGGAAGAAGTTTTGAAGTGTATACCCCTATGAGCGAAGAGCTTAAGGATTTGGATCGGCAGTTCCCGAGCTTTGTTGTTGTATGTCACGACCCGTACCCTAGAGTAAGGGCACGAGACGTGGGTACGTCCAGCCTACGCCGCAGTGTCGGCAGTAGAATGCTGTCCTAGGTCACAACATCTAACAGTATAATGTTAAGTAGTTTATTCTCCTCGAATGGGGGTGACATACTAGAAAGTAAACACAATCACAACTAAGGATAAAGAAGCACGATATGATATAGAACTCAAAGAAAATACAGATGAGCAGATGAGTCTAAGTGTCTAAGATAACATCTCAGCAACATCCAGAAATACAAGTCTCAACTACTAAATATGAAAGAATATATACAATCCAGATCTCAAATATATAAATAAGGCCTAACTAAACTAGTCTCAAGACAACATAGGTAAGATAAAGCCTAACTAAGCTAGTCTAGGCAGTAGGGGTAAAGTTATCAGCTAGAGCTGGGTCCTCCTGAGAGCCCAGCTCACAAGTGTCGTCTAGGGCTGTCCCGTAGAAGGTATCCACACAGGCCTCCTCCTCGTCCTCTGTAATATTTTCAACAGGTCCAGTCAGGATAGGAGCGAGCACAATACACCCTCAACAGATCATAGCAGGTTAGAAAATATAAACATGCAGTAGAGTAAGATACAGGAAACTGAAAGGAAGTACATGATATAAAAAAAGAGAACTGTATGTAAATAGCTACTATATATAGAGAACAAATAGTGGCTAGGGATGTAGAGTATAGGATAGCACATGTGAACAGGACAGATTAGTACATGATCTACACTAAGGAGTTTCACATGATCTACACTACTATGGAATTTGTTCATATGACTATTAGCACTCTCCCGTTTTCCCCAATCAATACACAAGGATCTAAATAGGTTATGTTATTATACGTGATATCACATGAAGGCCCATGAAAGGATGCACATGATAGTATACATGAGGGCTCCGTAAACATGAGAGTACATGATTCACAAGAGTGTACTTATATGATGAAAGCACAGGAGTACATGATGAAAGTGAAACGCACATGACACAATATACCCGATCCTCTCGAGGGGATAACATCGCTTGAAGAGGTCCATATAGTACCAATCCATGATAATGTCATGACAGCATCAAGTAAAGTAATCTAAAGCAGGAATATAATTCTAACAAGTTATGAAATGATCAGAGAATGTACTTGCCTGGTATCTGAGTGACCGGATGAAGTGTACTGTCCGAGGAGAGGTGTCTGGCTCCTAATCAGAACAGCACAAGTCACAACAAGTCTAAAATGATAACAAGATGCAATTCAATGCATTTAAAATAAATCTAGGCCAATCTAGACCAAAGTCAACTCTTGGTCAACTCTGGTCAACCCTAGAAGTCAAACTAGATCAACTATGGTCAAACTAGTCTAACAAGTCTAAATTAGGTCAAACAAGTCATTCTAGGTCTAAACAAGTCTACATGACCATACATGCCTAAACCAGGCCTATCAAGTCTATATTGGTCAATACACTACTATACTAGACTATACCAACATCACATATTGCATCCATAAGCTATAGTCCTAGGCTAATACAAACATATTAGGAATACCATATTATATCTATATACCTATACTTATACATCACATTATAGGTACATACATATATATATATATATATATACACATAGAGTAAGTAAGTGTGTGTAACATGAAAGTGAATCATGGAACATTGTATAGAGTGTCAATGTTATGTCATAGTGTTAAGGTGTGTAAAAGCATGGCAAGGGTTCTCAGAATGCAGTTGACAGTGAGTAGAAAGCCCCAAACTAAGTTTTCAGTCCCATATATCACTCCAAATCAATAACCCAATGGACTATGAGACTTCTCATTAAATTTAGTTCAATAAATAGGGAAGGGAAAGGAAAGGAAACCAATTCATTCATCATTTTCAGTTCACTTTTTTAATTAAAAACTTCAATCCCTATTTCGAAACCAATACTCAATAAAACCACCCCAAAATTGGCATACATGTAGATTACATATAGGTGAACTATATTAGAGATCTAAACAGTGATTTAATAACATTTAAATGGGTTAATTAATCAACCAAAATTCGATTTCAAAATCTGGAAAATGCTGAAATATTGCGTATCAGTCCAAAATAGGGTAAATGGGAATTAGCCTTCAAAATCAAGTTAATATTATAGTTTATTGGTTGGTAAATGCATACACACTTGTGCACGTGTCTTAGGGTCCAATTCGTGTCCACCACACACGACACAGACGTGTCTACATACAGTCAAACACTTCTCAGACACAAACAACACACAGTGAATAGCACGAGTTCCTACGTGTCGTGTACACGATACGACACGAGTTAGAGATCGTACTCGTACAAGGGGGTACGCTTAGGGTAGACCTAGGGCTGTGTCACCCTGACTGGCACCCACGTGTCCTCGTGTCCTACCGAAAAGCTTGTATCCGAACCTATTAAAACCCGACTGAACCATCAGTCAAGACTAGTGCAGAGTCTCGTGCGTGTCCGATACGACACAAGGTAATTCGAGGCTTAGGGACCCTCGTGTCAGTCACTGTCCCTACCCCCTCGTCCAATCCTAGCTCGCCATGTGGCCTGTGCAACGAGCACGAGGCCATGAGCAGCAGGGGAACGTGTCAGTGCCAAAATAGTGAGTTCGTGTCCCTCGTGTGGACATGACACAACTCAAAACACCTATGTGTCTTCATAAGAATTCAAGAGGAACCCTAGATCTACAAAGTTGTTCAAAAAGATTCGAAAAATAACAAAGTAAATTCCTAAGAGGCATTTCTACAAACACTTAGGTAGTCTAATGGATACGTGTCCGATACAGACACGAAATGGGTCTATCTTGACACGAAACCAAGCCTACAGCTAGGGACTCCTAGGGCTTTCCAAATATGCAAAGAAAACTGGAATTTAATGGTGTTTAGATGGTTTTGCCTATTAGTGTCCAAATACAAGAAAATTCTCAATTAGGGGGTTTCTCCTTGCTAGCCAATCATTCCAAATTGTCCACAAACTGAAATTAAATCACACACACAGCAAGAATACCTAATTTAGAACCTATTGCAATTTGTTTGAGGGAAAAAGGAATTAAATTGGATTTTCTATGAATTAATGAAGTTGAAAAAATACCTCTTCTTTAAACTTGATATTTTCTAAAAGAGGCTAGCCCTAAATAAAGGAGAGTATAAATGGGGGGGGGGGGTTCCCAATATGGCCGTCCATAGTGGGTTAGGGTTAGGGTTAGTGATGGGCTATGGGCTTCTATGGGCTTAAGTTGTAAATCAATGGTTTCAAAACCATAAGTCATGGCTTATGACTAAAAGCCTTCTCTATTTAACTTGAGTCTAAAGACTAAAACATGGGTTAACTCTAGTTAGACTAGGGTTACTTAACCTAACCAAGGTAGTCACAACTAAGATTAGCTTCTAGACTAGTGTACCAAGGTCAATGCTAGTCAAAGTCAACCTAGTCAACCATCATCCAAAATAATTCCTAAAAATTCCATAAATTCAAATAAATAATATAAAAATCAAATAAACCCAAAAATGATAAAAATACCCTCAAACTAGAAATATGCAAGTGACAAATCTACCCTCCTTAAAAGAATTTTGTCCTCAAAATTGAAAGGCAAAAAGCAACTGATGAGAAGGATAGAAAGTATACCTCACGGTCCAAAAAGATATGGGTATCGCTCGCGCACCTCATCCTCCCTCTCCTAGGTAGACTCTCCTAGAGAATGATGCCTCCATGTGACGCGAACCAAAGGTTTCACCTGGTTCCTTAGTACCTTCTTCCGTCGATCCAGAATCTCCACTGGCTACTCTGGATAGCTGAGAGAAGGTCCAACCTCAATCTTCGAATGATCGAGCACATGGCTAGGATCAGCCACGTACCATCTCAACTGTGATACATGGAATACGTTGTGGACTCCCTCTAGTGCAGGTGGCATGTCTAGCCTGTAAGCCACGTCGCCGACTCTCTCGCTGATAACGAAAGGGCCGATAAGCGCGGTCTAAGCTTCCTACCTCCACCAAAACGTATCGTAACATGGGTCAGAGATATCCTCAAGAAAACCTGGTCTCCAACCTAATCACAAGCAAGGTCTCAATTTAATTATGATAAACAAACATGATCAAAATTATAAACACAAACCCTAAATCTAATCCTACTCTAATCTGTACCTCAAACTCCAACGACCTCCGGTGGCTATCGGCCCAGTACCGATGTCTGTTCTGCACCACGTAAAGTCTGTCCCTGATAAACTTTACCTTCTCGACTGCTTCAACAACCATCTCTGGTCCCAGTAAAGCTCGTTCACCAACATCATCCCAAGATAAGGATGTACGACACCTACGTCCATACAGAGCCTCGAAAGGTGACATCTCAATGCTGGCCTAAAAACTGTTGTTGTAAGCAAACTCTACCAAATGTAGATGATCCTCCCAGGAACCTCCAAAGTCCAAGATGCATGTCCGCAGCATATCCTCGAGCATCTGAATAGTCCTCTCTGACTGTCCGTCCGTCTGGGGGTGGTATACAGTACTAAACTTGAGCTGAGTGCCCAAGCTGGTCTGTAAACTCCTCCAGAAATAGAAAGTAAAGCAACTATCCTGATCCGAGATGATGCTGACCGGAACCCCATGAATCCTGACTATCTGTCACATATACATCTCCGTAAGCCTCTCTGTAGACGTTCCCACCTTAAATGGCAAGAAGTGGGCCAATTTGGTCAACCTGTCAACGATGACCCAAATCGCGTCTTTCCTTCCTAGTGTACGCGGCAATCCAGGTACGAAATCCATAGTGATATACTTCCACTTCCACTCAGGAATAGGCAACGGCTGCAACAATCCACCGGGCCTCTGCCTCTCTGTCTGACCTGGTGACAGACCAAGCTCCTAGCTACGAAGCGAGCTACCTCCCGCTTCATCCCGTACCACCAAACTTGCTCCCTCAGATCTCGGTACATCTTGTTGGCACCAGGGTGTATAGAGTACTGAGATATATGGGCCTCCTCCATAACCTGCTTCCTGAGATCTCCGCTGGGCACACATAACCTGGAACCGTACCGCAAGGAACCATCCTCTGCAAGAGAAAACTCGCCATCCACCAATCATGCTCGAACCTGCTCTCGGATATACCGTAGAGCAAAGTCCTCAAACTGAGTCGACTTGATCCTCTCCACCAAGTCTGACTGAATCTGCAGGCACCATAACTGCATCTGCACTCCGGGCACGATCACCTCAATTCTAAGGCTCTCCAAGTCTGCAAGCAAGTGCCGATCCATAGTCAAACACATAGTCGTCGGATACCTACTCAAGGCATCGGCAATAACGTTGGCCTTTCCTGGGTGATACTGAGGTAGGATGTCAAAGTCCTTCATCAACTATAGCCATCTGTGCTGCCTTATGTTTAGCTCCTTCTGAGTGAACACATACTTTAAGCTCTTGTGATCTGTAAAAATCTTCACCCTCTCTCCATACAGATAGTGCTTCCACAACTTTAGAGCAAATATCACTGCTGCAAGCTCTCGATCGTGGGTAGGATAGTTCTTCTCATGGGGACATAATTGCCTGGAACCATAGGCAATCACCTTCCCATGTTGCTATAAGATGCAACCCAGCCCCTTCCCTGAAGCGTCACTATAAATAGTGAATCCCCCTGATCCTAAAGGCAATGTCAGAATCGGAGCTGTCGTAAGCCACTTCTTTAACTCATCAAAAGCTGCCTGACACTCCTCTGACCAAACATACTCAACATCCTTTCGGGTCAACCGAGTCAACGGCTCTGCAACCCAGGAGAAATCTTGTACAAATCTCCTATAATATCCTGCTAGTCCCAAGAAACTGCAGATCTCTACAACTGAAGTCGGCGCTGCCCATGCCTCAACTGCTACCATCTTCTTGGGATCAACTGAGATCCCATCTCTAGTCACCACATGCCCCAAAATGTTAACCCTGTCTAAGAAGAACTCACACTTGGAGAGCTTCCCATAAAGCTGCTCCTTCCTGAGAGTCTCCAGCACTATCCTCAGATGCTCCTCGTGCTCCTCCTCAGTCTTCGAATACACCAAGATGTCTTCAATAAACACCACCATAAACTTGTCCAAGTACTGGTGGAACACCTTGTTCATTAGGTTTATAAATACTGCTGGTGCATTGGTCAACCCAAACGGCATAACCAAAAACTCAAACTGCCCGTACCACGTCCTGAAAGCGGTCTTGGGAATATCCTTCCCCTTTACCTTCACCTGGTGATATTTTGACCTTAGATCAATCTTGGAAAATATTCGAGCTCCGCTTAACTGGTCAAAAAGAACGTCGATCCGCGGTAGTGGGTATCTATTCTTGATCGTGAGGTTGTTGAGTGCCCTATAATCAATACACATCCGTATGACCCATCCTTTTTTGACACAAATAGTACTGGTGCATGCCATGGCGACGAACTCGAACTGATGAAGCCCTTGTCCTGCAGCTCATCCACCTGCTTCTTCAGCTCTACCAACTCACTGTTGTTCACTCGATAGACGTGCCGAAAGATGGGTATCGCTCCTGGAACCAAGTCTATCGAGAACTCAATATCTCTGTCTGGTGGTAATCCAGGCAACTCCTCTGAAAAAACATCCATATACTCTGTTATCAAGGGGTGTAGAATCGTCTGCTCCTCAACCGAGACTCCGCAAAAAACTTCGCTGCTCTGCTACGTCTGACGTCTGGAGTACTCGAACACTGCCTCCCCCAGCAATTTGAAGAGAACTCTACTCCCTCTGCAATCAATGTTGGCATGGTGCCTGCTCAACCAATCCATATCGAGTACTATATCATAGTTCGGCAATGGCATTACGAGGAGGCTCACCTCCAACTCACGGCCTCCCAGAACAACACTCTGACCCTTACAAACATCACTCACGAGGATAATGGCCCCCCCGGTCGTGATCTTGTAAGTCCTAGGCAACGATTCAGCTATGATACCGTGTCTAATCATAAATGATACTTATATGAAACTATACGAAGTACCGAAATCGAACAATGCAATAGCTGGACTGTAGTCGAGAAGAACCGAACCTACGATCAGCTCTCCTACCACCGTTGCATTCCCGGTCTCCATGGCGAAAGCTCACCCTTGTTGTCCTCCTCAGGCATGCTACTGGTGCTGAATGAACCTCTGCTGCTGTGTCGGCAGGGCTGGTCCGCTCTGCTGGCCTACTAGAGCTCTGACTGCTGCTCCCTAAGCTACTCGTCCCCCAGACCTAGCACAATCCCTCTGCTGGTGATCTGCCACTCTGCGAAGAAGGCACCTCCCGAGCCTCTTCCTGCACTCGTGCCATCCATGCTCTGGCTTCTTGCAGAATGTGCAACTGACTGTCTGCTGTCTGGGTGCCTGATGCTGAAACTGCTGTTGGTGAACTGGCCTCTGTTGGATCGGCTGCGGCTGGAACTGCCTAGACTGCTGGTACTAAAAGTGAGGCCTCTTGGCCTGGCCTACGATGATGCTGCCCCTAACTGGTTCTCGCCTCCTCTTGAGCCTAATCTCAAGATCATCCTTAGCCAATAAGGCTCCCGTCAAAATCTTCTCAAAAGTGTCATCCCTGTTGCCCTTGGTCAAGGACTTGACTTCCTTGACCAGACCCTTTCGGAACCTCTGGGCCTTCACCATCTCGCTCAAGCCCTCTACGAATCTGCCAAGGCGACCGAACTCCCCGAGCGTACTCCTCCACTTACAGGCTCCCCTGAACTAAGCTCTAGAACTGTGACACTATGGCTCGGAGCACTGAATCTGGAAAGAACTTCTTCTTGAAGAAGCCTTTGAACTCCTCCCACGTCTATCCAGCTACCCCCGTCCTGGGGTCTGACTGATACCAGGTGCGAGCAAGATCTCGCATCCGGCTAGCTGATGCCTCTATCTGGAGATCTGCCGGTATCCGGGCTAGGCGGAAGATCTCCTCTATATGCTCGATTCCCTCGTCAGCATATAGGATCTCCGTCGTCCCCAGAAAGTCTATGGAGCTCATCTTCTGGAACTGCTCTATCCCAGGTGTCCTCGGCTGCTGGACTACTGGTCGAGCTGCGACTGTCGTAAGGGCTAACTCCATGCCCCTGTCATGTCGGGCCTGCTGCCGGTCCATAAACTGCTGGAAGTAGGCGAACATCTGTGCCGTATCCACGTATCCTATAGGCGACGGCTGCTGGAAAGGCATCTCTGGGATGACTGGGTCCTGCCTCCGAGCCGGTGGAGGCATACCCCATGCTGCTGCTGCTGAAGCCCCAATACGAGCAGAGGTGGCAGGAGTTGTAGTTTTCTGTCCCTGCTAAACTGGCTGAGAGGTAGCAGTCCTCTCTACAGCATCCCCATAAATTGTATGCTCTGACCGCATCTCCACCATCCTGAAGACAGACCAACAAGAGTATCAATTTCTGAGAAAGAAGCGATATAACAAAGGCGGACAGTTAAAATTCAAAAGAAATCAGTTGACAATAAGGATGTAGATGGCAATAGTAGAGTTTTTCCTAATGTGATTGAGTACCTTGTAAACTAATGTCCTATATCCTACTGCAGGCTATAGTGATACTCTGGTTCGAATACCACTAGACTTCTAGTCTAGACCTGCATGGACCACCACTAAAAACGTGTCACGACCCACCCCCTAGAGTAAGGGCACGAGGCATGGGTACGTCCAGCGTACGCCGCAGTGTTGGCGATAGAACGTTGTCCTAGGTCACAACATCTAACAATATAATGCTATGCAGTTTATACTCCCCGAATGGGGGTGACATAGCAGAAAGTAAACTCAATCACAATTAAGGAAGAAGAAGCACGATGTGATATAGAACTCAAAGAAAATTCAGATGATCAGAAGAGTCTAAGTGTCTAAGATAACATCTCAGCAACATCCAAAAATACAAGTCTCAACTACTGAATATGAAAGAATATATACAATCCAGATCTCAAAGACAGAAATAAAGCCTAACTAAACTAGTCCCAAGACAACAAAGGTAAGATAAAGACTAACTAAGCTAGTCTAGGCAGTAGAGGTAAAGTCACCAGCTAAAGCTGGATCCTCCTGAGAGTCCAGCTCACAAGTGTCGTCTAGGGCTGCCCCGTAGAAGGTATCCACACAGGCCTCCTCCTCGTCCTATGTAATATTTTCAACAGGTCCAGTCAGGACAGGTGCGAGCACAATACATCTCAAGAGATCATAGTAGGTTAGAAAATATAAACATGCAATAGAGTAAGATACAGGAAACTGAAAGGAAGTACATGATGTAAAAGAAGAGAACTGTATATAAATAGCTACTGTATATAGAGAACTAATAGTGGCTAGTGATGTAGAGTACAGGATAGCACATGTGAAGAGGACAAATTAGTACATGATCTATACTAAGGAGTTTCACATCATCTATACTACCATAGAATTTGTTCACATGACTATTAGCACTCCCCCGTTTTCCCCAATCAATACACAAGGATCTAAACAGGTTATGTTATTATACGTGATATCACATGAAGGCCTATGAAAGGGTGCACATGATAGTATACATGAGGGCTCCGTGAACATGAGAGTACATGATTCACAAGAGTGTACATGAATGGTGAAAGCACCGGAGTACATGATGAAAGTGAAACGTACATGACACAATGTACCCGATGCTCCCGAGGGGGATAACATCGCATGAAGAGATCCATATAGTACTAATCCGTGATAATGTCGTGACAGCATCAGGTAAAGTAATCTAAAGCAGGAATATAATTCTAACAAGTTATAAAATGATCAGAGAATGTACTCGCCTGGTATCTGAGTGTCCGGATGAAGTGTTCTATCCGAGGAGAGGTGTCTGGCTCCTAATCAGAACAACACAAGTCACAACAAGTCTAAAATAATAACAAGATGCAATTCAATGCATTCTAAATGAATCTAGTTCCATCTAGGCCAAAGTCAACTCTTGGTCAACTCTGGTCAACCCTAGAAGTCAAACTAGGTCAACTATTGTCAAACTTGGTCTAACAAGTCTAAATTAGGTCAAACAAGTCATTCTAGGTCTAAACAAGTCTACAAGACCATACAAGCCTAAACCAGGCCCATCAAGTCTATATTAGTCAATACCCTACTATACTAGACTATACTAACATCACACATTGCATCCATAGGCTATAGTCCTAGACTAATACACACACATTAGGAATACCAAATTATATCTATATACCTATACTTATACATCACATTATAGGTACATACATACATACATATATACATACATATATATATATATATATATATATATATGGATGCTGGTTTCGTGGTGCCGCCGCTCCTGAAACCCTAGCGATCTTCGTCTTCCACCAACGCCGGCGTGGCCTTTGGCCGGGCCGGGGTTCCTCCTAAGCCACCAAGACCAGTTGGGTGGTGGCTTCCCCCGTGATTGATTCCCCTAAGGACATGGCGGCCAAGTCCTTTGCGGAGGCTGTGAAAGGCACATCTACAACTGTGCCTCTCATCGCGCCGCGCAGGATCTCCTCCTTTAAAGGATCCCCTGCAATTTCCTTTTCGGAGGAAGAGGAATCCATCCTGGCTGACCCGCTTCGGTTTACATTAATTGGGAAGTTTTCACACGCTCGCCCTCCGATCGATTTGATTAGGAAGGCATTCACTGGTTTTGAGTTCGTTGGATCCATCCGGACGGGAGTCATTGATGATAAACACATCCTGATTCGTCCTTCTAGTGAAGAGGATTACCTCCGTCTTCGATCAAAAGATCTGTGGTACATATCAAGGGCTCCAATGAGAATTTTTAAATGGGATCCTGAGTTTTCCCCGTCCCAGGAATCGCCTAAGATCCCAGTATGGGTAACCCTCCCTAATCTCCCTCATCATCTTTATGCGAAGGATGCATTATTCGCTATTGCAGCTGCCTTTGGTCACCCTCTGAAAATAGATAAGGCCATGTCGGATTTATCTAGACCGAGCATGGCATGCATATTCATGGAGATTGACGCGTCAAAGCCTTTGCAATATTGTCTTCGTATCAACCTGCCTAGTGGCAGATTTTGGCAACCAATTCAGTATGAATCTACTCCGCTCTACTGCTCTCATTGCCGTCATCAGGGGCATTTAATAGGATCATGCAAGGTAAAACACAATAACCGAGGGAAAGAACCAGTACAGCAGGAAGTAGCAGCTACTACAAGTCAGGAAGCAAGGATAGATCCAGTTCAACAGGAAACAGGAACTTCTACAAGTCAGCAGCCAGAACAACTTATTACTCACATTCTTCAACGTGACGATGGTGCACGACCTCCAATGAATGACATGACAGAGCCACCAGTTCAGCTCAAGGCTAGAAGCATGAGTACAAAAGACAAAAATGTCCCAAATGATGGGACAGACATATCACATCCCATTGAAGGGGCTAACACCAGTAATGGAGAGAATAGCACTGAAGCAGCCACTAGTGACACGGTGGAGGAGGCAGTGCGTGATGAAGAGCGCGAAGTCTTACTGCAGGAGGAAGAAGCTCAAGAACGAGAGGGTGATCCAGAAACAGATGAAGAAGTCGCTGACACTGAAGAAGAAGGAGAACTTACGTCTTGGGCTGATGATGTGGAAGAGAAAGAAAATGGGGTTACTGCAGTATCTACTAAAGCCAAAAGGAAGAAGCGAGAAATTCCTCCGACGGATAGGGTTCTCCGGTCTGTCTCAGTTATCAAAAACTCTGGTAAACAACATCTCTCCATTAATGTTTAACATCATTAGTTGGAACATTCGTAGGGTAGCTAGCAAGATGGCTCTTAAAAGACTGCGTACTATCTGTCTGGTCAATAAAATTCAAATGTTGGCTGTTTTGCAGCCTAAGGTGGACAGTAGTCAGTTATTAAACAACAAATTAAAGCTTCGGTTTGATAATGGTTTTTCTAATGAGAAGGGAAACATCTGGGTACTAGCGAAGGAGGGTTGTACTCTATCATTGATTGACTCGTTTGATCAGGCTGTTACTGTTCTCTTCAAAAATGAGCTCTTATCCTCAACAGTCATGTTCTCTTTTGTGCATGGGCATAACAAGAAAGAAGGGCGTAGGGAATTGTGGGACAGGCTTCTTCATTTGCAGTCTTTTCATCAATATACCTGGGCAGTTGGGGGTGACTTTAACGCTATTTTGAGTGTTGATGAAAAGGTAGGGGGCAGGCCTCCATGTTTACGTTCCATGCAGGAGTTTCAAAATTTCCAGCTATCTGCGGGTCTGATCGAACTACCGATTAATGGTAGTCGATTCACCTGGTTTAAATCTAATTCAGGAGAACGGCTAGGCTCGAGACTAGATAGATTTATGGTTACTCATGATTGGCTGCATATTGCTCCTAGATCGAAGGTGGATCATCTTAACAGATCGGAGTCGGACCACGGTCCATTGCTTGTCAAACTTCATGCTCTTAACGAAGGGGGTAAGAGACATTTTAGGTTTCTTGATTTGTGGACCAAACATGAGGGTTTTCATGAGGTGGTAGAGGAAGCTTGGAGTTCAGTTACACACATTAATAGCCTGATTCGGGTCAGCTTGAGAATGGTTGCTTGTCGTAGAGCTCTTTCTAATTGGAGTCATAGTTTCTTTGGTGATATTTTTCAGGAAGTAAAGGTAGCGGAAGACAAGGTTCTGGCGGCTGAGATAGCTTATGAAGAAGATCGATCCTTGGAGAAGAGGATAGCATTGGATAAACAGGTTGCATTGCTAAAACAAAAGCATTCTTATGTTGATTCATATTGGAAGCAGAAGGCTCGTTTACGATGGGACATTGAAGGAGATCGCAATACGAAATATTTCCATGAATGTGTGAATAGTAAGAAACAAAAACTCCATATTCACTTCATTATTGATGATGAGGGCAATCAAAAAACTGAGCTAAAAGATATTCAGCAAGTGGCTAATACTTACTATAAAAATTAGTACCAAAGCTACAAAATAGAGGAGGATGCAGATCTTATGAAGGTTATTCCTCATATACTGGGCGAGGATGACAATGTGGCATTGACTGCGAAGCCTACTCGGGAGGAGGTTTACAACACTATCAAGAGCATGGATACTAATAGTCCAGAAGGCCCTGACGGATTCACAGTTACATTCTTTTTGGCATGCTAGCCTATCATAGGTGATGATATATTGGAGGCTATTACTTTATTCATGGAGGGTTTTAAACTGCCTAAAGCATTCACGAGTACTGCATTGGTGATGATCCCGAAGAATAACAACCCAAGGTACATGACTGAATATCGCCCTATTAGTTTATGTACAGTCTTTAACAAAATTATATCAAAAATGCTTGCTTTTAGACTTGCTCCTATTCTTCCGAGACTCATTTCTTCTGAGCAAAGTGGATTCGTGAGGGGCAGGGAGATTGTTGATAATATCCTCTTGGCGCAAGAATTACTTAGCTTGATGAGTAATAATAATAGAGGGAGGAATATTGCTATTAAACTGGACATGACTAAGGCATATGATCGACTGGATTGGTCGTTCCTCATGCAAGTGATGCGTAAATTCGGTTTTGCTGAAAACTGGATTAGTATGGTGTTTCGGCTTATCAACAATGTTTGGTATTCGACTCTGGTTAATGGGGTTTCTTCAGGATTTTTCCAAGCTTTCCGGGGAGTTCGTCAAGGAGATCCATTGTCTCCTGCACTTTTCATTATTACGGCTGAAGTATTATCCAGGAATCTAAAAAAAGCAGTGGAGAATGCTTCATTCAATCATTATTATGTGCCTAGTGGATGTCCTGCTATAACTCATCTAGCATTTGCAGACGATGTTCTTTTATTTTCAGCTGGGGATGTGCGATCAGTCCAGTTAATCCATGGGATCCTTCGGAGGTATGAAAGAGCTTCGGGTCAGAGCATTAGCACATCCAAATCTTCTATATATACATTGCCAATATTTGAAAGAAAGGAGGAGCTACACAAAATTACTGGTTTTGAGGTTAAACATCCCTCGTTTGTGTACCTAGGAAGTCCTATGGCAGTAGGGGTGAGGACTACCGATCTCTTTGATGATCTGCTAGCTAAAATTCGGAGAGGACTAGAAGGGTGGCAGCAAAAAATACTATCGTATGGGGGTAAGTTAACCTTGATCAAATCAGTATTGTTATCAATTCCAATGTATACAATTACATCTTGTAATCCCCCAAAGGCAGTACTTAATAAGCTTCAAGATATGTTAGTTCGGTTTTTTGGGGTACTAATAATGGTGCACAAAAGCATGTGTGGTCGAGTTGGCAATCGATGGCACGTCCTACTGATGAGGTAGGATTGGGCTTTAGAAGTTTGGAAGAAACAATGAATGCTTTTACAGCGAAGTTATGGTGGAAGCTCAAAACTCAACAAGGATTATGGCAACAATTTATCCTTGCCAGATACTGTAAATTCCAGAATCTGGACTTCGTTGGTGCTCCGCAGAAATGCTCTCATGTCTGGAGAAGGTTGCTGCAAGGTCAGGAAATGGTGAACCAATATATAGGGCAAATGGCTACGGGAGAATGGACTTGGCTACCTACAGGAAGCGGAAAATTTTCTGTCTCTGCAGCTTGGAAGATCATCCGTAATCCAGGTCCTATTCGTCCTAATTTTAATCATATTTGGGGTTCCTGTATTCCATATAAATGGTCTATTTTGATGTGGCACCTCCTTCACAACAAGCTTCCGACGGATGATAATATCTAAAAGTTCGGATATCATCTAGCGTCGAAATGTAACTGCTGTGATACATCTTCAGTGGAGACGGCTGATCATATATTTGGGGAAGGGGAGTTGGTTAATTATGTTTGGCAAGCTCTTCAAACTGATATGAAGGTGAATCAAAGGAGGGTGACGTTGATCAGACTATTCGCAAAATGGTGGAGAAGACCTAATATTCATCTTAAAGAAATTGTTGTTGCTGCAGTATGCTGGGTGATCTGGAAGAACAGAAATAAGTGGCGCTACGAAGGCTATCAATTTCTGCTACCACAGATGCTTCATGAGACTAAAAGGCAGGTCGGGAAAGCTCTTGTGAGGTGCTCACACAAGCCTAAGGTTCCTACTTCTTGGCATATTGCAGGAATTGGATAGTCTCATTTTGTTTTTGGTTCATCCTTTTTTGATGCCAGGTTATTAGCTAGATTATTTTGAGTATGGTTGTATCTTCAAACTGTTATGTTGGTTGTATATGAAAGATCAATAAAATTCTAGTGTTTCCTAAAAAAAAAAAAATATATATATATATATATATATAAAATATATATATATATAATATATATATATATATATATATATTTAATATATATATATATATATTTAATATATTTAATATATATATATATATTTAATATATAAAAAAATATATATATATTTAATATATATATATATATATTTTTTTAAAAAAAATTTTTTAAAGGAACACTAGGATTTTATTGAATATTAGGGGAGTACCAACTCAGGTTACATAAAAAGTCACCAAATAATTGGTGAATAAACCAAAACCAAAACTATAGAAAACTAATGCGAACACTTAACAGTAGCTTTCGCAATCTGCCTATGAATCTCCTTCACAAGCGTGGAAGATGAGAACCTATACCTTTCATATCGCCATTTATTGCGATTTTTCCACAAAACCCATATAACAACCCCTACTTCAATCTGTTTTTGATGCAGCTTTCCTCCACGCCACCACCTCTTCATCCGCTGAACTAATTTTCAACCACCCTCTTGATGTGATACTCACCTTGCATCACCGCCCAGATGTCCTTGGCTAAGTCCTCCGAGTTGAAAATGTGCTCTATAGTCTCAATTGAACTGTTCTCGCAGCAATGGCACTAAGACGCCATACTGAATCCTATCTTCATAACATGCTCATCAGTTGGGATTTTGTTATGCAATACATGCCATAGCAGTATTGACAATTTGTATATAATACACGTCCCCCAAATATGGATGAAAGAAGTAGCTAAAGGCCACTGCGTTCTAGAAACGTCCCATGCCGAAGCTAAGGTAAATCTACCTGAAGTTCGATGCCAATGTAGACCCGCAGTATCCTGTAATATGAACTAATCAGCCATCTCCCTTCCTTCTAGGAGTCTCTTCCAAACATGAGACGCATTGGATGTAATCCTGACTGCACTCGGGTGTTGCTGAGAGCAATATTTCTGCATAAAGAAATGCACCCATAGACTATCTTGAGTTCGAAATTTCTACCATAACTTGATAGAAAAAGCCTTCATAATGTCTTCCAATCGCTTAATGCCAAGCCCGCCCTCCGACTTCATTCTAGCAATGGACTCCCATCCCAACCATCTACGTTTGGGAGCCCCCTGGAACGAACCCCAGAAAAAATTACTGAAAATTGCTTCAATTCGCTTCAATACTGAAATAGGAGGAGTACATGCAGCTAACGTGTACACTGGTATTGAAGTAAGCACCGAATTAATCAACACCAACTTCCCCCAGGCGACAAAAGCTTGTTATGCCAGCCTTCAACTTTCGCCCTGATTTTGTTGATTAAATCTTCGTACATATCCGAATTCTGGTGTCCGGCAGCCATAGGACATCCCAAATAGGTAAAAGGAGGTGCGCTAATAGAAAAACCAGTACGTTCAGCTAACTCTGCAACCCGTTCAGGTGTTGTGTTTGTCGAGACATAAAGGGAAGTCTTTGCCGCATTAACTTTTTGCCCTGATGCATCCTCGTACCTTCGCAAAGTATCATGTATCAATGTTATAGATCTAATATCCCCTGCCAAAAAAAGTAACACATCATCAGCATAAGATAAATGCGTTATAGGTATGCAACCCCTAGGCGAGATAAAAGGAGTGAATTCGTCCGTTGCTGGCAACAACTTCAAACTTCTTGAGAGAGCCTCTGCCGCAAGGATGAACAGAGCAGGGGACAAGGGATCACCCTGGCCAACACCACAAAATGCCTGAAAATAGCCAGCTGATTCGCCATTGATAAGGGGAGAAAAGCATACATTATTTTGTATACGAAGTATCATATCCACCCACTTATTATGAAACCCAAATTTTCGCAGTACTTTCAGCAAAAATCTCCAATCTAAACGATCATAAGCCTTCATCATATCTAGCTTAATAGCTATATTGCCTCCCCAATGCTTTTAGTTCATCTTCGCCACAATCTTTTGTGCAAGAACAATGTTATCTACTATTTCTCGGCCACGAACAAACCCGCTCTGTTCAGGAGAAATGAGACTGGGCAACAAAGGAGCCAACCGAAGAGCTAAAGTCTTCGAAATGATCTTGTTCAGCACCGAACACAAACTGATAGGGCGGTAATCCGAAAAGTATTTTGGCTGCTTCGTCTTAGGGATCAAAACGAATGATGTATTTGTAATGGCTCTAGGTAACGAGAATCCGTCAAAGAACATCCCCACCGCCTCTGTTACATCGTTACCGATGATCTCCCAACTGCTAAGGAAAAATTTAGGTGTAAAACCATCAGGCCCTGTGGTACTAGTCATGTCCAACGATTTAATCATTGCTAGGAGCTCATCCTTGGATGGCAAAGCAATGAGAGAGTCATTCTCATGATCCCCGACTAAACAGGGGATAACTGAAAGCAATTCTTCATCATCTTTAATATCTCCTCTCTGAAATAATGCTGAGAAATACTCTACTGCATAAGATTGGATATGTGCCTTATCAATTAACAAAGTATCATTCGGGGTAGAAATAGAATGAATCCTGAGTGTTTTCTTCTTATAATTCACACATTCATGGAAATAAGCCGAGTTCTTATCCCCTTCTAAGTCCCACTTCAACCTGGACTTTTGTTTCCAGAATTCCTCCTCTACTCGAACACGCTGTTTCAGGAGAGCAGTAGCTTGGGCAAGTGCAATCCTGTTTAACTCAGTGTCATCAGCTTCGAAAGCTAGCTCAGCTGCTAAGACTCTGTCCTCCGCATCCCTGACTGCTTGAAACAAATCTCCATATGTAGCACGACTCCACGACGAGAGCACCTTCCTGTACGCATCTAAACGAAGTACAACTCTAGTAAGGGCAAGTTTGTGATCCACTGAGAACCACGCATCCTGGATTAGCTTTTTCTAATCTGTGTGCTTACACCAGAAATCTAGGAACCAGAATTGCTTAGGACCGCCTTGCTGATGAGCTAATAAACGAACTAAAATCGGAGTATGATCCGATTCCGTTCGGTTCAGATGTTCTTCTATAGATCAAGGTGCCAGCTGCTGCCATCTATTATCCAAGAGTACTCGATCCAGCCGTGAAGCACGACGATCGGAATTGTCCGACTTCACCCAGGTATATGCGCTCCCAGTGTAAGGTATCTCAGTAACACCCGCTGCTAATTGAAAATTAGCAAACTCTTGCATGGGCACCGCATCCGCACGTCGACCCCCCAGTTTTTCCTCCGATCTGCTAACTGCATTAAAGTCGCCACCCACTATCCATGGCAGTCCCTACGAACTTTACAACTCCAATAATCTATCCCGTAGAAGTCATCTCCTTTCTTTTTTGTTATCACCATGCACAATCGAGAGGAGGGTCTCAACTAGTATCAAAGGATCAACCAGTCGAACAAAAAGAGCCTGGTCGAAATCCTCAACTAATGAAATATCACAGTTAGCTCTGGCCATGATCCAAATATTGCCCTTAGAGTTTGTGAAAGCCAAAGAAAACCCTAACTTAACCCGATAACGAGTTAGTTGTTCACTGTCCACTTTAGGTTTAATAATAGCCACCAAATTAATTTTATGAGTTCTAATAAGAGTCTTTAACCGCTTAAAAGTTATTGTGTTCGCAATTCCTCGAACATTCCATATCAGGAAATTAAACATTAAGGGTTTGAGAGCTACCAGCGAGTGTCTTTGATGCAGCCGAGCGTGTGACTCTGTCACATGGCTACACCACCTTCCTCCCTTTCGGACGTTTTTGAGTAACTCCTGTTGCTTCTTGAGCTTCATGTGGCAATGGTTCTGTATGCGTGGCGTCTCGGCCAACATCTCCACCTTCTTCATGCTCAGAACCCTGCTCTTCCCCTGCTGTCTCTATAATATTGCCATCTTCCTTCTCAAGACGTTCTTCTTCGTCAACTATATCTGCCCAATTACTGTGAAGTCCCCAAAATTTACCTTCCTCTAACTCATCCAGTAAAGACGAAGGAACCATTGTAGTGGCCTGAACAGTAGCTTGGATTGGCAAAACCCTCGCTGTCACATCGACGGGATTATCCATGCACAACTCAAAGTTATTTATGGCTGACTGTTGCTCTATTCTGATTGGAACACTTGGACCTGAGTTATTGTCTCCTGGAGGATCGTGAGATGGCGACATGGAAGCTTCAATGTTAGTGGCTGCAATATCATCATTAATCCCTCCAACCGATGGGTTCACAGCGTCATTATTGTTCGCTTGGTCAGCAACCTCGTATTGCAAGATCGATGTGACTTGTGGAGGATTGTGAGGCCGACGCGTGTCCCGTCGTGCGTTAATGACTGTTTTAGGTAACCCCTCTTGTATGATAGCCTTTCCCTTGTTCTTCAATTTGCAGGAGTCCACTGTATGCCCTTGATGAAAACAATGATTGCAGTAAAGTGGTATATGTTCATATTCGACGTTTTGCCAGAAGCTCCTTCCCTTGGATAAATTGATGCGAACTCGTCTTTGCAATTGTTTTGCTACATCTGTCTCAACGAAAACCCTAGCCATGCAAGGTCTGGCTAGTTCTTCCGTCGCCCGATCTATCTTTAAAGGTGTCCCAATCGCTGACATGATCGCAAAAAGAGCTTCTTTTGCATAAAGATGATGAGGCAGATCAGGGAGGGTCACCCACACCGGCATCAAAGCCGATTCAACCATTAGTGTAAAGTCGGGTTCCCACTTGAAGATGCGCATGGGTGCACGAGCTAGAAACCACATCTCCTTAGATCGGAGGCGAAGGTAATCTTCCTCAATAGATGGACGGATTAAGATGTGTTTCCGATCAATAACTCCTGCCTTGATTGATCCCTTAAACTCAAATCCTTGCAAAGCTTTGCGAATCACCTCGATCGGAGGTTCGTTGTGAGAAAATTTCCCAATAAGGGCAAATTTCAAAGGCGCCACAAGAGCAACTTCCTCATCTTCAGTAAAAGTAATGGCAGGCACGCCCTTAAAGATAGAGACCGGTCGGGAAGCCAGTTTTGGGGGAGCCTCAACACGACCAGCGACCACCTCCGCAAAGGACTTGGGCGCGGCCATCGGGGCTCCGGCCTGGCCGTCGGCCAAGCCGAAAACGACGGGAAACGAAGAAATCTTCAGAAGATCACCGCGGCGCTGATATATATATATATAAAATATATATATATATATATATATATATATATATATACATACACATAGAGATAAGAAATGTGGAGAGGCGTCAAGTGTGTGTGTGCATGAAACATATGAGTGAGAGTGTGCTAGAGTAAGTGAATGTGTACAACAGGAAAGTGAATCATGGCACAGTGTATAGAGTGTCAATGTTATGTCATAGTGTTAAGGTGTGTAAAAGCATGGCAAGGGTTCTCAGAATGTAGTTGACAGTGAGTAGAAAGCCCAAACCAAGTTTTCAGTCCCATATATCACTCCAAATCAATAACCCAATGGAATATGAGACTTCTCATTAAATTCATTTCAGTAAACAAGGAAGGGAAAGAAAAGGAAACCAATTCATTCATCATTTTCAGTTCAGTTTTTTAATTGAAAACTTCAATCCCAATTTCGAAACCAATACTCAATAAAACCACCCCAAAATTGGCATACATGTAGATTACATATAGGTGAACTATATTAGGGATCTAAACAGTGATTTAATAACATTTAAATGGGTTAATTAATCAACCAAAATTCGATTTCAAAATTTGGATAATTCTTAAATATTGTGTATCAGTCCAAAATAGGGTAAATGGGAATTAGCCTTCGAAATCAAGTTAATATCATGGTTTATTTCTTGGTAAATGCAAACACACTTATGCACGTGTCTTAGGGTCCAAATTATGTCCACCACATACGACACAGACGTGTCCATATATAGTCAAACACTTTTTAGACACAAACAACACACAGTGAATAGCACGAGTTCCCACGTGTCGTGTACACGACACGACACGAATTAGGGCTCGTGCTCATGCAAGGGGGTACGCCTAGGGTAGACCTAGGGCTATGTCACCCTGACTTGCACCCACGTGTCCCCGTGTCCTACTGAAAAGCTTGTATCTAAACCTATTAAAATACGACTGAACCATCAGTCAAGACCAGTGCAGAGTCTCGTACGTGTCCGACACAACATGAAACGACTCGAGGCTTAGAGGCCCTCTTGTCAGTCACTTTCCCCACCCCCTCGTCCAATCCTAGCTCGCCACGTGGCCTGTGCAACGAGCACGAGGCTACGAGCAGCAAGGGAACGTGTCAGTGCCAAAACAGTGAGTTCGTAGCCCTCGTATGGAAACGACACAAATCAAAACACCTATGTGTCTTCACAAGAATTCGAGAGGAACCCTAGATCTACAAAGCTGTTCAAAATGATTCAAAAAATAACAAAATAAATTCCTAAGAGACATTTCTACAAAAACTTAGGTAGTCTAATGGACACGTGTCCGATACGGACAAGAAATGGGTCTATCTTGACAAAAAGCAAAGCCTACAGCTAGAGGACTCCTGGGGCTTTCCAAATATGCAAAGAAAACTAGAATTTAATGGTGTTTAGATGGTTTTACCTATTGGTGTCCGAATGCAAGAAAACTCTCAAGTAGGGGGGTTTCTCATTGCTAGACAATGCTTCCAAATTGTCCACAAACTGAAATTAAGTCACACACACAGAAAGAATACCTAATTTAGAACCTATTGCAATTTGTTTGAGGGAAAAAGGAATTAAATTGGATTTTCTATGAATTAATGAAGTTAGAAAAAATAACTGTTCCTTAAACTTGATCTTTCCTAAAAGAGGCTAGCCCTAAATGGAGGAGAGTATAAATAGGGGGGTTCCCAATGTGGTCGGCCATAGTGGGTTAGGGTTAGTGATAGGCTATGGGCTTAAGTTGTAAATCAATGGTTTCAAAACCATAAGTCATGGCTTATGACTAAAAGCCTTCTCTATTATAACTTGAGCCTAAAAGACAAAAACATGGGTTAACTATAGTTAGACTAGGGTTACTTAACCTAACCAAGGTAGTCACAACTAGGGTTAGCTTCTAGACTAGTCTACCAAGGTCAATGCTTAACAAAGTCAACCAAGTCAACCATCATCAAAAATAATTCCTAAAAATTCCATAAATTCAAATAAATAATATAAAAACCAAATAAACCCAAAAATAAAAAAAATACCCTCAAACTAGAAATATGATAGTGACACCGTATATCGGGAATTGTTATGTCACCACAGTACTTGTCATCAGACGGCCATCAAGAAGGATGGTAGCTCGGAAGGGAGCATTCCTCACACCACGTCCTGGGTCTCATACCTTTTCATACTAGGCGCCTCAGGTCGGGTTTCTTCCTAAGATCCTCAAACTCTGGAGGAGGTACAAAACCTGGCACCGACTGCCAAGAGATCGAGGTACACGGGCGACACATTTTGGAGTCGAACTGACTCCATCAGTTATTTTTGTCATGGTACTCAGCAACTGTCAGAGAAGGCACTCTTGGCAGGATTTCTCATGGTGTGGCTACGGAATTACGTAGTCTCGGGCAGGAGGGTTTCATTAAGAGGATCAGTCACCACTTTATCCTTCCCGTCGTAAAGCTGGTTTTTGGGGTCAAATTGGCCCTTCTTCCGGCCATGGTGTGCAGCATACACCATGGCCTTCGTGCTTTTTCGTCCAATGTCATCGCCCATGACACATCGATGGATTTTGAGCGCATAGAGCTGTCATACCATTATCTGATGGGGTGGTTGTTAATGCACTGCCGGTCTTTGATGAGGCCTGGAGCAGAAGATGGTGTTACGGCTGATGACGCTTTCATTTTTTGATTCCACCATCAGCCCTGGGAGTGCAGCACCATGCCAGCCTGTCGGAGGGTACAGGCGAGAGTGGGCAGATATGACTTTTTGTGTATGTTCCTCGTTTTACCGCTGAAGAGGTGAGAGGCGTACATGTTGATGGTATCGGGCCTCCTCACCTCTTACCTGAGAAAATGCTCCTTTGGCTGCGTAGTATCCGTCCAGCGCACCTAGTATATCATAGCCGCAACAACGTCTACTTGGAGCCCTACTTGCCCCGTAGGTTCTTCCTCCAGTTCGGGTATAGCCAGCTATTTTTTGACCGTCCTAGCTCTTGTCTGGGCTTTAAAGGTAGCGTCCTGGACGGTATCAGGGTATGGCATTATTATGACACGGTTCATACCCGAACCACCTTTTCGGTTCCTGATGGTGAAGCGCCAGGGGAGATTTTATATTTAGCTGCCCTATACCATGTTACAGCGAGGAAGCCTTTTGTTAATTTTGACTCAAGTACCAGCTTTATTGTGGGTACTGGCTTAGCAGAGAAGCACAAACGGTCTAAGACGAGGAAGAGGAGGATGAACACAGTTTCCGTACCTGACTCGGAGTCCACCAATACGTACGAAGAGAATGATGAGCGCGATGCCGATAACTCTTCCCCTCCTGTGGAAGATGTTGGGGCAGATCAACCGCCTGTTGTGCCAGATGAGATGGTGGCGAATTAGCCGCATGTTGTGCCTGATGAGATGGTCGCGGATCAGCTATCTGTTGTGCCTGACCCTTCACCGTGAAGCAGGATGCTGTAAGATGTCGCGGCCTGTTCATTAAGGAGAGAGGCGAAGGTGGTGACGTCATTTCGGAGGTGAATTGAATTGTGACCATCTCCTTTTTTACCCCTTTTTTTTGAATTATGACCTAATCATTTTTCTTTTCTCTATAGGTGTCGGAAGAGTCAGACTCTCGGGAATCGGCTGCTGTTTTTGATGTCAATCCGGCCCTAAATACTTTGATTAATAACATGTGTGCCGAGATTATTTCTGTCGGGGTCCCCTCGACGGCGGCTGAGGGATTTCACATTGCTGAGGTCTCGACCCAGGGCGACGGGGGCTCCGCTGAACCCGTCCCCGAGACCGCTAAATTTCGGCAGGGTGACGTTGACCCAGTCGTGTCTCCTTCCATGGCATCTGGGGCAGGGGAACTAGCTGAATTTGGCTTGGAAGTTGCTGGTGAGGGGACTATGGCGGTTGTGAACGAACCTCAGCCTCCACAACCCTCCCCTGGTAAGATAAGCCAAATTTTGACTAGTGAGGAGGCCCATTTGCTCTATTATCACATCCTTCAGGTTATGCTGACTGACTGTTGCTCTGGACATACAGGTCCTGCCTCTTCACTGCAAATGACGGATATTGTCAGGGAAGGCTCTACCAGCAGGGATCTGGTGGGAGCGAGTGTGCCCCCTCCTCTTTTGACTTATATCGAGGGGCCTCCCGCTAGATCTAGTTCTGGAGATCGAACGACGACGCAGCCGGGGCAGGAAGGAATGGTCCATGCATCCTCCTCTACTCATATGGCTTCGAGGGTTGACCTCTCCGTCTTACCGAGTATCCAGGCTCTCCGGGCCGCGAAGGAGGAGTTAGATGCTATTCTTGTATCTTTTCGCTCAAAATTTGTTTCCCTGGTGACGGGGGTGGCAAGTTCTGGCGCGTCTCTTTCGACACTGCCAGCTACACTTTCCATGATGCCGTCCTCTACGAAAGTTTTGGATGAGGCGTCACAAGATGTAGTTGACAGTTTCTATCGCCACTTAAAGAGAGGGGTCGAAGCATCTGTGGAGCGGCGGACCCCCTTTGCCTTAGTCCGACAATGCGCCCGAGGCCAGATCGACATTCTTAAAACCCTCCCTGGTAGGGCAGGGATAGCTGCGCTTCTGGAGCCCAAGCAGTTAGAGGCTGATTAGCTCGTGACCCAGTTTCAAGTACTGCGGCAAGCTGATCTGTCTATAGCAATAGATCAGGAGCGGGGCTTCCTTATCATTGTACTGGAGAAGATAAGGGTTACACGAGATACGTCCAAGACGGTTATAATGAAGGACCTTGGCGACCTATCTCTTCAGTATGACCAGCTGAATCGCAGGAGCGAGGATTGCATGGCTCGGAAAGTGGGCGCTTCCCACAAAATAGTTGACACAAGGGAGCAGATCCTCGAACTCCAGAGGAAGCTGGCTTTTTCGGAGTCTGAGCTCCAAGTTTCTCGAGCAGATAGAGAGCTGATTGTTCAGGAGGTCGAAAAGGTCGCACGAGCTTCTGCTAGCCTGGAGTGTGCTCTGAAGAAGCTCGAGGATAGCTGGCAGGCTCATGCGCACCTAGAAGACTTGGAACGGCAGATTTTGGAGGTCGAGCGTCGGGCCAAGCAAGGGTTTGAGCGGTCGACTGCCTTGCTGAGGGACCGTCTCATGGAATTATGTATCGTCGAGCCATAGTCGGCTTTTTTTCCTTCTTTTGTTTTCGTTCTTTTCCTTTCTTGAGAGGGACGTGGTCCACAGAACATGTAGTATTTTTGACTTTCAAATAAAAGAGTATGCTTTATTCTACCTTTCATTTGTATTGCTTATTGCGCTTGTGGTGTTGTGGTATTTGCCCCACTGGAGGACTGTTTGTGGACTTGTTACCCTTGGTATTCCCTGGTTTTAGGTACGGATAACAAGCTTGATGGAGATACTTAGAACAATCCCACAATAAGGTGGCCATGAAAGTTACTGGTATCGAGAGAAAGAATGCCATGGAGCAGCTGGGCTCTCGGGACATGATGAGAAATGAGGAACATGTACTAGGGAACTTAGGACAGCATTTACGGCCAATAGAGGACATTTGTGCGCCTATTATCCTTGGCGTACTCTGATTTTTGGTACAGATAATAAGTCGAGAGAAAAACCAACGTACTTACTCAAAGGTAATGAGGACATGGTAAATATGAGGGTTTCTTCGATGGAGCCTTCCCACTCAGAGGTAAGGAGGACATGGCAGGAGTGGGCTCCATGAAGGGTACATAGGACGACTCAGAGGTAATGAGGACGTGGAAGTTCTATGTGAGGGACGGTTTGTTTTTGATGGAAGAGAAACAACTCAGAGGTAATATCGATATGGTTGTTTCGGAGAGTTTATGGATCTTGTTACCCTTTTTGTGCACTAAAAGTGCGGGTATTGGATCATAAGGAGGGAGCTCGTTTAGGAAGAAAGTTTAGAGGTATAATCATACATGACTTACGACCTAAAAGACGCGATATAGATTCATTTGTAGTGACCGGAGTATAAATTTAGCGGTACCTATGGGTACATAACTCGACAATCTGGGAGATTTGGGATCAGAATGTAAGTTCAGCGCTACTAGAGGGTACACAACTCAATAATCTAGGAAATTTGGGATCTAAATGTAAGTTCAACAGTACTAGAGGGTACATAACTCATCATTTTAGGAAATTTGGAGTCGGAATGTGAGTTCAGCGGTACGAGGGGGTACATAACTCATCATTCTAGGAAATTTGGAGGATGTCGTTTCAGACGTAATACTTCTTCAGGAAATTGTCGTTGATGGGCAACATGAGCAAGTCTATATTTTGTTTTACGAGGTGGTAGGCTCCATTGGAGAATACAGCATCGATGATGAATGGGCCTTCCCACTTTGGCTGAAACTTTTCGACGGTTTTGTGAGTCATAACCGTCGGCCTCCGAACTGCCAGAACGAGATCGCCTACTTGGAATATTCTGATTTTAACCTTCTTATTGAAGGCGCCGGAGATACAGGCTTGGTACAGCTCGATTCGTTGTTGAACTAACAGGCGCTTCTCATCTAGGGCCTCCAACTCTTATAGTCGGCGACAGTGATTATCATCTGTCATCAATAGATAGGTAAGAACGGCGAGGAGTGAAGGGATTTGAGTCTCCAATAGGAGAACTGCCTCACTTCCATATACCAGAGAGAACGGTGTGTTCCCGGCGGTCGTCCAAATTATAGTACAGTACGCCAATAAGCATTGGTGGAGCTTTTTATTCCAGTCGTATTTGTTTGATGACACGAACTTCTTGAGAAGCTTTGTGATTGTTTTGTTGAACGCTTCAGCCAGACCATTAGCCGCCGAGTTGTATGGTGTTGAAGCAATATTCTGGATTCGGTGTTTGTCGCAAAACCGATTGAAGGCGTCGCTTGCCAACTGAGGACCATTGTCGTGGATGATCCTTCGGGGCAGTCCATAGTGGTAGATAACGTGATGCTTGAGAAAACTAATCACGTTTGAAGTCTTTACTTCTGCTAGCGGAATAGCCTCCGCCCATTTGGAGAAGTAATATGTGATTGCGAGTATGAAGCGGTGTCCTCGGGAGGAAGGCGGAGTGATCGGACCGATGATGTCCATTCCCCAAGCTTCGAATGGCCAGGATGCCACTGTCGGATGTAGAAACTCGGATGGCTGGTAGATGAAATCTGCATGGACTTGACAGGCTTTGCACTTTCTTGCATAGTCTATCACATCGGTAACCATTGTGGGCCAGTAATAGCCCATTCGACGAAGGCAGTCTTGTAATTTTGGGCCAGGCTTATAGGCTCCGCAGATGCCATCATGAGCTTCGGCTTCTTTTGCTTCTGTATTTGACAGACATCGAAGTAGTAATCCATCGTATGATCGTCGATACAACATTTTTGTCTCTGTATCATAGAATAATCTGAAGGAACGTCTTCTGATAGAAGTGGCATCCTTCGAATTTTCTGGCAGGATGTCGTAGACAATGAAGTCGATGAATGGTTGTTCCAGTCTGGTGCTTCGTCGATAGTCAGAGCGGAGCAACTCTCGATATATTGAACATTGTCCTTGGGGCTGACCAATTCACGGCCTATTATGTAAACTAAGTGGTGAGCATGATTCGGAACTGCTAAGGAAGCGGCAAGGCCTGCTAGGGCATCGGCTTCAATGTTCTGGGGGCTGGGAATGTGTTCTATAAAGAACGCTTCCAAGGATGAGATGATGTCTATCGCTATTTGGTGATAGGGGATCATATCTTCATGACGCACTTCGTATGAGCCCCGGATCTGGTTAACGATTAGCTGCGAATCGCCGTATGCTTCATGGTATTCTACCCCCAGCTTCTTTGCGAGTCGGAGGCTAATGGCCAAAGCATTGTACTTGGCCATATTGTTTAAACAGGGCTCTGTGAGGGAATAAGCCCGATTGATCACTAGCCCGGTGAGAGAAATCAGCACCACTCCGACTCCAGAGACGATGTTGCCTTTGGGCCCAGTTCTAGAAGCGTCGTCGAAGAACATTCACCATACAGTATCGTGGGAGGCCATATTTGAATCGGCAACCTCATTTGGAATCTCCTCGTCTATTCTGGTTGACTCCGAACCTGGATGAGCTGCTAAAAGGTCTGCCAAAGCTTGAACTTTAACAGCCTTCTGTGGGACGAAGATCACGTGGTAGGGAGACAATAATATCGCCCAGGTAGCGAGGCGGGAGCTGAGTGCACCTAGCTTGGTCATAAGGACCGTGAAGGGGTTAACTCTTGATACGACATGGATGGTTTGTCCCGTGATGTAGTGTCGCGTCTTCTGAATGGCAAACACCAGAGCAAGGCACTCATTCTCCATGGTAATGTATCGATGCTCCGGCCCCATCATCATTCGGCTGAGGTAATATATAGCTTGCTCATGGCCTGCATTGTTGTTTTATGCTAGTAAAGCACCGAAAGAATATTCCATCGCTCGTACATAGAGCAGGAATGGTCTTCCAGCAACCGGGGCTACCAGGACTGGAGGGTTCGTTAGATATTCTTTGATGCTGTCGAAGGCGTGCTGGCATTCTTCATCCCATATGAATGAAACGCCCATCTTTATGAGGTGGGTGAATGGTCGACATCGTCCGAAGAGGTTAGAAATAAACCTCCTGATGTAGGCCAGCCTTCTTTGAAGGCCTCGGAGTTCACGGAGATTTCTCATGGGACCCATCTCCATGATTGATTTCTTCTTCTCAGTGTCTATGTGGATACCTGGGAAGTAATGATAAAACCCAAGAAGTTCCCGCTGGATACACCAAAGAAAGATTTTGTGGGATTCATCTTCAAATTGTGCGCTCGCATCAGGTCGAACACTGTCCTCAGATCATGCAGATGATCTTCTTTAGAGAGGCTCTTGATGGTGATGTCGTCAATGTAGCATTCCACTGTCTTGCGCAGGTGGTCACTAAAGATGATGCTCATAGCTGTTTGATAGGTGGCGCCAGTGTTCTTTAAACCGAAAGGCATGACTATGTAGCAATATATGTCAATTAGTGTTCGGAATGATGTATGCTTTTCGTCATCAGGGAATATCTTGATTTGGTTGTACCCTGAAAAACCATCCATGAATGACATACGCTCAAAGACGCAGGTGTTGTTAATCATGATGTCTATGATAGGGAGGGGGAACTCATCCTTGGGACATGCTTCATTTAGATTTTGGAAGTCGATGCAAATTTGAATCTTCTCATTCTTCTTAAGGACTGGTACTATGTTGGCGACCCAGTATAGATGTTGCTCTTCCCGGATGAAGCCGCTGGCTATTAGTTTGTTGACCTCAGCTTCGATGGAGTTCATGATGTCCGGGCAGAACCGTCATTGCTATTGCTTGACTGGTTTTGTGTCTGGACGAATGTTAAGCGTATGAAGTGCAACTTCGGGGTTCAGTCCTGGCATGTATTCGTAGCTCCAGGCGAACACGTCGATATATTCTCTGACGAGTTGTAGTAGCGATTCTCGCTCTTCGTCTGTCAGATTCTTGCAGACGAAGATTGGCTTTGGAGAGGACTCATCACCGAGATCAACTTGTACAACCTCATCCTCGGTGGGAGGCTCCCTTTGTTCGAACCGCTTCTCCAATTGCACATCTAGTTGTTGTGTCCACGGCTCTAACTCAATAAGTTCAGTAATGTCTTCAACTTCTTCGTAGGCGTTGGCAAATGCCATATTGACGGACAAGACTTGCCTGAATACGTCCCCGATACTGACATCCGAATCGAAAGTTGGTGATCTGGTTGAATGTGAATGCCAGTCGCATTCCTCGTCTGAGCTTTCAGGGGTCATTGTCAGTGTAACATAACCTAGACCACATCTATTTTTGTTGTAGTAATCTCATGGTTTCCCAGCCGGGACAGGCAATTGTAAGGGTAATTGCCATCCAGTGCCATAGTTCAGGCCTGGCGTAGTTTCCAGATCATACCTTTGTTTTTGCATGAGGTACTTGGATCGGGGACTATACAGATAAAAGGGCAGTCTTCCGGTGTCGGGTTCGAGATCAACTTCTTCTATCCTGAAGGGTTGTGGATCATTCTTCCGGCCGAAGATGATTGGATGATCCTCTCCCTCGATTATACGGTAAGCGTCTTCTACTGGAGTAAGTTGATTTGCACTGTAGACATTTGTTACCTGTGTGTGCAGGTGGGTGCCTATACCGTGTTCCATAGCATACATTGTACAAAGCTTATTAAGCTCGAGGTAGTTCAAAGATAACCCTTTATTGATGAAGTAAGGTATCTTTTCCAGTGGGATTATATCATCTGCGGATGGAACATCGGTGTGAGCAGCCACATACTTGGCCAACTCTGGCTCTTCTTCAACCACCCCCTGTGTCAATGAAGACAGGAAGGATGACTTGGGCAGCTTAATCCTCAGGGGCTCCATGGGTGGAGCATAACGTGGTGACGTTGGCGTACTACCCACCCCCAGTTTGGTGCTCGGTACTGGGCGAGGAGTTATTGGCTGGCTAGCAGTCCCCGACTTAGTACTCGGCTGCCGATTCATTCTGGAAAGACGAATCGTCATCGGCTTGACATAAGGATTGAGCTCCTCTATTTGTTGCTGACTAGCTGTAGGTAGCCTGATTGTCAGTGGCTCTGTCGTGGGTCTTGGCGCTTGGCCAGACTTTGGTAGTCGGATTATCATCTGCTTCTCCTGTGCAGAGAGGCTGATTGCATCCTTACGAAGAGTGGGCGTAAGAGGTACAGTTCTGCCAGGTTTGTGGGCTTGGAGGTGGATTGTCAGCGGTTCTTCTGATCCAGCTGTCGTCTCAGTTTGAGCTTGAGTATCTCCTTCGGTAAGGTATTTTTTTGACTTCTTGTACAAGCATGAATCTGAGTAGTAGGATTCGACCCCTTTAATAGGATCGATGTCGACAAATTTTGTCTTCACGAAGCCGTGCTTGTCGACATACTTAAAGCACTGGTGTTGTATGGAGGGCACGATCATATAGTCGTGTATCCAAGTATGCTCCAGGAGAATGTTGTAGGAAGTGTCCGCATCTATGACATAACAGGTCACTTCTGACTGAAGGTCGCCGATTTGGCACTTCAAGCGAATATTCCCGATGGGATAGCTTCTGCCTGAATTGAAACCGCTGATGGCGGTACTTGTCGACGTCAGGCGATGCATTGGGATGCACAGATGGTGTAGTAAGCTCTTCGGGATGATGCTTATGGAAGAACCGGGATCAATATGCATCTGATCCACTTTGATATCGCTAATGTACCCGATATAATACAGAGGGCGATCGTGCATGTTGGTCTTGATAAGCATATCCTGTGAAATGAAGACGATGTTGGGCATTGTTCCTGTGCAAGCGTTGTCCTAGAGATCTACAGGCAAGCTTTCCCCAGTGAGATTGGACTGAGCCAGATATGCATCGACGTTCTGGAGTGCCTCGCATAGTGCGACACGAACATCTTTGGAGAGTGTCAGGAGTTCGTATAGCGACAACTTGGCCGGTGTGTTGGCCAATTGTGCCAAGATGTCAAAGTTGTAGGGCCTCTCCAGCTCCTGAGGCGTCTCTCTTCGGAGCGGCTTGTCAAAGCGAGTCTTCTTCGGCCTAAGCTTGTCGGTCGTCGAAGGCTGAGAAGGTCCTGGGGCATCAGCAGCCGTCGGCTGATGATCTTCAGCCGAGTTACCCAGTGGAGGTTCGGTTTGCGCGCCAGAGCGGGTAACAACAACAGTAACTTCTTCGACCTCTACCGAGATTGTGCGGCATAATTTGACTTTTCCACTCTACTTCTTGCTGGTGGAGGGAGGTACGGACTGAATTACTTCAGGTACCAGGTCAGGATGGACCCACATGATCTCCCTCGTGATGTGGTAAGGGGCATTAGACCAGCAGCCTGGTCTCGGAGAGGTAAAAGGTTAGCAACCTCCATCTTTGCTCTAGGGACGGGCACTACTCCATCTTGAATCTTCGTCAAAGGAAAGCTGTCGAATTGTACTGACACTATGTTGGCTGCTACGGTCACCTCTTCGAAATTAATGGCCAAGGCCTTAGAGTCGATGAGATGCTGGATGTATCACTTCAGTTGGTAGCAGTCTTATATAGCACGGTGGACATAGCGATGGTAGTGGCAGTACATAGGGCTCTCCATTTTTGCAGGATCAGGTTCACGTCTTGGAGAAGGGAGCTGAATTCGACCTCCTTGTATGAGCATGTCCAAGATGGACTTGACATGGCCGTCCTCGAAGGAATAGGTCATCTGAGGCTACTTCTTCTCTGCCAAATTCGGTTCAGGCTTCGGGGTTGTGTCGGCTACCATAGCTTGTTTGCCCTTGTTGTCCCGATTGTTAGAAGGGTTACCACCATTGTTGCTGTTGGTGTTAGGGTGTTTGCCCTTGTCCTCTCCTTCCGATACGTGCAATCCCAGACCTCTCATTCCGATACGTGCAATCCCAGTTGGCGAGCTTTCTTCAACTTGTCTTCTGCGCTAGTGGCGTTGATAATGAAAGTCTTCCAATCCTTAAACTGATTTTTGCCCATACAGAGGCTGATCGTAGGAAGCAGCCTCTTTTGGCAAATTTCTATTAAGGAAGAATCCGGGTTACCGGAAGGCAACTTCATCGTGGTTTGGCGAAACCTCTCAATATAGTTCCTTGTCAGCTCATTTTCTCCTTGAACAACGTCCATGAGTGTGGACATTGTCATGTCTTGTCCTACCTCGTAGAATCTCTCCAGGAACATACGTTTGAAGCCAGCGAAGGAATGGATGCAGTTGTCCGACAAGTTGTGGTACCAGTCGAAGGCGACCCCTTCTAGTGTCCCGATGAACAACCGCGTAAGGATGGCATCATCATGAGGAAGATGGTCGGTTGTGACTTTAAAATAGGTGATGTACCTGCTTGCAGATGTCTTCCCATCATACGGATTGATGTTGAATGGTTTATATCTTGGTGGGAAGGGCACATCTCTCCACGCAGCAGGAGACGATTGTCGTATCCTGGGTCTTGGCAATTTTCTCGGGCGTGGAACATGGCCCGGAGCTCCTGGACTTCTTTTCTTGCCTCCATGGCCTCGTCTGCAGCGTTGGGAGCCGATATTTCAGGAGGATTATCACCCGAGTTTGGTACAGCTGTGTTTGAGTCCACATGGATCGCGGGACCCAAGCTTGTTTGGCCAGGCGTCCTTCCTTGTAGAGTTGGAAGGGCTACTTTGATCTCGTCCACGGACTTGACCAAGCATGCAATATGGCCTCCAGAGTGTCGATGCGTTGGTGATCACTAGGACCATCTTAGTTGCTGTCCGTCATGAACATCGTCCTTACATGAGGAGAGATAGAAGAAACGGTAGAGGACATGTTGTCACGACCCGCACCCTGTGTAGGGGTACGAGAAGTGAGTACGTCCAGCCTACGCCGCAGTGTCGACGGTAGAACGCTGTCCTAGGTTACTATTTAATCAATTAACTCACGCAATTATATAACGTACTTGTCAAATCTCAACTCCGAATGGAGGACAAGTATAGATATAATAAAATCTCAATCACAGTCTAAGCACGATAAGATAACACAGAAGTTTATAACTAAAGACTAAACAACAACATTTATAAACTACTAAATAATAATATCTCAAACAAACTCAAATACAAACTCGTATCTCAAGTTATTACAATTCAAGTTCTAAAACAGAAAAACTAAACCAAGTCTACTAGCTAGTCTTCCGATCACTCCTGAGTGTCGGGGCCATAGGTAGCTAAGCCATCTCCTACTCTAAGGCAAGTTGGGCAAATGTCCTCAGGGCAATCATCTTTAATATTTTTAACAGGTCTAGACAGGACTGGAACGAGCACAACTCATCTAAAAAACCTAAATAAATGATAGAGAACTATAAAGAAGTTATAGACAGTTTTATTGATGAACATGGTAGTTTGTATACAGGTGATGGTATAGAGAAACAGTTAAGATACAAGGATAGTAAGGTAAGTAAAACAAGAGAAGAATCATGGCAATGAAGACTGTAAAATATAATCTAGCTAAACTAGAGTAACATGATATAAGTCTATACAGTAAATGTAGACAAGTGTAACTCCAATGTAAGTCCAGTACAAGACGAATCTAATACAAGGTGAATCCAGTACGAGACGATTCCAGTCATAGTGATTAATGAATCCAAGGTGAGTCCAGCCTATACTCTAACAGTGTGCTTTAAAATATCGAGATCGACATGTAAACGGCTTTAGGTAATACGGCACATCGCACACTCGCGAAGTGTGGGATGGCTATCATTCTAGAATAATTCTAAGGGTGTGGTTCCAGTATTTGGGTAATGTTCACATGTCTACTCTAATATTTCCTCGCCCACAAGTACAAGTGAATCCAGAAATACGATACGAGAAATCGAGATGAGTCCAGCCAAACATAATGATACCAGCAAGAGATTCCAGAGTGATTTTCGTAGGTGGTTCCAGTAGTGATTCTAGAAGGTAATTCCAGTAGTGGTTCTAGAAGGTGATGCCAGTAGTGATTCTAGAAATAGAGGCCAGATAAGATGGTATGTGTGTCGCATACATGAATCGAGAAATATTCATGCGTGTTGTAAGAATCACATAAAACTAACTAGAACTGAAGTACAGTAATTGACAAGTAAATGAAAGAACTATCAGAGAATATACTCGCCTGATACTCTGAAAAGAGTAATGTAATATCAGATGTCTGCACTGGAGTCACAATGTCCTAAATAGAGCAGTATGGGTTATAATTTGTTTAAAAATACGATAAATGAAGTTTACGATGCAATCTACATGATTTCTAGGTCAATCTAGGTCAAAGTCAACTCTAAGTCAAACCTGGTCAACTGTCTAGGTCAAACTAGGTCAATCCTAGTCCAGTCAAGTCCCACTAATCCTAACCAAGCCTAGGCTAGTACACAAGCATACCTATATTACATTAGATATATAATATTGCATTCATTACTCATTCAAGACACTAATACTTGCATATTACTTGCATAAGATTGCATACATTTATTCTTGCATTCAAGTATTATTGTCATTCATTCCCTTACACCACCATATGCATGTTCATTACAAGTATACCTATGATGTATGTGATACATACTTATATAGATAGATAGGTACATAGACATCACCATACACCCTTACAGATATATTTGTATTGCATAACACATTCTTTCATTTAAATTCAACAATGCATACATTATGTATACTACATCCTTACATTCATTTGCATATGTCATTATATACATACATGCATATTTACATATTTCCATAAATAGATATATATATATATATATATATATATATATATATATATATATATATATATATATATATATATATCTCCTCAATATATATATATATATATATATATATATATATATATATATATATATTGAGGAGATATATATATATATATATATATATATATATATATATATATATATATATATATATATACATTGAGGAGATAGAGAGGGGCTAAGGAGTTAACTATGCTTGAAAATATATGAGTGTGTAGGTTTTCTATATTAAAACTCAGGAAATAGGGAGTAGTGTGCAGGGGGTTGTATAGGCATATGTGTGTGTTTATGTAAAAATCTATGATGTGTATAACAGTGCATGACTGTACAAGTGACAGTGAGCTAATTCTGGAAATTTCAGTGAATGAAGATGTGTGTGATGGAATGAGCTTAGTGTCATAGTGAAGGGTGAATATATGGTACATGACAGTAGCTTGTAGGTCCTCAGCCTAGGTCCCAAACCAGTCCATGTGAATGGGTTCATTGATATATATAGGAATTAAACATTTATGCACTCTCAGTTCTCTCAAGTTCATATCTGTTTTTCTGTTGTTTTTTCCCCCAATCTCAGTTAACTCAGCCATCCCAGGAAATAAATTTCAAAAATCAAAATTGAACTCTACCTATACCACACTTGAACCCCAACTCTTAATAACTTGAAACCTATACTCAAGTTCTCAGGAACCTGAGAATCAATGACCAATATGTGAAATCTGATAGTGCATACCCAATGTTCTCAGGTTTCATTCATAGGTATCTCAGGAATTTCGTAACATGGTAAAACTCAGTTCTATTTAACAGTGAATCAATACTACATATCTTGAATTCTCATGTTTTAGTTTACTATCCCTTTACGATACAACATATTACCAAACCAAACTGATACCAGTACTGGGATACATGAGTCTAATGCCCACCAAGACACCACTGCTCAAATACCTTGATATTACTCAAGTATCCCAACCTTCAAAACACTCTAATACAACTCAGGAAATTGTAGAAGCATGAAAAAGAGAAGAAAAATAATCCGTGCGGCCGAGGAGCCACATACGGCTCAAGAGTCCCATGCGGCTCAATCACAGAGTGGACTCCATACGGCCAGCAGAGGAAAGCCACGTGCCTTTTTAGAACGACTGTACCCAGCGTCATTCAAACACAAATTAATGCCCTGACGGCTGACAATTAATGCTCTGACGGCTGACAGCTGACAGCTGACAGTCCTGACGAGAAGTAGTCATGATGACTGACACAAGAGCAACATCTTCCTAGGGAACTAGGGAAAATCTTCACAACTTCGAAGCTAGTTTATGCGGCCAGTCTAGACGAGTTCATGCGGCCAGTGCAGAGAAACCTATGCGGTTCAATCACGAAGGTCCCCCATGTGGCTCGGCCATGAAGAAATCCATGCGGCTCGGCCATGAAGACTCTTATATATCTCGGCCATGAAGACCCCCATGCGGCTCAGTCATGAACATATTCATGCAGCTCGGTCATGACAACCTTCATGCGGTTCGAGTATAGAGACTATTCATACGGCTCGGTCATGAAGTCTTTTATGTGGCTCGGTCATGACGACCTTCATGCGGCCCAAATATGAACGCTCCTCATGTGGCTCAACAATGATGACAGGACACGTATCCTAAAGATAATCAAATTTTGGGTCATATCCCAATGATTTGGGACACGTGGCAAGAGAATGAATTAAATTGATTCATCTATATTTGCGGATATCAACAAATCATCATGATGGGGATTTATTACAATCAACATTAAAGACTGACATGATTTGGCATAATCCTCATTAATGGCCCAGATCCTTCACGCTCAAGATTAATTGCCCAGATTGATCACTTATCAGGCCGCCGCCACTTTGAGAATGGACAATCATTGTAAACCCTAATGATGCTCCCCACTATTATAAATAGCAGGGTGCCATTCCCTTGCAAAAAAGGATACTTACGGAGAGAGATACGCACATACAGAGAGACACTCCCCCAATAATAAAAAAATCCACAGAGATCAATCCAGAGAGAGAGAAGCCAGAAGCGCAATACGAGGAGAGCAAGAAGAGCATTTCTTTATCAACGCCAACCATCTCGTCATAGGAGCCAAGGCTACGTCCGATCGTCTAAGGAGTAAGGAAGAGCTGCCGTCGCTTTCCCGAGCCTCTATCGTCACCCCCCAGAATCAAAAATAAACAATTGTACTTAGATTTCTGTACCTAGGTTTTCGTCCCTAGGCTTTCTTTGTACAAGCGAGTTTGTAACGTGAAGTAAAAGTCCAGTCCTCCCATAAAACTGTTCTGCTCTTTTATATTTTGTGGCAAACACGATGGCGACTCTTCTGGGGAAGTCCCCGCTGATGGAAGGGGGAAAAAGACGAATGTTCCCAGCCCGAAGATCTCAACCACTGTGACTAAAAGACTGTCGTCTAAACGAGTGCCCACCATCGGAGTTTTCCAAGGTACTCGCTCTAAGACGAAATCTACTACCGTGGGAGATTCGTCGTCCATAACGTAGAGGGTTGCTGGGGCGGGGGGTAGCACCCCTCCGAGCCTCCACAGCAATCCGATGTTCCAAGAAGATGAGCCAGGGGAGACAACTCTCCCATCAGATACAGCAAACCTCGACGTCCCCGACGACATCCACAACTCCCAAGACGAGGCGAACTCGGAGTCTGGGGGTACTGTTCCTTTCGAGTCTGAATCAGAAGGGAACATACCCACATATCCCGATGACTTCTCACTACAGGGGTACGATTCGGAGGGCACTTCCTCTACCGCCCCGTCTATCTCTCCTCATAAGAAGACGGTATTCATGACAGACAGCAACCAAGGTGGTTCCAGTGATCGCCAGCGCATCGACAGTCTCGAAGCCATATTACTTGCTTTGGTCAAGTCTGTAGACGAGATTAAAGCGGCCCTTCCAACTCTGCAAGGAGGGACGCCTGGCCAAACAAGTATGGGTCCCGCGGTCAATACGGACTCGAATTCGGCGGCACCAAACCCGGGCAACAATCCTCCGAAAACAACGGCCCCTACCGCCGTGGACGAAGCACGTGAAGCGAGAAGAGAGGTCTAGGAGCTCCGAGCCATGTTCCAAGCTCAAGAAAACTCTCAAGACCTCAGAATACGGCAACCATACCCTGCTGCATGGAGGGATGTTCCATTCCCACCATGATATAAGGCGTTCAATATCAATCCTTACGATGGCAAGACCTCGGCAAGTCGATACATCACTTACTTCGAGGTCACCACCGACCATCTGTCCCATGACGATGCCATTCTCACACGATTATTCATCGGGGCATTGGAAGGAGTCACCTTCGACTGTTATCGCAACCTGCCGGACAACTGCATCCACTCCTTCGCCGGCTTCAAGCGCATGTTCTTGGAGAGATTCTACGAAGTAGGGCAGGACATCACCATGTCCACCCTCATGGACGTCGTCCAAGGGGAGAAAGAGCTCACAAGGAACTACATCGAACGGTTCCGCCAAACTGCCATGAAGCTGCCTTCTGGAAATCCAGATTCCTCCTTGATTGAAATTTGCCAAAAGAGACTCCTCCCAACCATCAGTCTCTGGATAGGCGAAAGTCAATTCAAGGACTCGAAGACGTTCATCATCAGCGCCACAAGCGCCGAAGAACGATTGAAGAAGGCTCGCCAGCTGGGATTGCACATCTCGGACGGAGAGAACAAGGGCAAGCGTCCCAATAATGACAATGGGGGTAGCCCCTCCAACAATCGGAACAGCAAAGGAAAGCAGGCTATGGTGGCCGATACAGCACAAAAACCTGAGCCAAAGCCAGCAGACAAACAATGGCCGTAAATCACTTACTCCTTCGAAGACGGTCACGTCAAGCCTATCTTGGACATGCTCATACAAGGGGACAGAATTCAGCTTCCTCCACCAACACGGAAACCGCGGCCGGCAGAGAGGGAGAACCCAAAGTATTGCCATTATCATCGATATGTCCATCATGCTACACACGACTGCTACCAGCTGAAACGGTACATCCAAAACCTCATCGATTCAAACGCTCTGGTTATCGATTTCGAAGAGGTAACCGTGGCAGCCAATATGGTGTCCGTACAATTCGGCAGCTTTCCTTCGACAGAAACTCAAGAAGGGGTGGTCCCCATCCCTCTGGCGATAATGGAGATTACCAATCTTCTACCTCCCCAAGGTCAGGCTGCTGGTCTAGTACCCCTCACCACATCACGAGGGGAGGTCATGTGGATCCATCCAGACTTGGTATCAGAAGTGATTCGGCCCACACCATCTTCCACTTACAAGAAGAAAAGTAGAAAAGTCAGGACCTGCCACACAATCTCGACAAACATCGAGGAAGCTACAGCCGTCGTCACGCGGTCTGGAGCGCAATCCCAACCTGTGGTTGATAATCCAGTTGAAAATCATCAACCCACTACAACTGATGCTCCGGGACCGGCTCGACCTTCGACGACCGACAAGCCTAGGCCGAGGGAGACTCGCTTCGACAAATCCCTCCAAAAAGAGGCAGCCCAAGGGCTAGAGAGGCCCTACAACTTTGACATCTTGGCGTAATTGGCTAACACACCGGCCAAGTTGTCACTATATGAACTCCTAAGGCTCTCCAAGGACGTTCGTATTGCATTGAGAGAAGCACTCCAAAATGCAGATGCCTATCTGGCTCAATCCAACCTCACCGGGGATGACTCACCTGTGGATCTCCAGGACAGCGCATGTACGGGAGCAATGCCCAACATCGTCTTCACTCCGCAGGACATGCTCATCAAAACTAATCTGCACGATCGCCCATTATACTACACTGGATACATCGGCGACGTAAAGGTGGATCGGATGCATATTGATCCCGGCTCTTCCATAAGCATTATCCCGAAGGGTCTGCTACATCATCTCCTCATCTCAATGCATCGCCTGATGCCTACAAGCACCGCCATCAGCGGGTTCAATTCGGGCATGAGCTACCCTATTGGGAAGATTCGTCTAAAGTGTCAAATTGGTGACCTCCAATCCGAAGTCACCTGCTATGTCATAGATGCAGACACTTCTTACAACATCCTTTTGTGGCGCCCATGGATATACGATTATATGATCTTGCCTTCCACGCTGCACCAGTGCTTCAAATATGTCGACAAACATGGCTTCGTGACGACGGAACTTGCTGATATCGATTCCTTCAAAGGGGTCGAATCTTACTACTCAGACTCCTGCCTGTACGAAAAATCGAAGAAGCATCTTGGTGAAGGAGATGTACAAGCTAGTACCGAGACAGCCGCAGGATCAGAAGAGCCTCTGACGATCCACCTCCAAGCTCGCAAACTGGACAGGTCTGCACCCCTTACCGCCACTCTGCGTAAGGATACAATCAGCCTCTCGGCACAAGAAGAGCAGATGATAATTCGGCTGCCAAGATCTGGCCAAGTGCCCAGATCTACAACGGGACCACTGACAATCAGACTGCCGAGAGTCGGTCAACCCCAAACGGAGAAGCTCAATCCCTCCGACAAGCCACTGACGATACGCCTTCCCAAGAAGGGTCGTCACCCCGATGCAAGGTCTGACACTTCTAGCGAACCAGCCACTCCTCGTCCCACATCGAGTACCAAACTGGGGTTTGCTAGTCTGCCAACAACTCCACGCTCAACTCCATTAACTGAACCGCTGACGATCAAGCTTCCTAGGTCGCCCTCTCATTCTTTATTCACACAGGGGGTAGTCGAAGAGGAACCGGAGCTAGCCAAGTATGTGGCTGCCCACACTGATGTTCCCTCTGCAGATGATGTAATCTTCCTAGAAAAGATACCTTACTTCATCAATAAAGGGCTATCTTTGAACTACCACGAGCTTAATAAGCTTTGTACAATGTACGCTATGGAACACGGTATAGGCACTCACCTACACACACAGGTGACAAATGTCTACACAATAATCCAGCATACTCCAGCGAAAGACGCTTATCGAATAATCGAGGGAGGGGATCATCCAATCATCTTCCGCCGGAAGGACGACCCGCATCCCTTCACCATAGAAGAAGTCGACCTTGGATTGGACGCCGGGAGACTACCTTTGTATCTTTATAGCCCCCAATCCAAATATCTCATGCAGAAACAGGGGTATAATCTGGAAATGACACCGGGTTTGAACTACGGTACTGGACGACGATTACCTTTAAAGCCCTCAGTCTCGGCTGGCAAACCACGGGACTACTATAGCAAGACTCGGTGTGGATTAGGGTATGTGACACCCACGACGACCCCTGAAATTTTAGATGAAGAATGCGACTGGCATTCACATTCGACCAGGTCACCAACTTCTGACTCGGATACCAGCATCGGAGACGTATTCAGACAAGTCCTGTCAGACAACATGGCATTCGCCCACGCTTATGAAGAAGATGAAGACATTCCAAAAATTCTCGAGCTAGAGCCGTGGGCCCAACAGCTAGATGAACAATAGGAAAAGCGTTTCGAGCAAAGAGAACCTCCCACTGAGGATGAGGTCATACAAGTTAATCTTGGTGATGAAGCCTCCCCGAAACTAATCTTCATCAGCCAGAATCTGACAGGTAAAGAACGAGAGTCGCTGCTCCAACTCGTCAAAGAGTATATCGATGTGTTCGCCTGGAGCTATGAAGATATGCCACGATTGGACCCCGAGATCGCGCTCCATAAACTTAATATTCGTCCGGATGCAAAACCTGTCAAGCAACAACAACGACGGTTTCGTCCCGATGTCATGAACGCTATTAAAGCCGAGGTCAACAAACTGATAGCCAGCGGCTTCATTCGCGAAGAGCAGCATCCAGACTGGGTAGCCAACATCGTACCAGTTCTTAAGAAGAATGGGAAGATCCGAATATGCATTAACTTTCGGAATCTGAATGAGGCATGCCCTAAACATGAATTCCCTCTTCCTATCACAGATATTATGATCGACAACACCTGCAGCTTCGAACGTATGTCCTTCATGGATGGCTTCTCAGGATACAACCAGATCAAGATGTTTCTTGACAACGAGAAGCACACATCATTCCGAACACCAATTGGTACATATTGCTACACCGTCATGCCTTTCGGTTTAAGGAATGCTGGCGCTACTTACCAAAAAGCTATGAGCATCATCTTTAGAGACCACTTGTGCAAGACAGTGGAATGCTACGTCGACGACATCGCCATCAAAAGCCGTTTGAAGGAAGATCATCTGCAAGATCTCAGGACAGTGTTCGACCTAATGCGAGCACACAACTTAAAGATGAACCCTACGAAATCATTCTTGGGAGTCTCCAGCGGGAAATTCCTAGGTTTCGTCATCACTTCTCAGGGCGTTCACATCGACCCCGAAAAAACAAAGGCAATCATGGAGATGGGTCCCGTGAGAAATCTCTGCGAACTCCGAGGCCTCCAAGGCAGGCTAGCTTGCATCAGGAGATTCATCTCTAATCTCTCCGGACGATGTCAACCATTCACCCATCTCATGAAGAAGGGAATCTCTTTCGTATGGGATGAGGAATTCCAGCGCGCTTTCGACAGCATCAAAGAATATTTGTCGAACCCCTCTGGTAGCTCCTGTTGCCGGAAAGCCATTCCTGCTCTATGTACGAGCGATAGAACATTCTCTTGGTGCTCTGTTGGCACAAAACAATGATGCGGGCCACGAACAAGCTATATACTACCTCAGTCGAAAGCTGATTGGGCCAGAATACCGGTGCAAGGCCGTAGAGAAGGAATGCCTTGCTCTCGTGTTCGCTATCCAGAAGACGCGACACTACGTCACGGGACAAACCATCCACGTGATATCGCGGATCAACCCCCTCAGGGCCCTCATGACCAAACCTGGGGCACTCAGCTCTCGCCTTGCTACCTGGGAAATAGTACTATCATCGTACCATATGATCTTCGTACCGCAAAAGGCTGTTAAAGGCCAGGCTCTGGCAGACTTTCTAGCAGCCCATCCAGGTTCGGAGACGATTAGGGTATATGAAGAGATACCGGACGAGGTCACCAGTTCAAATGCAGTCTCCCATGATATCATCTGGCGAATGTTCTTCGACGGTGCTTCGAGAACTAGACCTAAAGGTAACATCATCGCTGGAGTTGGAGTAGTGCTGATTTCTCCCTCCGGCTTGGTGATCAATCGGGCCTACTCACTCACAGAGCCCTGTTCAAATAATATGGCCGATTACAATGCCTTGGTCATTAGCCTCCGGTTCGCGAAGGAGCTGGGGGTAGAGTATCTTGAAGCATACGGCGACTCACAGTTAATCGTCAATCAGATTCGGGGGTCGTACGAGGTCCGCCATGAAGACATAATCCCGTATCATCGAATAGCAATCGACATCATCTCCTCTCTAGGAGGATTCTTCATAGAACATGTTTCCAGACTCCAGAACATTGAGGTTGATGCACTAGCTGGTTTGGCCGCTTCCCTAGCTGTGCCAAATTACGCTCGTCATCAGGTCGACATAATAGGCCGTGAACTGGTCTGTCCTAAGGATATCATTCGATGCATTGAAAGCTTCTCCGCCCTTTCAGTCGACAAAGCACCAGACTGGAGACAACCATTCATCGACTTCATAGTATACGACATCCTGCCAGAGAATTCGAAGGAAGCTACTTCTATCAGAAGACGTTCTCTCAGATTTTTCTATGATACGGAGATGAAAAAGCTGTATCTCTGATCCTATGCTGGTTTACTGCTTCGGTGTCTATCAAATCCAGAAGCCAAAGAAGCCGTGCGCGAGGCCCATGATGGTGTCTGCGGGGCCCATCAACCTGGTCCGAAACTGTAAGACCGCCTTCGGCGAATGGGCTATTAATGGCCCACGATGGTGGCAGACGCAATAGATTATGCACGAAAGTGTAAAGCCTGCCAAATCCATGCTGACTTCATCCACCAGCCATCTAAATTCCTACATCCGAATGTGGCCTCCTGGCCATTTGAAGCATGGGGTATGGATATCGTCGGCCCAATTACCCTGCCTTCGTCCAGAGGACACCGATTCATACTCGCGATTACCGATTACTTCTCCAAATGGGCGGAAGCCATCCCATTGGCTGAGGTGAAAACTTCAAACATGATCATCTTCCTTAAGCATCATGTCATCTATCGCTTTGGACTGCCCCGAAGGATCATTCACGACAATGGGCCACAGTTCGCAAGCTACGTATTTTATCGGTTCTGCGACAAGCACCAAATTCAGAATATTGCTTTGACACCCTACAACCCAGCAGCCAATGGGTTGGCCGAAGCATTCAACAAAACCATAATCAAGCTACTCAAGAAATTTGTGTCATCCAACAAGCGCGATTGGAATGAGAAGCTCGACAAATGCTTATGGGCGTATCGTACCACAGTTCGAACAGCCACCGGGAATACACCATTCTCCCTGGTGTACGGAAGCGAGGCAGTTCTCCCATTAGAGACTCAGATCACCTCACTCTGCGTCGCCCTCACACATCAGTTGACGACAGACGAAAACCACCATCGCCGACTACAGGAATTGGAGGCCCTAGACAAGAAATGCCTGTTTGCTCAACAGCGAATCAAACTATATCAGGCCAGAATCTCCGGAGCTTTCAGCAAGAAGGTCAAGGTCAAAATATTCCAAGTAGGCGATCTCGTTCTAGCGGTTCGGAGGCCGATGGTTATGTCGCATAAAACTGCAGGTAAATTCCAACCAAAATGGGAAGGCCCGTTCATCATCGAAGCTGTATTCTCCAACGGCGCCTACCGCCTCGCAAAACAAAATGGAGACTTGCTCATGTTGCCCATCAACGGCAAGTTTCTGAAGAAGTATTATGTCTAAAACAAAATCCTGGAGACATCTCAGAGTGTCGAGTCATGTACCTCCCTGTACCACTGAACTTACATTCGAGTTCCATGTATAGAGTCATGTATCCGCTGGTACCTCTGAACTCATTCCCATATTTTACAATCATTCGAGTCATGTACCCGCTGGTACCTCTGAACTCATTCCCACATTTTACAATTATTCGAGTCACGTGCCTGTTGTTACCTTTGAACTCATTCCCACATTTTCCAATCATACGAGTCACGAACCCGCTCGTACCGCTGAACTCACACTCAATATTCCCTAGATTCTCGAGTCATGTACCCTCTCGTGCCGCTGAACTCATATCCACAAACATCCCAGATTATCGAGTCATGTGCCCGCTGGTGCCACTGAACTCACACTTTCACAATATCGAGTCATGTACCCGCCGGCGCCTCTGAACTCACATCCCGGCCACTCTTTCAGATAGAAAGTTATGTATGATCATACCTCTGAACTTCCTTCCTGGAGGAGATCCTTCCCCATGATCCAATACCCGCACTTTCAGTGCACAAAAAAGTGTAAGCGATACACAAATCCCAAGACGGCCATGTCCTCATTACCTCTGAGTCGTTTCACTTCCGCCAAAAAACAAATCACCCCCTACATAAAACTTCCATGTCCTCATTACCTCTGAGTCATTTTATGTACCCCCTCTTCATTGAGCCCACTCCTGCCATGTCCTCATTACCTCTGCGTGGGAAGGCTCCATAGAAGAAACCTTCATACTTGCCATGTCCTCATTACCTCTGAGTAAGTATGTCGGTCCCCTTTCAACCTATTATCTGTACCCATAACCGGAGTACGACAAGGATAATAGGTCCACAAACGTTCTCTGTTGACCACAAATGTCCTATGTTGACCACAAATATCCTCTGTTGACCACAAATGTCCTCTGTTGACCACAAATGTCCTCTGATGACCACAAATGTCTTCAGCTGACCACAGATGCTGTACTGGGTTTCCAGTACACGCCCATCCCTTCCCTATCATGCCTGGGAGCCTAGTTGCTCCCTGGCATTCTCTCGAATACGAAAAACTTCTATAGCTGTCTTATCGTGAAGTTGTTCTAGGTATTCCTATCCAAAACTTGTTACTCATACCTAAAACCAAGGTACGCCCAGGGTAACAGGTCGACAAATAATCCCCAGCAGGTCCAATTCCACAAACACCACAAGTACAAGAAAGAGAAGATGAGTCAAAACATGCTCATTTATTTAAAATTCAAAGTACTACATCATCTGGGATCATATCCCTTGACAAAAAGGAAAAAAAGAAGGGGAAATGGAGCAAAAGAAAACAAAAAATAGATCACTATTCCGGGGCGCATAGCGTCATGAGACGGTCCGTCAGCAAGGCAACCGACCGCTCAAACATCTATTTAGCTCGACGCTCCGCCTCTTGGGTTAGCGCCGTCTCGTCCCCCAGATGAACGTGAGCTTGCCAGTTGTCCTCAAATTTCTTGAAAGCCCGCTCCAGGTTAACAGATGATCGGGAAACCTTTTCGGCCTCCTGAACAATTGACTCATGTTCCGCATGAGCAGCCCTCAGCTCCGACTCTAGGCAGGCCAATTCCTTCTGAAGTACGAGAATCCGCTCCTTCGTGTCAACTATTCCACGAGAAGCAGCTTCTTTCCGAGTTCTACAAGCTTGACTTCGACGGCCCAGCCTGTCATACGAAGCGAAAAGCTTATCAAGGTCCCCCTTCACAACTGGCCCGGCAGTGTCTCGAGCAAGCTTTATCCTATCCCGAGCAACAATAAGGAAGCCCCGCTCCCGTTCAATCGCAGCAGGCAAGTCAGCTTGCCGTAACACCAGCAATCGGGTCACGAGCTGATCAGCCTCTGCCAACTTGGGCTCCAGGAGCGCAGCCAACCCCACTCCACCAGGAAGAGTCTTTAAAGTTTTAATCTGATCCCGAACGCACCGCAGGGACAAAGAAAAAGGGGTCCTCCGTTCTACGACAGCATCTATACCCCTCTTTAAATGGCGATAGAAGCTGTCGACCACATCCTGCGACACCTCATCCAGAGACTTCGAAGAAGCCGGCATCAACGGGAGTGTAGCTGGTAATACTGAAGAAGATGCGACAGAATCTGCCGCTCCTACCACGAGGGAAACAAACTCCGTACGGAAGGACGCCTGAACAGCGGCCAACTCCTCTTCAGCAGCCCGTAGAACTTGAATGCTCGACAGGGCCGAGAAGTCAGTCTCGAAAGCCGTATGAGCAGCAGAGGATGAGACAGAGACCATCGCTCTCGGAACAAGCTCCACTCCCATCTGCCCAGAGCTGGCAAGAGACTCCTCGACATGAATCAGAGAAGGAGAGAAAATGCTCCTTTCCCCCAGATCGCGACAGGCCGAGCCTTCCCCAAGAACATCCGCCGTGGGAAGTAAAGGGTCAGGACCTGTAGGGCCAAGACAACCATGAATCGATTTGACCTGGAGGATATGTTGATAGAGCAAATAAGCCCCCTCACTAGTCAATATTTGGCTTACCTTACCAGCGGAAGAGTGTGGAGGCTGAGGTTCGCCTACGGCTACCACAACCTCTCCACCAGCGGCCTCCGAATCGGATATAATAGACTCCTCCGCCCCGGCACCCTCGGGAGGGGATGCGATGAGATCGGCGTCGCCTTGCTGAAATTCAACAATCTCGGAGGCAGGCCCGAGGAAACCTTCGTCACCCCGGACCAAGGCCTCAGCAACCTGGGAGCCCCCAGCCGTCGCTGAGAGAGCCCCCGCAGAAAGTACCGCGGCACACATGTCGCTAATCAAAGCAGCAAGGGCCGGATCAACTCCAGGGATAGCAGACGGTTCAGGAGAGCCTGGTTTCGTCAGACACCTACAAAAAAATAATTAGGTTATATCTCCAAAAAAAAGAAAGCCACAACAAAGAGATAGCTCCAACATAGTCGTACCTCCGAAGCACCGCCAGCATCCCCACCCCTCTCAGAAATAAGCAACCCACGAGACCTAACGGCGGCTCTTTTCACAGAAAAGGTCGTTCTACCATCAGGAGACCCGCGTCTGACTCGTTTGCGTGAGGGACCAGGCACAGCAGGAGGCTGTCCTTCCCTCACTACTTCCTCTTGTGTAACAAACGGCGGACCCTCCGTCGGTTCGTCTGGTATGGCAAGTGGTTGATCCGCTACTTCTTCACCCCCAAAAGAAAGAGAGTCTTCGCTATCATAATCATCATCCTCCTCGGCCGCCTCGAAAGATTCTGATTTAGGGAGGGGAGTCTGGAGCACTAGTTGCTTTCTAGCCTTAGCCCCCTTGGACTTTTCCTCTAAACCGGTACCCACGATAAAACTGGTACTCGGATCGAAATTGATAGGAGGCTTGTTCGCCATGACATAATACAAGGCAGCCACGTACAAAATTTCCCTCGGCGCCTCAGTATCAGGGACCGAGAAGCTGGCCCGAGTATGATAAGCGTCATAATAATTCCATGCCCTGACACCATCAAGAACGCTACCTTCAAAGCCCAAGCAAGGGCTGGGACAGTCAAAGAATAACTGGCTATAGCCAAATTGGCGGGAAAACCTACTAGGCAGATAGAGCTCCAAGTACACATTATCGCGGTTACGATAAACCAGATGCACGGGGCGAATATTGCGCAACCAGGTGAGCATCTTCGGAGATAGAAAGTAAGAAGGTCCGGTACCATCCTCCCTCACTTCCTCATCGGAAAAATGAGGAACAGACACAAAAAAGTCACACCCATCCACCCTCGCCAACGCCCTACGACAAGCTGGCATAGTATTGTATTCCCAAGGTTGGTGATGGCGTTGGAAAAGCAAAGCTTCTTCGTCTGTAGCATCTTCTGCTATTCCAGATCCCATCAAAGACTTGTAGTGCATCAACAACCACCCCATCAAATAGTGGAAAGGTAGCTCTATGCGCTCAAAGTCTAGCATCTTTTTGTGGGCAATAACCTTGGACGAGAATGTTCGAAGACCATGGTGTATGCTACACACCATAGCCGGGAGAAGAGCCAGTCTAACTCCAAATACCAACTTAACGGCAGGGAGAATGAAGTGGCTGCTGATCCTCTCAATAGAACATGTCCCCTCCGAGACTACGCAATTTCGTTGCCATATCATCAAAAATCCAGCCAGAAGCGCCTTCTCTGACATCTGCCTGGTGCCGTAGTAAAAATAGCTGAGAGAGTCAGCTTGACTCCCGAATATATCGCTATTAGACCGCGACTTCTTGACGCTCAACATCAGGTCTTTTATCTCTCCCCGGGTTTGAGGAGTTCGAGGAATAACCTCGCCAGAAGGGCCAACTTTAAAAAGATAATTGACCCAGGATGTGGTGTAGGGAGCGTTCCATTCTGAGCTATCCTCCTTTTTTATAGCCATCTGATGACAACCACTATGATGGCATAGCAACTCCTGGTACACCGTAACAAAACCCGGAAATCGTCGGTTCAGGTCCTCGCGATGGGGTGTACACCTCGAAAGGCTCGTTCCCCCATGGAAGCTTCGAGATAGTATACATCTCATGAAGAGCAAGACCTAATTCTCCTCTGGGTACAAAGAACGTCCCCGTTCGTCGGTTATACATCTCCAAGAGCGCCACGAATAATGGTTTATTGATAGGAAGCCCGTGACAGGTGCCCCGAATGGCATGATAGAGTCCCATCTTCCGCAGGAATGTTCCGTAGGTCTGCAGAACCCAAGTGGTCAAGTGAGCCCACGTAGAAGTGGGGTTTATCCAGTTCGGCAACGCCAGTCTTCCAATGGGATAAGATTTTTTGCGAGCGAGCCGATTCAAAAATGTATCAGCTTGAATGAATGTGAAGTTGGGACCATATACGTTCATGAAAGAACCTGGGGCCAGGCCCATCATGTACCGGAGGATGGAACCCTTACCCGCATACGCTGACCTAATATTCGGGTTATAATGGATGTCGTCCATCAACATCCCTGATTGGATAGGAGTTAAGTTACACACCATCTTCCTGTCCAACAATACCATATTGAACCACGACAGAGGATAATGACGCTCCAGGAAAGGAATATGGATCGCCATCCCATCCAAAGTAAAATCCCAGTTCTCAGAGATCTCTAATACTCGGGGATTCTTTATGATTAAAGCATCTCCGAAGAGGAATGAGGGCTTCAGGTATGATCCATCCAATTTTCCAGAATCCATCATGGCACGGAGATAATGGAGGGTCTGATTCTCGATGGCGTTCAACCTTTCCGAAGGCTCATTAGCAGAAAATTGATTCAGCACGTATTTAACTAAGTCATCAAGACGCATGCCCAAGGCAAACTGATTTGAGCCCATTAGGAGTTTCCCCGCAGGATTTACTGGCAGATTCACTAAAGAAAGATGAAAGAAATAAGATTAGAAGATAGTCAAACAAAGAAGCGTTTGAAAGATTATTTGAGTCCATACGGTTCGGTTCATCATAGCCTTATGCGGCTCAGAACCAGACGGGTCCATGCGGTTCGGTTCATCACAGCCTTATGCGGCTCCAAGTCAGATGAGTCCATACAAATCAAGTTCAGATGAGCTTATGAAGCCTCTGCGATTTGGGTTCGAAAGTGCCTATGCGGTTCAAGGTTCACGTAGACTCAAAAGACAAACCTAGGCGCTGATGCGGCTCGGATTCAGGAGAGACTATGCGGTTCAAAGTCCACACAGACACATGCGGTCCTGAACAGACAGACTCATACGGCTACAAGCAGATGAGCTTATGCGGTTCAAAAGTAAACTACGCTCATGCGGCCCAAACTGAAAATATATATGCGGTTCAGATCGAGTATGACAAGCCCATGCGGCCTCCTGGGCGAAGTGCTTATGCGGTCATATCGACAAAACTTGTACATGCGGCTTGTGCGAAAATTATGCAGCAGAGCCATGGCAGTTAGGGTTCTAAAGCAATGCCCTTACCAGCAATAGGCGGATGAACATCATGATGAACGGAGTGAACAGCAGCCAGCAGAGGAGTGGCCACGTTCGTCGCCGCAGCCATCGCAGAAGCAACCGTCTTGTCCTTCGCAGCCTTCAACGCAGTAGCCTTCTTGAGAGCCATGGGTGCTTGGGAAAGAAAGGAGTTAGAAAGATCGAAGAGAGCAAAGGAAATTCCTTAGAAACAAAAGTGTTCCTATTTAAATACAAGGAAGGAATGCCTCGATCCGCATGCAATATGATGACCGACTCTTCGGTCATCGGGGCAAAACGGCTGAATAATAGCCTGACTCTTGGGATCCTGGCCCAAGAAAGCGGCTCTTAAAATCTGCAACAAATCAAGAGCATTAAATGCAGAAGATTCACAGAAGATTTGCACACGTGGCAGGAAGACGTGGCAAGAAGCTCATGCGGCCAAAACAGTCTATGCTGCTCAGAGAGTTATGCTGTTGAGGTAATCATACGGCTGGTCAAATCCATACGGCTAGGACAGAATACATCCATGCGGCTCTGGCTTAATCATGCTTCTTATTCAAAGTATTTCAATTTTGCAAATTGAAAACATTGAAGGGGGTCTTGTAGAAGCATGAAAAAGAGAAGAAAAATAATCCATGAGGTCGAGGAGCCACATGCGGCTCAAGAGTCCCATGCGGCTCAATCACAGAGTGGACTCCATGCGGCCAGCAGAGGGAAGCCACGCGCCTTTTTAGAACGGCTGTACCCAGTGTCATTCAAAAACAAATCAATGCCCTAACGGCTGACAATTAATGCTCTGACGGCTGACAGCTGACAGCTGACAGCCCTGACGAAAAGTAGTCATGATGACTGACACAAGAGCAACATCTTCCTTGGGAACTAGAGAAAATCTTCACAACTTCGAGGCTAGTTTATGCGGCCAGTCTAGACGAGTTCATACGGCCAGTGCAGATAAACCTATGCGGTTCAATCACGATGGTCCCCCATGTGGCTCGGCCATGAAGAAATCCATGCGGCTCGGCCATGAAGACTCTCATACAGCTCGGCCATGACGACCCCCATGCGGCTCAGTCATAAACATATTCAGGCGGCTCGGTCATGACAACCTTCATGCGGTTCGAGTATAGAGACTATTCATGTGGCTCAGCCATGAAGTCTTTCATGTGGCTCGGTCATGACGACCTTCATATGGCCCAAATATGAACGCTCCTCATGCGGCTCAACAATGATAACAGGACACGTGTCCTACAGATAATCAAATTTTGTGTCAGATCCCAATGATTTGGGACACGTGGCAAGAGAATGAATTAAATTGATTCATCTATATTTGCGGATATCAGCAAATCATCATGATAGGGATTTATTACAATCAACATTATTGACTGACATGATTTGGCATAATCCTGATTAATGGCCTAGATTGATCACTTATCAGGCCGTCGCCACTTTGAGAATGGGCAATCATTGTAAACCCTAATGATGCTCCCCACTATTATAAATAGCAGGGTGCCATTCCCTTACAAAAAAGGATACTTACGGAGAGAGATACGCACATACAGAGAGACACTCCCCTAATAATCAAAAAAAAAATCCACAGAGATCAATCCAAAGAGAGAGAAGCCAGAAGCGCAATACGAGGAGAGCAAGAAGAGCATTTCTTCATCAACGCCAACCATCTCGTCACAGGAGCCAAGGCTACGTCCGATCGTCCAAGGAGTAAGGTAGAGCTGTCGTCGCTTTCCCGAGCCTCTATCGTTACCCCCCAAAATCAAAAATAAATAATTGTACTTAGATTGTTGTACCTAGATTTTCGTTCCTAGGTTTTCTTTGTATAAACGAGTTTGTAACGTGAAGTAAAAGTCCAGTCCTCCCATAAAACTGTTCTGCTATTTTATATTTCATGGCAAACAGAAATCAAACCATTTCAAAATTTAATAAGAACTCAAATCTAGAAATGACAGTTTCCACCAATTTTTTCCTAATTTAAAAAGCCAACAAAACAACCAAACTCGAATTTAATTAGAAATATATAGTGTGCAGAGTTATGAACATACTCGGCATATCTACGTGTCCATTCGTGTCTAGAAATTAGGACACGAAGTATCCAAATTGAGAGTCAAACCAGTATCAGAGACAGTACATTGCACTATCTCGTGCACGTGTGCAGAACTCGATAGGACAAGACGTGTCCTACCATACATCTTGTTGCCGAGTCTAGAGCTAGGTAAAGTCTAGAGGTTCGTGTCTAACACCCTGAAATGGGCTAAAGTTTCGCTGTGTCCGAGAATCAAACCCGTGTCAGTAGGCTTTTACACGCGCGTGTGTGTGTGTGTGCACAACCCGTGCAGTCGAGATATTTCCTAAAATACTTGATAATATTGCCTAAAATTTTGTGTGCACATTGTCAGTCATTGCTCGCACCCACACACAAAATTTTATGTGTCGGGTGCCGTATCGTGTCCGCTAGGACACCCGAGCAGCAGGACACTGCACGACAGTGTCGTACAGCGTGTTCGTGTCTATTTTGGATACGGACACGGCTCAAAAATGTGCTCAATGTTCAACATAAGTAATCTACATATCAAGGGCTTCAAAATTACATAATTAGTTTTTGAAATTAATAATATTTATTTCTATGTAACATTTCGTCGAACACATATTTAAATAAACATATACGTATCTGATACGGACACGAAATAGACACGAACTCCTACAAAACTTGGGCTACACCTAGGGGGACCCTAAATGAATGCATTTATGGGAAGAAATCAGGAATTTACTAGGGTTTGTAGGGTTTTACCTATTGAGTGTTCAAACTCAATGTAAAGAGCCTCGATTCGACGACTTTCTCGATTTTCTCCAGTTCAACCATCCTCGAACCTTGCTAGCAAGCACCCACAAGTATCCTCTACTGTTGGAGATGATGATGCAATTGATTTGACTCAATTTGGGCTCAATTTGGATTAATTTGGGAGAGGTTTAGGGAAGAACAAAGTAGGGCTTTTTCTAGGGTTTGTAAAAGAGGCCAAGGCTTTGTGAATGTGACTTTATAGGAAGGGGGGTCTTGTGTGGCTATTGAAATGAGTAGGGTTAGGGTTTAGATGAGTGGTTAGGATCACTCCACCCAATTCCAAGGCTTCCTATTGGTTAAGGCTTTTTTTAAAAATATCTCAAAAGGAAATATCCTACCTTAATAATATCTTGATATTACTAACCTTGGCACTTAGTAGGAATGTTCTAACCTTAATTCTAACCTCAAGACTAATCTAGGTTAGGTTAACTTCTAGGTTAAGGCATAACTAAAAGGCTAGCACAATATTTAATTAATATAAATTATAAATTCACAAAATTGTCAAAATGACCAAAAATACTCCTAGGCTAAAAATTGGTAATATGAAATTCTAATCACGTGACTAGGCTCCCATGGTCATGGTTAGTCTCTAGGCTTAGCAATACTAGGGTTTAACTAGTTAACCATCAAAATCACCAATCAACATTTTAAATAGTTTTAAATTAATTAAAAATCACCAAAAATCACAATATAATTTAAATAGCATTATTAAATGATTATAACTATAAAATTTCAAAATTACCCTCATTTGGAAAACTGGATGTTACAAGTTTATCCTTCTTAGAAGAATTTCGTCCTCGAAATTAAGATGATCGTACTCCTGCTAGGTCAAACCCCTAAATCAAATAAGGTCAAGATAATATGCAAAACTCTGTCCTACTGGTCGTGATTCCACAGTCTCGAACAGGATAACTACGCTATCTAGCATATCACAAGAATATCCTGATATGTACTAATGGAAATCACACATAAAGGTGGAAGAGAAGAACAAGGAGGTCAAACCTGCTAACCCGTCACCTGCAGCATCAGTCTCCTCGACTGCCATAGCAAAAGCTCCACTCCTCTGGTTCTGAGCTATAGGTGGCCTAGCTCCCCCAAGAGTAGGTGCAACGGGATAATCTATCATCTTGTGAGCACCAGACCCATAGAATAGACAAACCTTTAGTCTCCTCCTACAAGACTCCCAAACATGCCCTGCATTCCTGCAGTAGGCACAAGTCAGCACCCTGCGGTCGTGTCCTCTAGGCTAATGTTGTGCCTGCTGAAACTGTATGTGAGGCCTCTTGGCCGGACCTCCACTGCTACTGGATACATGAGTATCTCGACCCCTCTTCAGTTTCAACCCTAGATCATCCTCTGCTGCCATAGCTCCTGCTAAGATCTTTGCAAAAGAAGCATCCATATCGCTCTTGGTCAATGATGGGACCTCTCTGATCAAACCTCTGCAGAACTTTCTTGCCTTCGTCTTCTCGCCCTCTGAGTCATACCATTGTACAGAGAAGTCGCCAGGTATGTAGAAATGTTCTCCTCCGATTTGGACTCAGAAGGAGTGGTACCCCCAGCTTCAGAGCTTGCCTCATCTTGAGAATTGTGGACATCCTCGGGGATGTCGGGATCTACTGCATCTGTTGGAGGACCCGTTTCTCCTGGATTATCTTCTTGGAATACCAGATTGTCGTAGATGTTTGGAGGAGTGCTACCCTCGGCTCCAACGCCTCCCAGAGATGTAGACGACAAATCTCCAAGTGTGGAAGAATTCATTTTTGAGCGAGTACCCTGAAAAATGCCTTCCGTAACGGTCGTAGACAACCGCTTAGAAGAGAGTTTCTTAGCAAAGATTTTTGGGCTGGAGACATTTGTTTTCTTCCCTCACCCGCTGCCAGGGATCTTGTGAGAAGAATTATAGGAGGCGACGAGAAGCACCTCGTCTTCTGAGCTTGGGTGTTACAGCCGTTGGAAGATGGACCACCAGTCTTCTTGTACTACCGCCTTATTGCAGCAGTAGTTGACACTGATTTGGGTGTATTGATGTCCCTGACAGGACTGTCTGTACCATAAGTCTTCGTCTCTTTCTTACGTTTGTGAAGAATTATGTTGCACAAGTTACCCGCTTTGTGGGCCCGGGAGTTCTGAGCACATAAGTGTGTTGGTATCCTGTCTGCTCCCTGATGGAGGGGTATTATGAGTACTTGCCCCTTATCATTGTTGGATGATTCTTGGTAACTATCCCATTCGTTGGCCATCGGAGGCTGGACACGGATGGTTTTATACAACTTTCCATCAGGGGCCCACATAATAGTCAGCGGGACGCCTTGATAGTCAGCAGTTGGAACAGCTATCTGAGCTCGACGAGCCTGCACTACCTGAGACTTCTTCCTTTTAGCACCTGATAGTGCATAGTAGGTAGAGTCCACAGAGTCTAGGAAATGAGAGCATCTGGGGTCAGGATCGCCTGAGAGACGGTCGAAGACTGACCGTGAGCAGCATGGAGCAAATGGTATGTGGCTGGGTTTGGTGGCGTGTAGGTTGTCTATATGCGGCTGGTATGTGTGGCCGTAGTACCCTTCTGTATACGGCTAGGAGCGGCGGCCGCATAAGCAATCTGTATGCGGCTGGCAGTCGTGGCCGTATGAGGTTCCTGCATGTGGCTGGCTGTCGTAGCCGTATGAGCCTCCTTCATACGGTTGGACGTTCTGGCCGTATGAACCACCTGCATGCGACTGGCTTCTGTGGCCGTATGAGTTTTTATGTGGCTGGCACCCTTATGCGACTTCTTCTTGGACAACACAGAGTTCCTCTTTGCCCCTGCAAGTCCAGCATCGTAGTGTTTTCCTCTGTCGGACTTAGGGACAGCAGAGTCTTCTGTGGCCTGGAGTGGGGCCATATGAGAGTCTTTTCTACCATCTTGGGTGACAGAGAGTACTTTTTCGAGAGCTTAGGGAGGAGCGAATGATTTGGGCCTCCATTTCCTACGGACCTTCTTCGTGGTAGCTCGCCGCTGGACCGGGCCAGTACCCCCGTCCGAGAGCATTTCTTCAAACGCCTGCTGGTCAAACCGGGTGACCATCATTTGTTGAGTGGAGCCAAGTTTGGCTGCGTCCGATTGAGTCACCAACTCCTCAGCCGTAGAGAAGTTAGTCCCTAGCAAAGTCGTCATCGTGTTTGCCATTGATTATAAAAGTGCAGAACAATTTTATAGGAGAACTAATCTTAGACTCACAATACAAACTCGCTCGTACAAAGAAAGCCTAGGAATGAAAACCTAGGTACAGCAATCTAAGTACGATTATTTATTTTTGATTCGGAGGGGGTGACGATAGAGGCTCGGGAAAGCGACGGCAGCTCTGTCTTACTCCTTGGACGATCGGACGTAGCCTTGGCTCTAATAAAGAAATGCTCTTAGAATGTGTGGAAAGACTCTTCTGTGCTTGCCTTTGTCTCTCTGTGTATCCGGTCGGGGGTCTTTTTTTTTGCAAGGGAATGGCACCTTGCTATTTATAGGAGTGGGGTGTGATCATTATGGTTTGCAATGATTTTCCCTTAAAAAGTCGGCAATTTGGGGATTGATTACCATTTTCTTTGATCCAGTTTTGTTGGCAATTAATCTGGGCCGTGAATCTTGATTACAACAAATCTGGGCAGTTAATGTTGATTGTGCCAGATCCTTATGTGCAATTAATGTTGATTGTTGCGAATCTTTGTGCCAAGCTCGGATCTTCTGCCACGTGTTCGATCTGCTTGATTGCAATAAATTTGATTTGATTCGGGTAATTATGATGATTGCACTAAATATGATTGTCGGGATTTGTTGATAAATCTTGATTGATTTGGTGCCACGTATCCAACCATCATTATGCTGCGAGCTGTAGGGACACGAGAGAAACTGATCATCTGCCACGTGTCCTAACAGCGGGCCACAGGGACAGGGCGTCTTGACACAGCGGCATGAAGGTGGCTTCTCAGGATTTGAACTGCTTGGAGGTGGCAGCTGTATAGGTATGGCCTCCAAAATTTGAGCCGCATGAGGGTGGTTTCCAACTGAACCGCAAAAGGCTGGCCACGTGTCAAGACTGCATGGGCGTGGCCTCTCAGCATCTGAGTTGCATGGAGATAGTCTCCCTAATCCGAGCCGCATGAAAGTAGCGGCCGTATGGGGGTGGCTTCTCAGGATGTGAGCCGCTTGGAGATGGTCCCCCTAATCCGAGCCGTATGAGAGTAGCGGCCGCATGGGGGTGGCTTCCACCTGAACCGCATGCGGCTGGCCACGTGTCAAAACCGTAAAGAAGATTTTGGGATTTGATGAATTGTGCCAGCTATAGGGATTTTTTTCGTTTCCCTAGGAGTACGCCATTATGTCAAAGTCATCATTGCAGCTTTATGTCAAAGCTGTCAGTTCGCTTTTATGTCAGAGCTGCTTTGTTGTGTCAGAGCATTAAATGAGGCTGCTGCTTAATGGCCAGCTATAGAGGCGAGCCGCATAAGGCCACGTTGCTTTTACTCGAGCCGTATGGCTAGGTTGTCATCTTTTGAGCCGCATAAAACTCCTGAGCCACTTGAAGCTCTGAGAGCTTCTTTAAACCGCATGAGACTCTATCTGATTTGAGCCGTATTGATTTTCCTATTCTTTTCCATGCTTCTACAGTTATATATATATGAAATAAAAGCAAGTTAAATCGATACATTTATATACATGACAATATATATACACAAAAGGCTTACTAATATATATATATGACATCATATAACAAAAGACTTACTAATGTAGCTTGTGTACAAGTGATTAACATGCCTATATATATATATATATATATATATATATATATATATATAACAAAACCATGTCATACCCCCTTCTCCCCCAGGACCCTCTTCCTCCGTCACCTGTATGCCCCCTTCCCCCGCCCTCGTCGAAGTCTCAGCACCGGCTGGCGACTGCCTGATGCCGGCCCCCTCCTTCCCTGCCCGACGTAGTCTCATCTCCGCCCTCCACCCGTTGGAGGAACAGACGTCGTCATCACCCATATCTTCCAAGGCCAAGGCCATCACGGCAGCCCCCTTCCCCCTCGTGCACTCCCCATCCATCCTGGGCGCCCCCTCCCTAGATTGGTTGGAAGAGCAACTTGCTCTTATCGACCGATGGTGGGTCCGCTCTCAGCCTTCCTCCTCTCGTCCTTAGCCTCCTTCGGCAGTGGCTCCCTCGACCGAGAACCGGTCCCACCTCCGCGGGTCGGGTTCGGTACCACCACCGTCGTTTGTCCAGCGTACGCTGGACACCCTCTTCATTGCCGCGGCCGGTATTGTCCGCCCGCTGGACGCGCCTTCTCCTGTCGTCGGGCCCCGCCTCTCGGGAGGAGGGACTAGTCTTGAGCCGGGCGCTGGCTTCGAGGCTCTCCAGCCTCCATCCTTTCCTACAGCTGGCACAGCTTACCTACTGCCCGTGTGTGGTCTTCGAAGGCCTGTCCTTTCAGCTATCCCCAGACAGCTCCTCGCCCATATGGGTGGGGTCCAGTCCCCTCGCTCATTGGTACATGTTGCCAACTGTGCCTGCTCTTTGGTGCAAGCGGAGGAGTCCCCCCTCTTGGGCGTGGCCCTCGAGGACCTGTCCTTTCTGTAGTCCCCAGACTGTTCGTCGCTCATGTGGGTGGGGCCCAGTCTCCTCGCACTTTGGCGCAAGTTGCCAACTGTGCCTGTCCATTGGCGCTAGCGGTGGAGGCCCCCTGGGAGGAGTGCCGAGCCTAGAGACTCGCATGGGGCCCGAGGCACCCATGCCCTCTGCATCGACCACCTTTGGTCCAGGTGACCTGACTCTCTGGCGTGGACCACAAGGGTTTATCCCCTCTGATCCCCTTGGTCCTGCCGAAGCCCTCGTGGACCACGTCGCTCCGTTGCACTCCTTAGCACAAGCCACAGATAGGGAGCGTCCCTTGGCGCAAGCTACTTTTTGTGCGCTGACTGGTCCTAGTGACCTTCGAAGGGCTGCCCTTTCTACTATCCCCGGACAGTCCATCACCCATGTGGGTGAGGCTGGTGCAAGTTCAATTCTTACCGAGCTGGCGACTATGGACTGTCGTGCACACTCTAGTACACTGGAATCCCATATCGATGCCATCCCCATTTTGGCTGAGGTTGCCCATTCCACCCCTCTGCGGAGGGCACTGCGCCTACGCCATCCTAGTCCCACTCCCTTGTCTTAGCTGCCGAGGTGGCAGGGCCCCACGTGGTGGGCCACCCCCTTAGCGCATCCCGTTGGTAACCGCCCGGGAGCTTCCCTAGCGCAACTTGTCGCCCTTTTCCTGGCGCAACCCACTAACCTTTTCTCGTCGCTCAATGCCGACCCCATCCAGGCGCAACCCTTGGTTAGCGCAGAGATTCTCTCGGTGGGTCATCACTTCCTGGCCCACGCTCGTGCGGTACACCAAGAGGCGTTTCAAGCTTTCGCCATTACGCACCCCAATGCCCCTACAGCGCACCCAGCGACGCCCCTTCCTTGAGAGACTAGGAGTTGTACCCCGCCGGCCATCATATTCCCCCCTCCCAACTATCCAAGCTCTGAGGTCCCACTCGACGACTCCTCTCATTTGGTCATCCCCTATGCGATAACCCCCCTCCCCCGTGCTCCCTTTTATGCCGACGCCTTATGTCCAGATCGAAGGAGGAGATTACCTTCGCCGGCGGTGGAGATCCTGCTTTCGGACATAGATTTCCCTCCACCATCTGACGGCAATCCCATCCGGGTCCCCTTCGCTGTGTCAGAAATCTCTTCCCTATCCTCCTCGTTTACTAAGACGTTTATGCTTTAATCGGATCCGGATGCCCGAAAATCACCATAGCCACGGAAGCCGTCATTAAGTGGGGCCTCTCCGCAGCCTACCGGGTCGCTCTGCTCGACCCAAGCATATGCTTTTACACCTGTCATCCGATTCGGACTATGCTATTGTCCAGGCCAAGGGCACTGCCAGAATTTGCACACAGATTGCTAAATTGGTCAAATGGTCCCCCAAATTCAACCCAAAAATTGACTCAACAACCATATCTACATGGATCACCCTACCCAACCTCCCCCTGGTCTGGTTCCCCGTAGATGCCCTCAAACGGATTGCCAGCCCCTTTGGGACCCTGGTAGCCATCGCTGAAGAAACACGTAACCTCTTCAAGTATAATTATGCGAAGATATGCATGGAGTTAGACCTCGTGAATGACCCCCCCAAACTCATAAAGATCGAGCTCGAAGATCAAATCATTGCCAACCGCTGGTTTATGACAATAACATCATCCATTGTAAACACTATCAGATGAGTGGCCACCTAATGTAGCACTTCTTCCGTGCTTACCCTAAACTAAAGAAGCCTAGCCCGTGCACCCCACGTGCGATGACTGCTCAAAGAGACCCCACCATTATCACTCATAACTCAAATCCCGACCCTTCCCCTCAGATTGACGGTCCGACATGCTCCTACCCCCATAAGACCGCCACGACTAGCTCCACTATCGTCCCTTTCACTCCATCTGTCTTCTCCCTCCATAATTCGTTCGAACTCCTCTAAGGAACTACTTCTGATGATGTCCCCAAAGACTCCAGCGAGCCCCCTTCTTCTACCCCCGACCAGCAAGATTTCCCTAAGACCAGTAGTCTCGCATACCACACAAGCGCTGATGTCGCTCTCATCACCCAACCCCCCAACTCTCCTGAGATCACCATACCACACCCTCCCGTGGACTCTCACTCCATCCAACTAACCAACAACCGCTGTCAACAGCCAGGAGAGGACTTGTCGGTAAGCCGCTCTGAGCAGTTCAAGGAACCCCAGTCCCCCGACGCTGATCCCAAACTCCCTTCATCCCAGCCGACCATCCCCTCGGCAGATTCAAAACCCCTTCGATATCCTCCCACTCACTCAAAGGACGCTCAAACCAATTTCAACCCCATCTTAACCGACAAATTTTGGCAAGCCAAGGAAGCAGGCTTTCTGGACCGTGGTAACCCATTATGTGCCCTGGAAGAATATGATAACGACTCAGCTATCACCATCACAGATGTCAATGGTAGCAGCAAACCAGGTAAGACCAGTAAAGATACCGGAAGCAACGGGCCCACCATCACACCTACCAAAAAACCTCTTCCAATAAGAACAAAAACAAACAAAAGCAGATGACGGAAATGACAACTAGGTCCGCCACGAAGCTTAGTCACCCCCTCCCATTTCCACATCAAATGCTTAACATCATCTCCTGGAATGTGACAGAATCCGCAGCCTCAAAAAAACTAATTGCATAGACCTCTTAATCATTTTCGAACCAAAATCCCTCAAAGAAGAATCAAAGCCTCTCAACTCAAGCTAGGATTCCCTCATGCCATCGCAGGATGTAATGACATCTGGATATTACTAGCGCAAGATTTTAAATTTGGCATCATTCAAGACTTGCCTCAGACTATCTCCTGTTGGGTTGAACACCGGCCTTCAAGTCCCGTTCCATCCTCTCTACCGTCCATGGCGGCTGCAACATCCCCGAGCATAGATTGCTCTGGACAGACCTTCTGGAAGCTACCACTAAATTCCAAGGACTAGCATGGTTTCGCATCGGAGATTTCAATACGGTGTCTTACAGAAAAGAGTAGTCCGGCGGTCGCCCTCCACCCCAGCCTGTGATGGATGACTTCAACAATTTCACCTTTCACGGGAACCTCACCTCCATCCCCTTCCACGGTATTGCATTCACCTGGTACAATATGCAAGAGTGTCATCGATGACAGTACTCCCATTTAGATTAGGCGATGATTAATAAATGCTGGCCTGACATAGGCCTTATCACTAACCTCTCTCATCTGAACTCCACTGAATCGGATCACTCCCTTCGACTTTTGGCGTCATCACCCCCAATTCCAGAACATCGTTGCTTCTGCTTGGAATTCCGTCTCGGATCTTGACCATCTGGCCTGGATGGCGGTTAAACTTAAAGCCACTCGTAAGGCTCTTTCGTCATAGAGTAAAGAGGCTTTCGAAGACATCTTCCAGGCTATCAAGGAGGCGAAGGATGATGTCACCCGTATAGAGACTTTGTTTGCCATTAACAGATCCGCGGAGGCTCGTCCCTCGCCCAACCTCGCTAGAGTGCTTCTTAAATCCAGGCTGAGAGTGGAGACCAAATTATGGAGGCAAAAAGCCAGATCGATCTGGGATACTGATGGAGACCGGAATACCAGGTTCTTTTATGCGTGCGTCAATGGCAGCAGGAACAAAATAAAATTATACCAGATTCTAGACGACAACGGCAACCAGGTGGACGATCAGGCCGGTATTCAGTCTGCGGCTGTGAACTTCTACTCCAACCTATTCACTAAAGAGCGACTCGTCAAAGACGAGGCACTATTGTCTGTTATCCCATCCCTCATTAGCGACCATGAGAATGAGACCCTGCTGGCTACTACTTCGAAGGAGGAGGTCAGAGCGGCTGTCTGGTCTATTAATGAGCACAGTGCTCTGGGGCCGGACGATTTCAATGGGGTCTTCTTCAGAGCTTTCTAGGACACCCTTAAAATAGACTTAGTTGAAGCCACTATAGCCTTTCTCCAAGGGGCCAGATACCCTAATTCAATTTCATGTGCCAACATCATCCTTATCCCCAAGAAAGACAATCTTGAAACCTTTAGAGACTTCCGTCCGATCGACCTCTGTACCTTCACCAACAAGATCATATCTAAGATAGTTGCCAACTGGATGTCCGATCTCCTCCCCAAGATCATTTTCGAAGAGCAAAGCGGGTTTGTTAAAGGCCGTAATATAACTGACAACATCCTCCTTGCACAGGAGATGATCACATATATGAAGTTCCCTTCGAGGGGGGAACGTGGCCGTCAAACTCCACATGAAAAAGGCGTACGACCGTCTGGACTGGCAATTCATGATCTGGATATTCTAGGCTTTTGGCTTCTCCGAAACATAGATTGACATCGTATTCATATCTATCAACAATGCATGGTTTTCCACCGTCATCGATGGCCAGGCTGCGAGATTCTTTCGATCTACTCGCGGGGTTAGACACGGGGATCCCCTTTCTTCCACCATTTTTATTATAACGGCAGAAGCTCTCAGCAGAAGTCTCAATAGCATGCCCAGAATGTTCAGCTTTAATCACTTTTACACCACTACCGCTGTCCATTTATCACTCACATGCCTTACGCTGATGATATCCTAATCTTCTTCACTGGAGATAGAGGATCGATCGAGTTCGTCTTGAGTATGATCGCCAGATACACTACTTGCTCTAGACAGTGTTTCAACAACAATAAGGGCGTCATCTACACACATCACAAAGCTGACAAAACCCGCTCAACTTTGCTCTCCAACTCGGGGATATACGAGCACCACGTAGACAAGATATGCAAACTCATCGCAGGATGGCACAATGCAACCTTATCCTCAAGGGCAAAATGATCCTCATCAAATACGTTCTATCGTCCATTCCGATGTACACCCTACCGTTTGCTCCCCTCCCAAAAAGGTGCACCACTGTCTCGAATCCCTCTTCGCCAAGTTCTTCTGGGGACAAAACGACGACAAGGACAAACATCACTTGTTCGGTTGGAAGACTATGGCCAAACCTACAGAAGAATGAGGTCTGGGTTTTAACAAACTTACCCACATCGTGGACGCTTGCTCCATGAAGTTGTGGTGAAAGTTGTGCACAGAGACCTCATTATGGACGAAGTTTATGAGAGCTTGGTACTCCAGATTCTCTCATTTATCGGAGGCGGTCACTAACAATAGATCTTTGGCATTGTGGCACCGCATAATTCAGGGTCACATTATCGCCGAACCTCTAATCCGTCTCCAGTTGGGTGACGGTCACTCTTCGGCCTGTTTGGAGTGGTGGTTAGAAGAAGACACCATACACCCCAACATTCTAACTCCGTAGGGGAACACAATTAGGGATCTATGGGAGGGTAGTTCCGAATAAAATTGGAGGAAGGTCAGAGGTTGGCCAGGCTAGCTAGCGGCTATCCATCTTCTTGTTGCTAGTCTGCGGGTTACTGACATGATCGACACTTGGAGATGGTCCCCCAACCCATGTGGTACATTAATTTTGGCTTCCTCCAGACATGTGGCCAGAGGCAACGGGGTGCCGAATATCGTTTATGCCAAGTTTTGGCAGGCCTGTATTCCCATCAAATGGTCTATCCTTATCTGGCGAGCACTCCGCCGAAAACTTCCGACGGATGAACACATCAGATCAAAGGGATTCAGCCTCGTTTTACGATGCCACTGCTATATAGAGCACATAACGGAATCAGCAGAGCACGTCCTTCTTTCGGGGGAGCTGGCGACTAGCATTTGGTCCAAGCTTCATAATATGCTTAGTCTGGTTCACCCGACTGGGGGCTTCTACGATCTCATAGCCAACTGGAGTCGCTCCTACGAATATCAGATCGTAGTAGCCGATGGTATTTGGGTCCTTTGGAAGAACATGAACAAATTCAGATATGAAGGCCGCCAAATCCCCCATCCACAGTTGTATAGATAGGTCATCAGACAAAGCATCAAAGCTAGGAGGCGCTGCTCTCATGTCTCCCACACATTCTGGGAGTCCCTTGCTGAGACCGCCCTCAAGAATTTTAGCATCTTCTCTGTCGGTGTTGCTCCGTTCTGCCCCCTTTTTTGTGCGTGTCTCATGCTTTTCATTTTCCTTCCTTTTGTCGCTTTAGCGCGCTTACTTGTATAGGCTTCGGTATTTTGCGCCTATTTCTTCAATAAATTTCAATTTTCCTAATATATATATATATATATATATATATATATATATATATATATATATATATATACAACATATAGGACTAATTGTGTGTGGATTGATTTATATTTACTTTATACAATTATTATTTATATCTGATATCTACTTCTATGCATAAACATATGAGGAAGGACACAATTTCACCTGCTGACATTACATGTAACACATGTATATTTGGTTTGGCAAGTAAATAAGAAGCAATTTGTGTATATAAATATGTAAAAAGGGTCATGGCAAATGAAATGCCTATTGTCAAATTTTAACATAGCATGTATATAAGGATTGGGTGTTGCCTACATACTTAATATTGCAAGGAATAGTACTGTTACTAACTAGAACCTCCTATTGTCATATTTACACACAAGGAGAAATATATATTCAAGGAGATATACATACAAATGAAGGAAGACTTAGCAAACAAACCCACTTATTTTAACCATGCTACCATAAACCTACTAATTTTAGCAAGCAAAAAGAACCCATAGTGTGTTGTATAAGCCAAGTCCCATGCAAAAGCTTATTCACTCAAGCTCCCAACCAAACCAAAGAGCCTCATGGCAAAACACAACAAAAGAAAAAGAAACACAAGGATATATGAAGGAGAAAGATGATCACCTATGACATACGTGTGCTACGTACGACAGTGAGGTGCACAAGGGCTGGACAGTTGCTGCGGCGTGATGTGCTCGTTCCGTCGATGCAAAGACGTCGAGGACTCGGCAACGGTGAAATGCTTTGCAGTGGAATCTCGAACGGCTGAGGAGGAAACCGCTAGAGGTGGCACCTCCCTCCTAGAGGTTCGTTGGGCTACAGCCGGGGGGAGGTCGTCGGGGGACGGCCTGGTGCGTACGGCGACGCTCATATACAACTTTGTACCCGTATCTCACAGCAGCGTGCGGCTGCTGCTGATGACCCTAGCGGCACGGAAAGTGCTGCCGCAGGTGGGGGAGGTGACGACCGGCCTAGAGGGGCGCGACGATGTGAGAAATATAGCAGCAGCTTGTGTCGGGGCACGAGTTTCTTGGTTAATAGAAGAGGAGGAGGAGGAGATGAAAATGAGGATGACGGTGATGGAGATGATGGTGTGAATGATGGTAATATTGTAAAGTTTTAAGGGAGGGGGCTGCTGCTCGGTTAGAGAGGAGAATGAGGAGAAGATGTAGATGAGCATGATGGTGATAAAGTAGAGATGATGGTGAGGATGATGGTAATTAAGATGAACAATGGTAATAGAGAAAATGATTATGGTGATGGTGTTGGCTATAGAGTAGGTGAGGAGGGACTGTGCTGTCAGCCTAGGATTGGAGAAGGAGGTCTGGGGATGGTGATGAAGAGGATAGGGATGAGAAAGAGCGTTGTTGTTATGAAAAGGGAGGAGTGTTATATGGTCGGCCATATGATGGTGAGGGGTTTCCTTGTAAGAGAGAGAAAGTAAGAGAGTGTGTAATAGTTTGAATTAAAGTGAAGAGAGAGAGTGTGTACATTTAGAAGGTTTTCAAAAGTAAATGGTGTTGTTGCCATGTGATTGGATAAGGGAGAGAGTGTCATAGATGGCTTCCTCCAAGAATTTTATGTGTATGGCCAAAAGGGGCTACTTGGCATGGAGAGGTTTGAATAGGTTTACTTAGAGGATCTCTTCTTAAATTGGGATTAGGAGTTGGTCATTTGGGATTAGGGTGAATAATATTGGGTGTTTGGTATTTTTATAGATACATTGGTATTGTATGTGTAGGTTTTGATGAATGGGATAGCATTGTTCTTGGGTTGAGTCTAATTGAGTCGGGTCGGGTCACGATTGGTCTTGGTGAATTAAATGGCTTAAATTAGTCATTTATAATCATGGTTAAATAAATAACATACGGAGACTCAATTGAATAGGACACAAGCGACATGTGCATAGTAGACTCAATGTGGCCCATGGACATATCTTAGGTTCACAAGTTTGGGTTGAAATGGTGTCCCGAATAAGAGTCAAAAATAAATGTGACTCCATGGGATGAATCAAGATTGGGTCTATAGTCAGTAAAGTTGTGCCATAAAAATGAAGCAGAAGATAGTGTGTCTCAGTGGAACACGGAAGTCATGGGTGAAAAATATCTCAACTAGATCATACATGTGAAGTTGGTTTCGAGAAAACAACTAGTCTTGTGCTCCTAAATTAAAAGTCATAGCAAGGTGCATATGATAATCAAAAATAAATGTAGGAATTTAGTAATAACTAAAAATTCATGATTAATCGTGTTAAAACTCTAATCAATCTAAATAAATTCTAATTAAAATTCAGAGAGCTCTTATGTCTCTCCTTGTTCTGAAGGTTAGGATTTAAGGATCTCCTCGAAAGTGGAGAGCAGCATGTGTTGCTCATAAATTCTTATGGTTATTTTTTTTTGGTTTGCTTTATTTGGTATTAGAAATATTATTGTATTATTCTGGTTTTTACTAAATAAATAGATAATTAATATTCCTCAAAAATTAGTCTGACAAAACTCAATAGCCCAAAAAAAATATGTTTCCTATATTTTATTAAATATTTTGACTAATGATAAGTTATTTTTTTTTAAAATTTGTATATTTTACGAACTTAGAATTAGCCTAAAAAAATATTATTGATTCTTCAAGTATTTATCTAGACATATATTTGACTAATAAAAATATATTTTTCCAAATTATATACATAAAATATTTTCCAAGTATTTATGTAAACTTATTATAGAAATATTTTCTAAAAATTTGTATATGTATCTATTGCCACGAATTCCCTTTGATTGTCACCATTGATCTTGACTAAATCGTATTTTTCCTATTTTCTCGCAAACTTCGACCCTTACACATCGACCATATCAATTAGACTATTGGTACATGTCAGAACACCGCACAACATCGGGCATAACGTCACACAAGATACCTTGCCATATTTACCGCTTATATGTATTCTGTATTTTTTTTAGTTATTGCATATTTACAATTTTTTGATTCTAGTTATCCAGTTGCATCTCTATTAATTGTTTATAGATTACTTATTGTGGTTTCAAGTTATATAGAGTGCAAGATTACTAGTCATATTTTAAGTAACGTGCACGTGGACATAGAGTTAAAAGGACTACCATATGTTTAGTATATTTCATAAACGTTGTCACAGATGTGGCACGAGATGTGTGTGAGTTGTGAGTAATATATAGAGGTCACTTGCGTGTTGGATGATCACCCATGCTCATTTGTTAGGAATAACTATCAATAGGTCCATGTTAGAAGACTTGACATTATTAGGTTTAAAATAGTTTTGTGGAAGTGACACATGTTTGTGTCTCGTGGTTGCGACGCACGTATAGTATCATGGGGAGGGAGAGGACAACTTTTAGCATTGGGGCTACTAGTTACTTTTTACACACTTTTGGGGCCGATAGTGACTCGGAGGAGCACTACTTAATACCCATGGCCGATAGTGACTCGGATGAGCGCTATTTATTGCCAGTTCTCCTTTTATTTGCGTTGTTGATCATAAAGCTTCCACGTAGAACATTGTCCTCAAAGTGAATATCACATAGACGGTTAGGGAACCATTTGTATTGTAGTTATGTGGTGTTTACATTTACAGTTTTATATGGCATGTTCTTTCCGTATCTTATTATTTCCCTCTGAAGACCTGGTGATTCCTCCAGGTCTGCTTTTCTAATTTCTGCAGGTGCTCTAGCCAAGGCCATGATTAAAACTCTTCCTTCGAGATGATTACTCTTGGATCGTCTTTACTTTACTTGACAAATTTCGTCATTGTTATGTATATTTCTCATTTAAATTAGTTGGAAGTGGATTTGTCTCCTTCCAACATCTTGTACAAATAACAATTTATAGTTAAAGTTTATTATTCGTCCTTTATATTTATCGATGAGATTTAGTGTGTCATGGTTACTATATTTTACAGCTTATGGATACATAAGAGAGTTTCATATACTTCGTATGTATACAGGTGACATGTCTACATAATTAGACCTAAGTATTTTGGGACTGAACGTTACCCCAAGATCAAGTATAAGATAAATAACAAGAACTAGCAATATATGATCAAGTCGTGTAACAATGTCTCCAACATAAAAAATCACTACATAAAGTAAATGAGTCATAATCATAGATTTACTTGCCTTTCCTAGAAGATCGGTAATAGGAATGTAACAATAACTTTTTCCACAAAGAATAAATTAAAATTTTGCTTAGATTCTAAACAATGGTATTAGCTAGCTATTTACTAACTATTTGTAACCCAACTATTCTACAATATTATTCAATAACTATATAGCAATTTATTTATAAAATATTATGACAAAATACTGGCACTAGCAAAATATTAGAGCAAAACATTTAATAGCAATATTAAAATATAATTATCAAGATATTACTAAGGCTAACAAATATTTATTAAGAATTTAATATTATTCAATATTATACAATAGTATCTAATAATGTCAACTAAATATTGGTAAAGTCTAACTATCACTAAATTACTAATTATATATACTAATAAGATAAAAATATACCCAGTCTAGCCCAACTCCACATACTAGCCCAAAGCCCTCAAGCCCAAGATCTACTTCTATTTTTCTTTCCTGTCCAGGACTAGACCCGCCTACAGTAACTTTTGCTACTGTTTATTATTTTATTTTGTTCCTCTTTTCTTTTCTCTCTAATTTTATTTCATACTTTCCATCCACAGTCGTAAGAAACCCTAAACCGTCTTCTCACTCTACACGTACGCACACACACTTCTCCTCTCCCTCTTCCTCTTCCTCACACTCTCACAATATCCACAAATAACAAGAGCAAGAGGAAGAAGTTGAAGGTAGAGCTCACCTCAATGCACGTTGGTGAAGAGCAATGGCGGCTGCTATAGCCCAAGGCGGTGGCAAGTTTAGGATCTGATCAAACGGAAGTTATGACGGCTAGGGTTTTTTGTTAGATCTAGTGGATCCTGTTGACAGAGCTCTGGTGAATCATCCACACTGTGACATTACGTCAAGGATGGCTACTGTAAAGGGCTCCTTGACGGTAATAGTGTCCCAACCTGAAAGATCGATGGGATCTTGACAATAACTAAAAGAGCAAGAAAAGGGATAATAACGAAGAAGATCCAGAAGGAGAAGAAGAAGAAGATCAAGAACAGCGCTCACCTCGACGGTCTGATCGACCAGATCTAGGACAAGATCCGACAAAGCAAAGTGCTCCGGTGGTATTGGCAGCGCGGTGTGGTCATAAGAAGGTGGAGCTTCGGTGGAGAACACCATAGCGGTGGTGGTGTAGACTCAAGACATGGTGGCGACTACTATCGAGATCCGGTCTTGGTGATGCGACAAACGTAGAGGAACTCTGTCGGCGGTTCTTGAGAGCTTCAGATATGGCTATATCTACAGGAAGGACAACGACCGGTGCGGTGGCGAGATCTTCGACTGTGGACAACGAATCTAGGATTCGATGAGGAAGGCAGTATTCAGCAAACTCTAGGACATGGCGACGAGATTTAGTCTGTAGCAGCGAATGCCGACAAAAATTAGATGGCTGAACATGGTGGCGTACGGTGGTGCTGTCGGTGGACGGACAGTAGCGATCGACTAGTGGTGGTATCGATAGACGGACAGTGGCGGTCGGCCAGTGGTGGCAGAGTTGAATTAATAATAAAATAATTAGGGTGTCCCCAATATATATATTAAAATAATAGAGTATAATCTAAGCCTTAGTGGCATACATGTAATATATAATAGATCTAGGTGCAATTGATGAAAACTATTAACTAATCAGTAACTAACAACTAACTAATCATAACTAACTTAATTAATTAATAGCAGCCAATAATTAGTTCAAAAATTACATGAGATATTAATTTAAGCCCATTACTATGAATTTGTAGCCTAAAGCCCACAATCCAAAGACCAAGGCTTGATAGGCTTTTAATATAAAATGATTAGTCTAAAATAAATTCAACCCACAATTGCATTAATAAATCATTTGTGAATAACAATTAAAATTAAATTAAATTAACAAATTCATTTACTTATAACCAGATTGTATTAAATAGAAAATTGTGATTTCTAAATAGAATTTTAGGAAAAATAAATTCTATGGAGTTATACCATCAGCTTCCACTGACAGTTGGGGCTCGCTGTTCTGCTATAATGGCTAACATGCGAGCCTTCTGGGTAGGTGGATGCTGACTACGCGGTTCATTTTTATTTTGTTAATGTTTTCTAGTTAACTAATTATAATAAAAGCTCATTATTAGTTGACTGAAATGTAAATACATTCAAATAAATCCAAATGAATTCCAAGGAAACAATAATAAATTATAGAAAATATATTTAGTCATTCTAATCCTATATTAAAAGTTTGGTCCTAAATTTTTTTTTGTCGACCCCATAAAATTCATGAAAGGCCGACGATAGATATATTTTATATATTTTAATTATCCAAACATTCTAAAATACACTAAATAAGTATATGGAGTATATATGAGTTCCTACTACCTACATATTATTTAATGTTATCGAGTTGCACATATATGCTTTGGTACGATACCCCATTTTCTCAAAATAGAAGTTCCCACTTAAAATGTGCTTCTACTACGTTATATGATTGAATATATTTTTTTCAAGATTTCTAAATTGATTTCCTAGAAAGTGGATGGTACAACTAGATTATAAGCATTGGAGCAGATACGCCATCAAAAACCATCTGCGTCGACACTGCCTACACCGTCATGACCGCCTCCTCCATCGACAGTTATATAGCTTACGTAGGAGAAATTTGACCAGCTTGTTTCTCAGCTTCGCATTGGTGTTCCTTCTCCTCACCATCAGTCCTATATTAGAAATTTTTTGCGAGTTTATGTGTCGACCCTAGTAGGGTCTTATGTATCATATATTATTTTATCAGATAATTATTATATTGGAGTATAAGATTTGTGGTTTCTTTTATTGTATATTTTTTGCATGTGTTTGATATGTTCTATGACATATTGCATGTTTATATATTGCAATACTTCTGCTAATTTTTAAATATATTCTAGTATATATTTGACAACTTTTAGTGGTTGAAACTTAATGTTGCTAAGGTGTATCAAAACATCGCTAAATGTATCTCAATGTTGCTAAACATTGTTGACTCATCATTAACCTGGGATAGTTAGCGACCTTTAGCGATGCATCTTATGTCACTAAGGTGAAATATTCAGAATCGCTAAAGGTCGCAATATTGTCACAAATTTGCTGACATGACAGAGTTCGCGATGTCAATACTAAGATGGCAAAAACAAAAAGTGGGTCTTTAAATAGTCATCAAATAGAGACTAATCCTACATTATTAAATTAGCGACGTTGTTTGCTTTACACTATAAAATATTGCTAAATTGGTGTCATTTAGCGACATCATCTATTGTGTAACTACAACAACGTTTAGTGGCATTTTTTGTCAGTGACTAGCTAATACATTACTCATTAATAACTTCGCTAATTTCATTGCTAATAAGGTTTTAGAGGTATTATTTTTGTGTTTAGCAACTTTTTAGGTGCCACTAATATCACTTATTTTGGTAGTGAAAGTTGTCGAGTCGATGGTGTAATTATGCTTTGCACCATTTTGTAGGGTTAATTAGGATAAGGGTATTAAGATCTTCTTAGTGTTAAAACACAAAGATCAATATTTTACATAAGATTTATATACATATAAAGACATAAAATATTATCTTCACAAATTATACTTCAATAGGTAACCCCCATAGATCCAAAACAAGAGATAATAATGGAAATAGTGAACAATAAGATAGAAACCCTAGATATTAGGGCACACACATGATAATAAATCTAATCATAGACATAGATAAATAACATACAATAAAAGTAATTCCCTATCATGTAAAATTAATCGATCATAAAATACTAAATTTTTAGGATTTCTAAGATAACTGTTATCAAAGAAGAAGGAAGGTCACCAAGGATTGATACCATAAGTAGATCTTAGAATATCTTGGTATCAAAGAAAAAATAAAAGCAGTTTACTTCAATGCGTGCATGATTGAACCAAACTTCTCATACGATCCATTTAGACACGATCATAAGAATCGTACAAGAGGAAACTATTATCCACTCCGCATATTAGACTCCTACATAGGAAGGAGAGGAGGAGGAGATGAAGATAAGCAGTAAGTTGAGAGGCAACGGTATGGGCTGAGGGTTTTTTCTTAGTAAAAGTTCCTCCTATATATCTCTACAATTATAAAGTGGCTTCAAAATGGCTCAAAATTGACCCGCCAAGTCGTATGCATCTTTTCAATTAATTAGTAAAAAATACAGAAGAAAATAATTCAAAACTAACTTTTAAATGTAAATAAAAAATAGTTCAAACGAACATCACAATTAAAAGTTGAGAAATAAAAAGCTAACTAATACTTAACTACCAGATATTATCTAACTGCCTACAAATATATCTGTAACAAATTCTAGTTAAAATATAAACAAATCTACAATAATTCCTAATTAAAACTAGTCACATTTATGTGTTGCACCTATCAAAACAACAAAAGAAAAAAATCTATGATATAACTGAAAATTTTGATAAAAATTTAAATGGTATTAAAATATTTTAAATTTAATTTGAATATATTTGAATGAACTTTTTTTATAGATATGTTTTTGAATTTTGAATAAATGTTTAGATAATACCACGTAGTTATTTTAAATATAGTTTAAAAATTGAATATATTTTAGGACTTGTTATGTGTTCAGGTAGTCAGAATAATTTTAGGTTTTTATTACTTTTTTCTTAACTATGTTAGAAGGTAACATATGACATAGTTAAGAATAATTTTTTTTAATTAATCGAGGACATACAAACTGCTTAGACGACTCATTTTTTGAGCGACTTTCAAGCAGTATTATATATATATATATATATATATATATATATATATATATATATATATTTATATATATATTATTTTTTTCTTTTTTAAGAAGAAAAAATCAGCAAACACAAAATGGTGCCCGAAAAATGGCTCCTAGTACGAGCATCGGAAGGATTAAACGCCAGAAGCCAGAGCCTTCCAAAAGTTAGGCGGGAAGTGATTGTAGTGCCATACAGCTTTATGTACCTATCTGATAGCCTCTCTGATCAATTGGTCGGGGTTATATTGGCATTCTTCATATCTCTATTTGTTTCGATTTTTTCACAGGACCCATATGCCAGCGGCCGCAACGATTTGATGCCCATGAGATCTGCTCCAGATGACCAGGAGATCGTTGAGGCCGCCCAGCTGATGATCCTGTCGGCATTTGGATGATAGATTCTTCTACAACTTTGTTACGAGGTCGCCGGAGAGAAGGATGTGTTTCGTAGTTTCTGTTTGCTAGGATTAGCAGCAGTGGCTCCGCGAAGCAAGGCTGAAGCTGAAGAAGGTTATGATGTCATTGGTAGGGATTTTTCGCCTATGGGCTCTCCAAATCAAGCTGGTCCATTTGATGGGGATGCACGCCTGCCAGAAAGGAGCAGTATGAGGGGCCGGAACACCAATGCCCCTCGCCATAATCCTTACGATGGTAAAGAGAACTTCCCGTTCGGGTTGGGCATCTACCGTAAAATATCCTGGCAATCGATGATCCGCAGGTCCACGGTAGCTAGGCTGGTGACCGCCTCCGTGCCCAGCCGCGCTCTGACACTGTCCTATCTCCATCCATAGGCACTGTCTCACAGCTCCCAGATTTTACTGGAAGGAAAGAAAGTAGTTGACTGCTGGATAACCTGCTCTCCAAAATAACGTTCCTGGAACATTGACAAGCGATTGTCCACGATCTTGAGGCGAAAGAGAGGTTCTGCAAGGTGTCGACCATACAGGATACGTCGCCATGACGCAGTGGATCTGTTGTTGGCGATGGCCTGCGTGGGGTGAGAGGTTCTGAAATATCTAGCCTTCATGAACCTGTTCCAAAGAGAATTGTCTGAGCGTAGCTTCTACCACAGCTTTATAGAGCAGGAATCGACGATATGGGAAAGTCTGTCGAATCCTAGCCCGCCCTCCTCGGTGGGTTTGGACATGGTATCCCAACTAGCCCAGCGGTGCTTATCCTTGCCGTCGGAGTAACCCCAATAGATGTTGGCGAATAGGGCTTCAAACGAGTGTAGCACTTTTTTTGGTGGAACGCAGACGACAAGGGTATAAATTGGGATGGAGGATATGACACGTTTGATCAGAATTAACTTGCCACCCCGGGATAAGGTCACGTTGTGCCATCCCTCGATTTTGGATCAGATTTTTCTAAGAAGGCTCGCAAAGAGGCCTGAATTAGACTTGCCATAAACCAGCGGACAGCCCAAGTAGGAGAACAGTAGATAAGCAGTAGAAAAGGAAGTCAGGGTGGATGTAGATGATGCTTTTATTGGTGTTGATGCATTGGCCCAAGCATCTGGCATATTTCTCCAGTGTGGTGTGAACCACCTCGACAGAATCGATATCTCCAGCAGAAAAAATAAGAATGTCATCGACATAGGCAAGATGCGTGATCAGAGGACATCCAGTGGTAGGATGGAAGTGATAGAAACTGAGGGTATTGGTCATATTTCTTAGCTTTCTGCTAAGAGCTTCCGTCGCAATAATGAAGATAGTGGGAAAGAGAGGATCACCTTGTCTAACCCCGCGGCTGGAAGTGAAGAAACCTGCAGCCTGACCATTGATGACGGTGGAGAACCATGAATTGCTGATCGAGTGCAAGATGATGTCGATCCATGATTCCGAGAAACCGAAGGCCCTAAAAACCCAAATCATGATTTGCCAATCCAACCGGTCGTATGCCTTCTCCATGTCAAGATTAATGGCGATATTTTCCCCTCTATATAGGAATTTCATATATGTGATCATTTCCTGGGCTAGGATGATATTGTCAATAGTGTTCCTACCTGGGACAAAACCACTTTATTTTTCGAAGATGAACTTAGGGAGGAGAGTGGACATGCGGTTGTTGATAATCATCGAGATAATTTTGTTGGTGAAAGTGCAAAGGCTGATGGGTCTAAAATCTTTGAAGGTCTTCTGGTTATCTTTCTTGGGAATGAGGATTAGATTAGCACAGAAGATGGATTTAGGGTAGGAGCCCTTGGAATAATACGACGGTGGCCTCGAGGAAGTCTTCTGCAATCAGATCCCAGCAAGATCTGAAGAAAACACCCGAGAACCCATCCAGCCCGGGGGCACTAAGTTCATCTAGGTCCCAAACTGCAGCCTTGACTTCCTCAGCAGAGGATGGAGTGAGCAGCTGCTCGTTATCCCCTTCAGAAATCAAATTGGGGACCTTAGCCAGGAACTCATCATCCTTTATAATGACTTCTTTGGAAAATAGATTAGAATAGAAGGTGGCGGCCTCCTCTTGTATGTGGTTCTGGTTATCCAATCGGTTACCGTTCATGTCGCATATTTGGTATATATGAAGCTTATGACGGCGGCCCTTGACACAAGAGTAAAAGAAGCTCGAGTTACGGTCCCCCTCGGAGTCCCATTTTAATCTGGCCTTCTGCTTCCAGAATTTTGCCTCCACCTTCAAACGAGACTTGAGGATAGCTCTAGCCAAGTTGAGTGCAGACCGGGCCTGCGGTGATCTGTCCGTGGCAAACTGGATCTCGGCACGGTTGATGTCATCCTCGGCCATTCTAACCGCTTGGAAGAGGTTACCGAATGCAGACTTGCTCTACGATGTAAGGGCCTTCTTGTTGGCTTTGAGTCTAACTGCAACCCGAGTGAAGGGGTCTGAATCGTCCTTAGAAAACCAAACGTAAGCGACGGTGTTTCTGAATTGCTGGTGATGCCTTCAGAATTCCAAGAATTAGAAGGCTTTTTTGATGTGATTCGATCTACTATTGAGCTCAATCAAAAGGGGAGAATGATCTGATTCGGTAGTGTTGAGTTGGGATAGTTTGGTGGAGAGGGCCATATCGTTCCACCAGTTGTTGGTCAAGGCACGATCGAGCCGAGAGTATTGTCTTCTATCACCTTGCTGCATTTTACACCAAATAAAAATGTTATCGATAAAGGGGAGGGTAGTTAATTGGGCGTTAAAGATAAAGTTGTTGATGTCATTCATGGCCTGTTGTGGGGGCGATCGACCCCCAGATTTCTCTTTGCTGCAGGAGAAAGTGTTGAAGTCGCCAATACACAGCTACGGGAGGTGGCTGCTAGGGGTAAGTCTCCAGCAGCGTGTTCGAGAGGATCCTGTGCTCTGGGATGTCATAGCTTCCTTAGACAGTAGAGAGGAGAGAGCAGGTTGGGAGAAAGGGTGTTCCACCCAGCAGGATAGGACCTGTCTAGAGTCCTGCACGATACCGAATCTGATATCGGCAGCGAAGAGGATCCAGATATCGTTGCATCCAGCAACCGTGGCCGGAAATCCAAGTTGAAGTTGGATCGCTTTAAGTCTTTTTTGAGGAATTTTAGGTTCGATGATGACTAGAATGTCAATCTTATGAATCTTCTTGAGGCTGATGATTCTATTCAGCGTCGGTTTATTGGCCAGCCCCCGAACATTCCAAGAGAGGACGTTAAGCATTAGAAGGGCGAAGGGGTGGGAAGTTGGAGAGTTTAGCGGTGGCCCTCGTGGTCATGGCCGACGCCAGTTCTATATCCCATTTTTTCTTCTTCTTATGGTGGTTTTTGGGAGCACACTGTTTAGTTTTAGGGGGTTCTACCTCCGTGACTGGCGAGCTTGGACTACGGCTGTCAGAGACCTACAACGCCAAAGGGGGGCTTCTTGGTATGTTTTTGCCAGCGCACTCAAGGGGTTGCTTGGGTCTAGGAACCCAGCATCCCTCGCTTGGTGGAACCTGTCCGTCATAGCAAAATCGAAGCCCGGTCTATAGGTCTCGCTGGCGTTGTCGATGTAGTATGTATCAATATCTGAGGAAGTTTGTTCTGAGGTTATGATAGGAGCCGGTGGTGCCTCCTCATCAGTATCCAGGATGGTATTGTCCTTCTGGTCGAGGTCTGTATCTGCTCTTGAGCATGGTGGTAGGGGCACTCCGTATTGCTCTCTGATGGTAAGGAGGGAAGAATGTTGAATGGGTTGTTGAGAGTTATATGAGGTGGTTTGTAGAGGACGATGGCGCTGTACGGTGGCAGTGTCGGGCTGGGCGAATGGGGCGTGCTGGTGTTGTTGTTGATGAGGTGGAGATTGGGTTGGTGATGTGTTGGGGATGTTGGAACAGTGGACACCGCCTGCATTTGAGATTTAAGGGTTCCAGTCTTCATCATCTCGGGATGAGCTCTGAAACAGTGTTTAAAGGAGTGCCCTCTCATTTTGCTATATTTGTAAAATAAGATGTTGTTATCGTACACGAGCGATTGATGGTGCATCTGTCCCCCTAGCTCGAGTTGAATCTGGGCGGGGGGGTCGTTTAATAGGTCTAGTTCTACACAGATTTTTGTGTAGTTGCCTTTGGAGAGGTTTTTTGTTTCTTCAGCTATCGCCACAAGCGTCCAGAAAGAGCTGGCGATACGCTTCAGCACAGCAGGTGCAAAACAGACAAGAGAGAGGTTGGGTAGGGTGATCCATGCCACCACGATCGTTGAATCGACTTTGGTGCTAAAGTCTGGTGACCATTTGACGATTTTAACGTTCTGGGCGGCAATTCTGGTGGAGCCTTTGGCCCAAACCTTAGAGAAGTCCGAGAGGCTTACGGAGCTGTATATGAGGCAGATAGTCAGGATTCACGGAGTTCCCGTCAGTATAGTCTCAGATAGGGATAGTCGCTCTACTTTCCATTTCTGGAGGAGTCTGCAGACTAGCTTGGGCACTCAGCTCAAGTTTAGTTCTGCATACCACCCCAGACGGACGGATAGTCAGAGAGGACTATTCAGACACTTGAGGATATGTTGCGAACGTGCATCCTGGATTTTGGAGGTTCCTGGGAGGATCATCTATATTTGGTAGAGTTTGCTTACAACAATAATTTTCAGGCCAGCATTAAGATGTCACCGTTTGAGGCTCTGTACGGGCGTAGGTGTCGTACACCCTTATCTTGGGATGATGTTGGAGAACGAGCTTTACTGGGACCAGAGATGGTTGTTGACGCAGCCGAGAAGATGAAGCACATTAGGGACAGACTTCGTGTGGCACAGGACAGACATCGGCACTGGGCCGATAGCCACCGAAGGCCGTTGGAGTTTAAGGTACAGATTTAGAGATAGGATTAGAAGTAGGTTGTTTCTTTGTCTTGTTTGATTGATCGTATTTGATTTTTTAATAACTTGAGACCTTGCTTGTGATTAGGTTGGAGACATGGTTTTTCTGTGGATATCTCCGACTCGTGGTACGATATGTTTCGGTGGAGGTGGGAAGCTTAGCCCGCGCTTTATCGGCCCTTTCGTTATCAGCGGAAGAATCGGTGACGTGGCATACAGGCTAGACTTGCCACCTGCACTAGTGGGAGTTCACAACGTATTTCACGTATCACAGTTGAGACGGTACGTGGCTGACCCTAGCCATGTGCTCGATCATTCGGAGATTGAGGTTGGACCTACTCTCAGCTATCCAGAGCAGCCTGTGGAGATTCTGGATCGCCGAGAGAAGGTATTGAGGAACCAGGTGATACCCTTGGTACGCGTCGCATGGAGACATCATTCTCCAGGAGAGTCTACCTGGGAGCGGGAGGATGAGATGCGCGAGCGGTACCCCTATCTTTTTGGACCTTGAGGTATACTTTTCTATCCTTCTCAGCAGTTTAGTTTCGTCTTTAATTTTGAGGATGAAATTATTTTAAGGGGGGTAGATTTGTCACTGCCACTTTTCTAGCTTAAGGGTATTTTGGTTATTTTTGAAATTTTGAGAATTATTTGGAATTATTATTTATTATTTAGATTTATTAGAATTAATGTGATTTTTAGTATAATTGATTTTTGTCCTATAGTTGACTTTGACTAGTGTTGACTAGGAGACTAACCTAGAGACTAACCTAGGTCATGACTACTTGGTTAGGTTAAGTAACCCTAGCTTGACCTAAGTTAGTGAGGATTAACTCATTAGAATTTATTAGGAGGAATTAGGAAATTATTTGATTAAGGAATGGCGTGTGATTTCACAAGTCATTATATGATTTAAAGCCTTAAAAGCACATAGGCCCACACCATGAACCAAACCCTAACCCAAATCAGCCCATGGCTGGTCACATAGGTTCCCTCTTCCCTATTTAATCCCCTCCTAGAAATTATGGCTAGCCTCCATTGGGATTTTTGCAAGTTTCGAAAGAGATGAGTCTCCATCTTCCCTAATCCATAGAAAATCTATTTTAATTCATTTTTCCCCCAAACCAATTGCAATAGGACCTAATTTTAGTCTACTTGATGTTGGTATTGAGTATTTGCAGGAAAGAAACAATTTGGGAAAGTTTTGGTGGCTTGAGGAACCATTTCCATTTGGGGATTTTGAGCCTTTGCTCATCAATAGGTATATTCCATTCCTCACCATGAATTTACTGTTTTATTGTATTACTAGGATGCCCTAGCCCTAACCTAACAGTAAGATTAGCTAACCCTAGAATCTGAGCCCATTACGTATCCGTATCCGACACGTATCAGCATGTATAGGAATGTGTTCGACGAAATGCCTCAAAGGGCATTTCGACCTAATTTCTGGATTGTGATTGAATAGAAAAATAGGATTAGAACTCGCTTATGCATTTCCACTGTACTGACACAATTTTGCGTTGTGTCGAGTCGCACGGACACGCGTATACGCTGTGCTCACACGTACGTGCGGACAGGAAGCATGCCCTGCTACTCGGGGTTGTTTTCTCTGTGCATATGCTACCCCGACACGTATAACTTGACACACGTGTCATGTCCATGACTGACACGAGGTTTCTCGAGTTTCACGAGTCCTCATGTCGTATCGGACACGATATTGTACGTGCACTGTGTGTGCACTGTGCGATTCAGTGCATAGTATTTGTGTTCTCTGTTTAATTCATTTTAAATAGTTTAAATAGTGTTTTAATTAATTAATTAGATCCTATATATGATGTTTAATCCCTGTTAGAATTAAATCACATGTTAGATCAGTTTTTGATAGGTTATTGGATTCGAACATGGTGTTAAAATTGCCTTAGTTGATACATCCTGATACTTTATTTTTAGTATTTCCCAAACTATTTAAGCCCTGTTTATTGATGATTCAACCTCTACTAATTACTCCCACATATTGATTGATTATGTTTAGCTTAACAAATCAATTCAATAGACTTTTGAGCTGTGAATGGGATTTGGCATGTGCGGTTCGAAATACTGAAAACTGAGATTTTCGATTGAAATCTTTCCTTGGTAGAACTGTTATGTTCCTTGGTAAACTAGAATTAAAAGATTGTGCATTGGTTTGATTTGATTTCAGATTGTTAATGAACGGTAGTTGGTTCAAATCCTAAAACCAAGTGCTCTCATTTCCCTCTTAACTGAGTTGAATCAAAGTTGTTTCATTACCTTGACTGAGAAATTGGGATTTGGTTATTTTTGAACTGAGGTTTGATTCCTTTTGTCATTTTAATGCTGTAATAAACCTGAGAACTTATTCTCTAAGTGTCCTGAACTGATTTTTCCTTCCCATTCCATTGTAACTTGGTTTCTTCTATTTAAAACTGAGTTTTCATTTTTAGTACTGATTTTTCCTATGTGTATTAAACCTGAGTTTGGATGAATGGTTAACATTCACATTGAATTGGTTCTTCCTATGTGTATTTAATCTGAGATCTTTACCAGTTTTTCCTCATTGTGAATATGGACTGATTTCCTTCCCTTTTCAATTATGTATGGGATCTTCCTTATTAAATCTGAGATGCAAGTCTAGGCTGAAAAATTGGAATTTGTGAACTGTGTGGGATGTTTTCCTATGTGTTAATCTAAGTATATGGGACTAAACTGAATTCCTGTAATGTCACACTGTTTTCTTAAATTTCTGAATACACACACACACCCCCACAGGTTTGCATTACTGAATCCATTTCCCTCACTGTCAACTACAATCACTGTTTTCCCAGGTTATCTCATACCATATACACACACATGTACACTCACACTCTTGTAATCTAACACCCTCACACCCTCAAGACTCACACACACACACCCTTGGACATGTCATGTGTCCCCCTCTATCTTTTCATATGTATACATATATATGAATTGAGACATATATATATATATATATATATATATATATATATATATATATATATATATATATATATATATATATGTTCCTATATATATGAGTGTGTGCTAATGTATATATACCATATATGTGTGGGTGATATGTGTATAGTAACCTATGGGCTAATATGTAATTTTATGTTATATTATAAAATATATCAATGTGTGTATTCCTATATTAGATTATATAGCTATATCTATGTGTGTATTAAATATAGATATATTATCATGAGTATAATGTTATGGTCTGGTTGTTAGGGCATGATATTGCCTAGTAAGCCAAGATTAGTCTTGTTAGAACCTAGAATGGCTTGTTAGACCTAGAATAGACTAGTTTGATTTAGGTTTGACTTGGTTGACCTAGCTTGACTTCTAGGGTTGACCAGAGTTGACCAAAGTTGACCAAGAGTTGACTTTGGTCTAGATTGACCTAGATTCATGTAGAATGCATTGATTGTATCTTATTATCATCGTAGACTCATAGTGACTTGTACTATTCTATAGGAGACAAACACCACTCCTCGGACAGTAGATATTCTCCAGATTCATCGGATACAGGCGAGTACATTCTCTGATCATTTCATATCCTGTATTAGGAGTATTTTCCTGCTTTAGATTACTTTACATGATGCTGACACATTGGAAACACGGATTAGTATGGATCTTGTTGTGCGATGTTATCCCCTTAGCGGATACATCGGGTACTCGTATTCGTGTACTTTATTATGAGCATCGTGTACTCCTTGTATTCACATGATCTCGTGTGCGACTCTACTTCGTGTGCAATAACATAAGTTAACTAGATCCTTGTGTATTGATTGGGGCGGGAGAGTAGAAGTGGTTATGTATTTAATCCAGTAGATTACTCGTGTACAAACATCTGTAGTTTACTCGTGTACAACATCGTGCCGTTTATATAACCATCTTGTGCTCTGAATCACTAGACACTGTTAGTTCTCTATACACTGTAGCTATTTATTTACAGGCTTTCCTGTTTAACATATTATTCTTTAGTTTCTTGTATCTTACTCTCTAGCATGATTATATATCCTGACCTGCTATGATTTGTTGAGATGTACTGTGCTCGCTCCTGTCCTGACTGGTCCTGTTGAAATATTACAGAGGACGAGGCTGAGGCGTTCTACCCTACTTACTACGGTGCTACACTAGACGAGTGCCTAGACTTGGACCAGCAGCAGGATCCACTAGCAGTAGACGACACTCCCTTAGACTAGGATTGTCTTTACTTTTCTTGGATTATTGTATATGGATTTCAGAGATATTAGGATATGTATTTATTTAGACACTTAGAATTCTGGATTTGTATCTCTGTGATGTTTCTTTCCTGGATATTATCTTTTATATCATTCTACCTTATCCTGTTCTACCTTAGCTGTGATTGAGATATATTCTGTTATGTCACCCTCATTCGGGTAGTATAATTGTTCATTAACTTTAACTGTTAGATGTTGAGACTTAGGACAGCTTACTACCGCCGACACTGCGGCGTAGGCTTGACGTACCCACGTCTCGTGCCCTTATTCTAGGGTGCGAGTCGTGACAGGTAGGGTGATCCATGCCGCCACGATCGTTGAACCGACTTTGGTGCTAAAGTCCGGTGACCATTTGACGATTTTAACGTTCTGGACGGCAATTCTGGTGGAGCCTTTGGCCCAAACCTTAAAGAAGTCCGTGAAGGAGGAGAGGTGGAGGTACATGTGTTTGGGATCTAGCGGGGCGACCCGATAGGCTGTAGAGAGGCCCCATCCGGCAATAGCTTCCTTGATTGTCGTAGTTTTTGGACAGCCAGCAGAGAATTTCAGCACAAAAGTTTCGCAAAGGAAGAGAAGAGCGAGGAAATTTCGGCAGAAGATAATGGTATGCGGATGTCTTGACCATCGTAAGGAGTCTGGAATTCCATGTCCGGGAGTTCGATCTCTCGCACTAGGGGGTCTAGCTGTCTCCCTCGATCAGGACGAAGAGCCGCTGCGTAGGAAGTAGCCAGGGGGCATCCGTTGTAGCAACGGTAGGGTTAATCGAGCACCAGCGACTAATACAGAAAAGAGGACTTATCCCGAGACTGGGGGGGCGGCGGGGCCTGGAGAGGCCGTCGTACCGACGATGGCGTTTGGGAGGGTGCATGCGCTGGGTTGATCAGGCCCACCGCCAACTGGCCGGGGTCCAAGGATCGCTGAGGGGGAGGCGCATGGTACAAGTCCCGGAGAACCGGGAGGGAGAATAAGGCCCTAAGGAAGAACGGGCGCATGCCTCAAAGGCGAAGGGACGGGTGCATAGCCCACAGGCTTGGGGTCCTGTCTTGGAAGAGTAGAGACGGGCGCATGGCCCTGGGTGTTGGGCGCATGGCCTGGGAAGGCAGCGTGGGCGCATACCCCGACTTGAGGAAAGCGGGCGCATGGCGCATGCTTCGTCGAGCCCGATGGTGGGGGGGTAACAACCCCAGCTCTCGAGGATATGGGCAGGGGACCACAGTCCCCGGAGAATCCATAACAGTGATTGGAGCGACGGTGCCAGCAACTGGCGGCCACCGCAGCGGGGAGGCTACGCCCGGGCCGGCTAATATGCCGTAGGCCTGCCCGGGGATCCATCGGAGTTTCTGGGAGATGCTGGGGTCGGTGAGGCCGACGAGGGCCAACTGCGCCCAAATCCATGCCGGAGTGGACCGACGAGGATGCCGTTGAGTCGGACGAGGGAGATACGGGTGACGGGTGGACGACGTGGAGAGGAAATTTTGTTGCCGACGATGATCGGGTCGATGACGGGGCCTGCCATCGGGCAAAGAAGTGGACGTCGGGCGGCCTGACGTGTCGCCAGGAGCTGGAAGGCTCGGCAGGGGAAGAAGGGGGGCACCGACCACGATGGGCGAGTAGGCGTCCGGAGGGCGGAGCGCATGCAGGGTGCTGCGCCGAGGGCGGATGAACGTCGCAGTGGGCGCGTAGGGGGATGGGAGGGGCAGTGCGGCGCAAACAACCACTACAGGCGCATACGCCTCTGAGCTGCAAGCCATGGGCGCATGGCCCATGCACCTGCTGGGATCGTGGGCGCATGGGAATGCTGGCCAGCGACTCCCGGTGTGGGACCCAGAGCAACAGCTCCCGTATGGAAATGACACGCAGCAACGTGGGGCCAGGCTGGCTGGTCAACCGCGGTAGTTCCCAAGGAGTCTTGTTCCCCGAAGCAGGTCGGCCTCTTTGGGACGTGAGCCTTCGATTGAACGTCGGGGGGCGGCTGATCCGTCCGGCCGACTTCACCCGGAGGACGGTTGCTGCCGAGCTCGACGCAGGTACGGGGGCTGCGCTGAGGAGGGGCGTTCCGGAACCACCGACGGAGGGAGGCCCCTCCTCAGCCGCCGTGAAGAAGCAGGCGATGGAGACGGCCGGAGCAGATGGAGAGCGGGGAAGAATAGGGGGAGGTCCACGGGAGGGTCCGGGGCCGCGCGATTGTACCGCCGGCCGCGAGGGATCAGCGGGAAGGGAGTCACTCATGGAGGCGAGGGGAGGAGAAGAGCGAGGAGAGGGCTGATGGCGCCAGGGGGCGCCACCGTACGCCGGACAGGAGAAATCTGGTGGGGGGGGGGATCGCCCATGGAGCGCCCGAGAGGAGCTCTTCCGCTCAGAAGCCATTTAATATCTTTTATATATATATATATATATATATATATATATATATATATATATATATATAGTTTAATGTATTCAAATATTTACACTTTTTTCAACGATATAAGAAAAATAAAATTATTTTACGTAGAACACACTTGAATTTCCTAATGGAAATGTACATTGTTTATGTTTATTATTGTTTCTTAGAAATAAACTTTCAAAAATATAATATTTTATATAAAAAATTTGAACTGTCCTATCTCACAATATTACATTACAATAAAGGATAAGAATAGCTAGGTACACCGATCCTAGACATGTCCCATGCGTGCACCGTTATTGACATACGCAAACCCACATAGAAAACCCGGCCCCATATTCCCTGCCAAGATTGGACTGGACCTGGTCTAGACCAAGGCAGACCGTACTGTCCAGTCATATGACAACAGAGTGAAAATCCAAATTAAAACAGAAGTGAAATCCTAGTATTGAAACCGTTGACAAAAAGTTATAGAGGTGAATTACATGTATAAAAATCTAATGTTCCTGCAACTTACAAGAAAAAAAATTGAAGTCTAGTGAAGATATGGTTTCACTCTCCATATTCTGGAGAAAAGTGATTTGATTCTTCAAGATCTTCACTTCTCCACATAACACTTATGGCAGGACCATGAAGCTGACCAAATAGACTCCACTGGAGTCTCCAAAAGGAAGTAGACTGATCGAATAAATGGAAGGCAAAGAATGATGAGTGGTCCACTCTCTTGATTCCAGCTAATTTCTAAAGGTTTGATTAAAGGGGTCATTGATGCGGTTATCCCATGGTTACACATGGAGTTGGTGGAGTCTATCATGATGATTCCTTCACTTGCATTGCTACTTGCTGTTGTTAAATGTCATGGCATGATTATTATTATTTTTCCATGATTATTACAAAGTCAAAGGTGTGCATCAGATTCACTAAAAAATAGGTAGTAAGAATTATTTGTTTTTTTCATCCAATAGGCAACTAGATCACTAGTAGAAGTAGTTGCATCCATCTAATTAGAACATGCTCTTTCCATAAAATCATATTGTACAACATGCACTTTATGTTCCGGCAGCTACCAGTTTCACATCGTACTAATATATATCATCTAATTAAAGGAGTAGAATTGCAGAACCAAAGCAGCGTATGGAATTCTTGATGGGTTTAAGTATTGTTTTGATCTTCGTGATCAGATGTTAATACAAGTTGGCCATTTGCCAACCGCAGGATGATGGCACTTGAGGATACTGTTCCTTTGATTATGTTTCAACAAAATCGAAATAGTCAAAATCGAATAAATTTAAAATTTAAAAGTTCAAAATCGAGACTGAACCGAAATTAGTCATAAGCGAAATCAGATCGATATAATCGATTAGGTTTATTTGGTTTATTTACTTTGGTCGACCATACTATTTCTATTGTTTAATGAACCTGACCCAAAGTTGAAATTGTAGTTAAATTATCATTAAAAATATAATTTTTATACACAGGCTTGTAGTTTGAAATTTGGGTCCAAAGTCGGACTAATTGTTAAATTATTAAAGTTACAAAGATGGATTTCACAACACATATATAGAAATTTGTTTTCAAAATATAGACCAAAATATACACTATATTAATCATAAATTGTACATAGAATTGAGGATATTTACAAAACTAAACCGAATAATTTTTTTTATATTTTTAAAAACAAAACCGAACCAAATATTTTTAATCGAATCTCTTAGTCGATTCGGTTCGGTTCGAGGTTCGGTCCAAAACCGAATAATGTTCACCCCTACTTCAGGATGATATTTAAGGTTATTTAGTAATAGGGTCTCATGTAATATTTGATATTAGGGTTTGCATCTAAATAATCTCCAACAACCCTTATCCCGATTAAGTGGACAATTACCACCCTCTATCCTAATTAAGTGGACGGTTATAACATAAAATCTACACAGCAGCTGCACCGCGAAAAGTAGCAATCCTGTAGGAGCACAATCACGCAGGAAACAATAGTCCCGCAGGAGCACGATCCCGTGAGAAGCAGCATTAGCTCGCGGGAAGCACAGTCCCACGGGAAGCAACAATAGCTCCATGGGAGAATAGACTTGCAAAAACATAGGTTCCTCGTGACCCTCGCATCTGCGCGATCCATAGGCCCACGCATCCAATGTGCCCTACAATCTTCATGAACTACGAGCCTATTGCACCGCGTACAATTCGTACGAACCTCGTGGGAATGAGCACAGAACAGTTGCAAAAGTGTGTTATCAAAAGTGCCATTTTGCGTCCTTCGCCACAATGAGTTGATTGTTCCCACAATGACTGTATATATCATACATTGGGATAGTTGTCGCTTACGACTTGAATCTTCTTGTATAGGTCAAACAAAGTACGGTACAGAATGAACTACGCCTTGAATTTAGTACCATAACTATTATCTCCACTAACGTAATGATATCAATTGTTCCTCTGGTCGCATATTTAAAGGTCCTTTGCTAATTTGGTATCGATGTATGTAATTTTAATATCTACAATTTTACTCTCAAGAGATATCATGTACCCATGTTCATAACCATATGTGAGTTCTTTAGAGAGTTTAAATTTCCATGTATGAGGCATTTCTCCATCTTGCGATGCTACGTCATTATGTCACATCATTGTAGCATAAGGTCTCAGCCTCTTTGTAGTGTTGAAGTACTATACTCTAACTTTTAACATTAGGCTACCTGCCTCTATAAGGTGGTTTATCCTTGTTGTAGAAGTATGGAAAATGCACAAACCTACTAAAGCTCCAAAATATCAGGCCCCGATGCAGAGGCCAAAGGCCCCTCCATGGATCACTAGACAAATGACAAGTCCAGCAACACTCGGAGTCCAAGAACACTAGATCCTCTATGGGTGCAATACCAAACAAACCCCCTGGCTGGCTTCATGGCGACCGATGACGGCACCATGCCCAAGAAGCACGTCTTCAGCAACTCTGAAGAAAACAAAGCCCTTTTATGCAGTTACTCTCCAGAAGCCTGTATGCGACTCCCCTCTAGAAAACTGCATGCGGCTTCCTTCCCATAAGCTCTCATGCGGCCAAAGCCAAGATGTCTTTGAAAGTCTCTCACAGGACCAAAACCTCTACATTACATGCATTCCTAAAGGCAGATGGTTTGGGTCTACGTATGGTATGTATAGTTATGATATGTTATTTAGTATTTATTTTAGCTTATTTATCATTCTAGGAGTTCGTGGGTATTTGATTGTGGAGGTTGGAGTCGACCGATATTCTACACAATTGTCGATATTCTAGGCAAGATACATTGCCACTTCTTGTACTGTTAGAATACTTGGAATGTTATTGTACATAGAAGTAGATGTGTTAGTAGAGCGTGTCCAGGTATGAATAGGGTGCCATAGATGTTTTTATCAGTGTTCGCGTGCGTGTGTTTGACTTACGTATATAGGAGATGTACCCAGATTTTATGAAGTTGTTTCTAAATAACTTCTATGCCTTGTTACGTATCATACATGACATAGTGACTGAGTTACATGGTGATGGCACGAACATACGTACTTGACTGATCATCAATGCAAGCGGTTCATGCGATGGTCTATATATTATTTAGAGGAGTCTAGTTAGTGACTTGCATAGAGATATGGATTGCCCGAGTCATGGATATAATTTATGCAAGTCCATAGGTAGGAAAGACTATTAATAGGCGTATAAGACATGCATTTACACATCAGCCTTAGTGTTCCATGTTATAGGCTATACTAGTGGATATATCCGACAGCGGATAAAGAATAGTATCCGGTACGGTCGGAGATGTATGCTAGTATATACATCAACATTGGTTGACGCTAATGCTACTCCATTGCCTACCCATATGTACCAAATTCGTCTTTGACGTGCATTCACATAGTTGGATGGAATACCCAGTTATTATTCATGTATTTATTTCAGCTCAAATTATGGCTTGTTATTTTGTATTTTGTTACGTCCCACTGAAGATATGGTTCTTTTTTAGATCTGGACGAGCATCTTTATGCTACCGTTTACGGACCAGGTTTGGAGCCAGATTTTCTTGCTGAAGACTTAGAGGTTGTGCAAGAGAAGTTTTCTGATCCAGCGGTATTGAGATGGATTTGAGTCATATACATTTTATCTAGTTAGCTATGTCCTGACTATTTCTTTATTTCAGTTATTTTATATTTTTCAATATTGTACTTTTATTTTCGTGGATATATTTCTACTAGACTTTGACTATTTCAGACAGTTCTTTTATATTGGATATTCAGACTTATTTCTATTTTATTCAGACATCTTATTATGAATTTCTGTCTCTGTGTTGTTGATAATATTCTGTGAGATTATAGTGATTATGTTGTTGATGTGAAGATATTAGATTACATGTGACTGTTATATTATGAATGTAGGATTTCAGCGTACTACGATTATGATTCGTACATTAAATTTGAATACTTATTCTAGTCGCACAGCTGGCATGCTCATGTCTTTGGTTTCTATTATTTTGGAACTGGGGTGTGATATTTTTATGGTGTCCAATGCAGGTCAGTTTGTCGTTTTTGTTACATAAATTATCAAGATGAGCCTGCAATTTCGATTAAGAAAATTTTATCTGCTTGCTAAGTTTATCGTCTTTGAAATTTTAGGAAATCTCATTATGCAACCAGCTTGTTTCCGTACTTCTCTCATGTAATTTTTCTTTTACAACAACATACAGTTGTGCAGTAGACGCATGGCTTTCGAAGCCAACCAGACTAACTACATCACTTCTAGCGATGGTAGGACTCCAGTGACACAAGAAAACCCGACCCCCTTGGGGATTCCAGCCAATTCAAAGACTCCAGTAGGATTTGCACCACCTTTGACTACGACTCAGCCTGAGGGTCAGAACTTCCATACCTAGATGCAGCAGGAGGATCCGTTGCCTCCACCGCTTCTTCTTTTTATCTCAGATGCCCCATGGAGCGTATCCGCAACAACCTTATGGACCGATGCCTCAGATGTCCCAGCATGGTAGCCAGGTCCGGATGTTCTAATTCTTCAAAACCATGATGCAACAACAGATGCAGCAGACTGAGGCCATACGACAGAGCTTGATGATGGTTATGGAAAGGTTGGCAGCACCAGCACCTACACATGCACCAACATCGGCACCGACACATACTCGAATGGTTGGCCGATTCATGTCTATCAGATTAATCTGAAGCCATTTGAAGGCAAGGAGGCACCGAAAGAGATCATCGAGTGGATGATCAACAATCACAAGCTTCTCGATACTTCACAGTTAATAGAAGACTTATGGATGACAGTCATTCGGACCCAGCTTGAAGGAAATACACATTATTGGTTGGAGTCAATCAAGCGAGATATCGGTAGAGGCTAGACTTGGGAGTAGTTCTTAGAGTATTTCAAGGCGAAGTAATTCCTGCTACAGTTTGAGACGCTTTCTACGATCTGTTCGTCCATCTCAAATAGGAAAAAATGATCGTGGATGAGTATGATGCTGATTTTAGTTGCCTTAGTCACTTTGGTACCATCCTGATATCGAATGATATGGAGAAGGAACGAAGCTTTCACCATGGATTGACAAAGGAGCTTCAGAGGTACACCATAACAAAGTTTAGAGTTTTGTTGTAACGCCCCAATCCCAAAATATATAGGACCGAGCACGTAGACATGCCAGTTGTACATATACGAAAAATACTCCAATATATGAAATCCTCGTATACGTACATAAGCTGTAAATAATAATAATCACGGGACAGAATATAAATAAACTATATCTCATCATAGCTCAGCATAGAAGATATAAGAATCCAGAATAAGTAAGTGAATCAAAGAGATAGCCGGATGGACATACCCACTCAAAACAGCAATAAAAAATAGTTATAATGAACGGTGTCCAACCTCCGTAAAATAGAAATAAAAAAGGCGTAAAAATATCCACTAAAATATCTCAATGAATCAATAAGCTAGAAATCAGTCTGGATGCCTCATCATTAATGTAGGATTGATCCAGTGCAGCTCCGTACTTCTGCAGGAATTCGTCTAATCATGGATAGATAACCAGGTCATCAGAGGGACGTAACAAGATACAAGAAACAAATGTATGCAATAGGGTGCCTACCAGTTCTACAGTGATAATGTAGTTAAGAATAAACCTTTAACGCAAGGGCACTCGGGCTGCAGCAAACTCAGGTGTGGTTCCACCAGGATACCAAGGACCTCAAAGCATAACATTTATCGAATGTCAGAGTCCAGCAGGATCAGGAATAGGAAAGTGCATATGTGGCCCATACATTAAGGAACAGTCCTCCCCACCCAATGCCTAGTAGGGTCACATCCATGTCCAATAGGAACCTCTAGCAAATGCCAAGTCCACTAGCATGCAATTCTATTGGCAGTTACACCTAACCGTCATACGTCTCATACGTATCGGTGGCTAGTCGACTACGTGAGTACATGTCCTACATGTGACTCACAACTCGTGATGATCATGTGCAAAGGCCGTATGAGGTATACTAATACCTTATCATAACTGGGTGGTCACTAGGCTAAGCTAATGCAAGAGATAAAAGCAAAAGCAGTAAAACGACGGATGGAGTCGCTTGCACCCAAGTGTGACTTAGACGTACAGTGATATAATACTAACAGTAGATAAAAAATGCTGATTATAAATAACTAAAAATAAGAATAAGTAAATTACAGAGTAAGGTGGCAAGGTATCTTGTCTGGTGATACAGGAATGACAACTCCAACAGTCAACCACGTCAGCAATAAAAAGTCAAAATCCATGAACGTCTCCGGATGTTGAAAAAAATATCAAGAATGTTCCCTGTATAAAAGATATGTCTAGGAAACACCTGTCCAAAAGTCCAATTCTGGAATAGGGGCAAAATCATAATTTTTGGTCAAAACGAAGTCCGCCGATGGACCCATTTTGCACAGAAATGCGTGCCAATATCTACGGTCTCTAAGGTCGTTAAAATATGTCTATCGGTCCGATTTGAGGAGTCAAACCCAACTGTATGTTAAAAGTTGGATTCCGACGGACCGTGTACAATTTTGCCCGTTGGATCGGGTCGCGGGCCTGCCAAATAGGCATTCGGGTCGACCTTCTCAGAATTGGACCAAACTATCATGCCCTGCTCCCGTAGGAGCGATCGTCCTTACTAAGGCATGATGCCGCATGAGCCTAGATTGTGCTCGTAAAAGGCGGATTCCATAACGGCCAATTTTAGCGGCTGCGACGGGGTCGTCGTACAGAAGTCCCAAGCAGAGACATTAAATAATAGCAGCAGAATTTAGAACAAAATACAAGTTATTCAAAGAAGCTCTTTATTGATATTGAAACAAAGGTTACAATGGGGCACCAGGCCAAGATTACAATCACTCAAGCTCACTCATCTCACATTTACAAGTCACTCACTCTGCTCTCTCTCATCTCTCGATACAATGTTTGAGCCAGCAGATGCTTCGGAAAGCGACGTCCATACATTATGTCCCATATAAGTCTTGACTCCATATGGCCGCAAGCTTTGAATTATCAAGGAACTCCGTGTGTCACGACCCGCACCCACTGTGGGGGTACGAGAACGTAACAGCGCCCAGCCTACGCCGCAGTGTCGGCGGTAGAACGCTGTCCTAAGTCAATCATCTAACAATATAAAGGTACCTGTATAGTATATACCCTCCGAATGGAGGTGACATAACAACATACAGTCTCAATCACATCTAAGGCAGAATGGTAAGAATAAAAGATAGATAGATAAATACTGGAATAAAAGATCCACAGGATACAATCAGAGAGAAAGAGTCTAAGTGTCTACTGCCATACAAACAGAACATCCAACCCAATACAAGTCTCTAAAACTGGAATGAAAGAATATACAATCAGATCTCAAATGACAGAAAATGTAAACCTAGACTAGGGAGCCACAGTCTCTAAGCTAGTGGATCAGACTGGAAATCTGGGTCACACATGTCATCTACAGCTGTCCCATAGTAGGTGTCTATGCAGGCCTCCTCCTCATCCTCTGTAAAATTTTCAACAGGTCCAGTCAGGACGGGAGCGAGCACAAAACATCTCACGCAGTTCATATCGAGTTAGGAAATATAAAGCATGCAATAGAGTAAAGTACATAAAATGCTGAAAGAAGAAGATATATGAAAAATAGTAGAGATTTGATAACAGGAAATATCTAAATACGATAAGTAAGAACTGTAAGGAACATGTGATTTTAGAGTACAATCTGGTTATGTAAACGGGCTAGGAAAATGCAATGGTAACTCCATTGTACGTGGGTGTACAATAGACATATACAATAGTTAAACAATGTTGTACAATTGGATTTGAGTACATAACCAATTCTACTCCCCCTCTCCAATTAATACACAAGGATCTACTCCAGTTACGTTATCTTATACAATAGTGTACAATGTTATACAATGGATGTACAATGTTATACAATAGTGTACAATGGTCTATCCCTGGGGCTCATGTGATAATGAGAGTACAATATGCACAATGAGTATACAAGGATATGGTATTCAATAAATACAATATGGAAGTAAAACGCACGTCACAATATGTATTTAGTGAATACAAGGAGATAACATCTCAAAAGGAGATCCATATAGTACCAATCCGTGATAACGGTCGTGTCAGCATCAAGTACAGTAATCTAGAGCAAGAATGTAAATCCATACAAGTATGAAACGGTCAGAGAATGTACTCGCCTGATAGCCTGAGTGTCTGAAGAGAATATACTGTCCGAGGAGGGGTGTCTGTCTCCTATAGAACAGTACAAGTCACAACAAGTCTAAAATGATAAAATGAAACTCTACTATGCATTCTACATGAATCTAGGTCAATCTAGGCCCAAGTCAACTCTTGGTCAACTCTGGTCAACCCTAGAAGTCAAACTAGGTCAAACTAGGTCTAATCAAGTCTAAACTAGTCTAACCTAGCAAGTATACACCATACAAGTCTATATGACCACTCATGTGCATATTTACCATATGTCAAGACCACACAAGGATGCCATAGGCTGAAAGACTAGGCCATAGGCCAAGGCAATACCATGCCTAAATAATCCTACAAAACATCCATACATATGACACATATATATATATATATATATATATATATATATATATATATATATATATATATATATATATATATATATATCACACAATCTAATAGAGAAAACATATATATCTATTTGTATAAGTTAATAGGAATCACACTTTGATATGGATATTCAAAATAACTTAGAATATATACCTATAGGCTAACATATGAATACATACAACACTATATGATATCACACATATACATGTAGGCTCTTACACACATACAACCACACATATACAAGGCTGATTTGTTGGCTAATACATGGACTGTTGACAGGAGTTGTAGGGACTGAAATTTGGTGTCCATGAGGGCTGTCACATAGGACAGTAGCATGGTGCAAAGGGGGACTGGTAATGGACAGTCAAGGGATCTGGAATGGGGTTTCTATGTGGATATATGAGCTGTCATTGCAAGTTTAGGGGCATAACAAGGACTGAGATGAACTGAACTGGGGGGTGTACATGTGAATAGGAAACATGGTGTCAAGAAGGACTAAAACATGTGTGTGTGTGAGATTGATAAGCATACATGAGAGTGGTGAGTGAATAACAGGCAATGTAGATAGGTTTCAGGATTTTAGTAAATAATGTGTCAAAGTTTTTCAACATACAAGTCAAAAGGAAAGGAAATCAGTCCATCACATATTCTCAGGAATGGGAAAAACTAGAAATACTCAGGTTTTAGGAGAACACAATATTGAAATAATCTGAAAAGGAAATCAATTCAAATTTAACATCCCATTCTCAGTTTTTTTTCACATTAACATTGGAAATCAGACCCCATTTCAAATTCAGTAATCACAAAACTATAAAAAATGACAGTCCTATATTAATCTCAGATTTATGTATGTTAAACAAACAGCTATCATTTCACTCAAAGTCAAACAAGAGTTTAAAACAGTCCTACACATTTCAGTTTACATGTTCAATTCAATCCCAGTGTTCAGTTTATACAATGTTAGCTAAAATGCCAAGCATTTAATCAATGGCTGACTTCAACAGTTAAAAAAAAGAAAAAAACCAATAATCAATTAAGGAAGGGAATCAGTTTCCAATTTTGGGATTATGTGACAGTGTCATGTGAAATGAGTGTGTGATACAAGTAGGGATGAATGTGTATGTGATAGAATTTTTCAGGAACAACATAATGTAAAAGGGGCATCTACCTGTTCTCAGGATTTCCTATTTCAGTTTTCAGTTTTCAGGTTGCTCTTTATCATGAATCAAAATAGCACAAGAAAACAACTAATCATTCAAATCAACATGGTAGTAATGTAGTACATGTGTGCAGGGATTAAACATGCTATATTGACATTAAATCAGTAAAAAGAACAGGAATTAAACTCAAGAATTAATTTATGTTCACCAAACTCAGAATCAAACTTGATCTCCATTAATTCACAGGTTTACCAATCTCAGATTTGTATCAAACATTACCAAATCAGTCCAAAATCAACACACTACTAGGTAATACATAGGAGTACAAGTTAGAGGGTTATACTATACTAATTAACAGTGTTAAAAGGATTTAATTGATGGCTAAAAACCAAATTGCAAACTGGAAAAATCAGGAAAAATTAGACTGATACACATGGTTCAGAAATTGGAGAAACTGAGATTTAACAATCAAAAATTAATATAAAATGATAAAACAGTGGTTGGTAAATAAATTATACATGTGTATGAGTCCTACAGGGTGTTTGTGTCCAAACAAAATGGACACAAACGTGTCCAATCGAGTAAAACCCAAACAGTACAAAACTGGCACTATTCAGTGCACAGAGTCGTGCATGTGCGCATGCGTGTCGTGCTCACGACACAGTCCAACCTAGGACTCGTGCACACCAACCTAGGTAGACCACCTATTGGGCTACCCCATAGGCTAGCTAACCTGTGTCCAAGATGTGTCAGTGTTAGATACAAGTGCCGTATCAGTGAGAAAAATCCCAGTGCACCGTGCCAGTGCAATCCCCGTGCACGTCGAATAACTCCCAAACCCGACCACGAATTGACACAAAATTTGGGGAGAGGGATGACAGAACATGCCCCAACAATGTCCCAAAATTTCGTGTCGAGAAGATCCGTGTCGTGTCCAGAAAGAACCCCGAGGTGCAGGGCATCCCTGTAGCAGTGCGCGCGCGTGCGTGTCAGCGTGTGCACGCGTGTCCAAACGACACGAAACGTGCACGAATCAATCCCAGTGCACAAGGAATGGATAAACGACACCAAAACACAAATTCCAAATCAAAAATATTGCATGAAACAAATCGAAATGCCCTCAGTGGCATTTCGACAAACGCCTATACTACAGTCATGATACGTGTCCAAACGGACACGAAACTTAGGATACCCGACACAAAACCTATACTGATGCTTAGGGGACTCCTAGGGCTCCCTAATGACGAAGACAAAACAAAATTTCATGGAGGGATGAGGAATTTACCTATTGTTAAACTTTCCAATAAAAACCCCTATTCAAAGCTCTTCTCCTTGATGTCCCAATCCACCAATATCACCACAAACTGAAATAAAACTCCAACAACAGCAAGTATACCAGTGTTAGAACCCATTGCAACTGATTTGGGGATTTTAGGACCTAAAATGAATTTATGGTGAATTAATGAAGACAAGGACTCACCTCCTTCTAAACTTGAGCTTTCCTAAAAGAGGCAACCCTAAACTAAGAGAGTATTTATAGGGTGGTGTTCCCAAGGAGGATATGGTGGCTGGCCACTAAGGCTTAGGGTTAGGGTTTTGAAACTTGTCTTGGGCTTTGGGCCTAGTTATTAAACAAATGACTTAAGGGTCACAAGTCATGGCTTGTGGTTAAATCTCTCCATTCAAAACTCAATATTCTCAAATGTTTGCACTAACTAGAATATGGTTGACCTAACTTAACCTAGGATCTCATATCTAGTCAAGTCCAACCTAACTAGGATTAGGTCACAAAGTCAAAGCTTAGACAAAGTCAACCTAGTCAACCCTCAGTCAAACAATTCCAAAATAAATTCTAAAAATTTCCAAAAATTCCAATAAATCCTAAAATGACCAAAATATCCTCTAGGCTAAAATGTACTAATCAACATCCCAATCACATGGCTAGGCTCTAGGTCAACAGTCTCTAAGGCTACACTGGTCAATGCACCAAAATCATAAGTCATGATTTAAATAGTTTAAAAATGATTAAAAAATACCAAAAATCATATTATTAAATAAATATCATAATTAAATAAATTAAAATACAAAATTTAAAAATTACCCTCATTTTAGAAACTGGGTGTTACAAGTCTACCCACCTTAGAAGAATTTCGTCCTCGAAATTAAAATGGTAGTAGTCCTTCTAGGTCAAACACCCCACAATCAGAGTCTCAATCATACCGTCAGATAATCATATGTGTCTGTCCAAAACCATGATACTCAGAATCTCTGTCATGCCAGTGAGCAAGGCTACGATAATTACAGAGTCCTCAACTATGGTACATACCTCTAGAATTGTGGTATATAAAATTTTCGCATTGCCGCGCGCTTGGCAGCGAAAACCTTAAATTCCCACACCCGAGAAATACATCCATAGTCCGACTATGTATCCTCACTATGCCTGCTAGCATGACCCTAGAGGATTCTAAAATCTTATAATCGAGGCGACCTAGCCCATACGACTTATCTCAGAAGAAAATTAAATCATAATGAAGCACCAGATCGAAACTTATCAATCAATGAAGAAACAGATAGGAACAGATGGAATTAAATTTTCAAGGCAGGAATTGCGAAATTGAATCAAAAGAACGGAACCTGTGACTAGATCTCCAATGGCCTGAGCATCCTCGGCTGTCATGACGAAAGCTCTCCCTGGCTAGCCTCCCCTGGCCTGCTGCTGATGCTGGACGAACCTCTGCTGCTGAGTCTGCAATGGTGGTCCCCTCTGCTGCCCTGCCGGAGCTCTAGCTCCTGGTTCTACCTGAGCCAATGGTGTCGGGTTCTTGGGACACTCTCTACACTGATGCTCTACTGATCCGCAAAGAAAACACATACCCAGCCTCTTCCTGCAGTCATCCCACCCATGGCCTTGCTTCTTGCAGAAGTTGCACACAGTGTTCTGCTGCTGCCTGGGTGCCTGCTGATACTGCACCTGTCTCTGTCCTTGATACTGAACAGGCCTCTGCTGTTGCTACTGGAAATGGGCCATCTGCTGCTGATACTGCTGCTAAAACTCATACTGAACATGCGGCCTCTTGGCCGATCCTCCGCTGTTGCTGCCCCCAACTGGGTCTCGCCCCCTCTTGAGCCTAAGCTCAAGATCATCCTCCGCCAATAAGGCTCCCGTCAAAATCTCCTCAAAAGTAGCATCTCTGTTCCCCTTGGTCAGGGACTTGACCTCCTTGACCAGACCCTTCCGGAACCTCTGGGCCTTCGCCGTCTCGCTCAACCCCTCAACAAACCTGCCAAGACGGCCAAACTCTCCCGCATACTCCTCTACTGAGAGGCTCCCCTGGACCAAGTTCTCAAACTGCGTCTCCAAGGCTCTGACTGCTGAATCTGGAAAGAACTTCTTCTTGAAGAAGTCCCTGAACTGCTCCCAAGTCTGTCCTGGTACCCCCACCCTGGGGTCCGACTGATACCAGGTGCGAGCAAGATCTCGCATCCGGCTAGCTGCTGCCTCGATCTGAAGGTCTGCTGGAATCCTGGCCAAGCGGAAGATCTCCTCCATATGCTCGATCCACTCGTCGGCATACAGGATCCCCTCTATCCCCAAAAAGTCTCGGGGGCTCATCTTCTGAAACTGCTCGATCCCCGGTGTCTTCGGCTGCTGAACCACTGGTCGAGCTTCGGCTGTCGTGACGGCCAACTCCATGCCTCTGTCCTGCCGAGCCTGCTGTCGGTCCATAAACTGCTGGAAATACGCGAACATCTGAGCTGCGTCCACTTGTCCTAGAGGCGGTGGCGGCTGGAAAGGATCCTCTGGAATGACTGGGTCCTGCCTCCGAACTGGTGAAGGCATACCCTCAGCTGCTGCTGCTGCTGAAATCCCAATATGAGCAGAGGTGGCAGGAGCTGTAGCCTCCCGACTCTGCTGAACTGGCTGAGAGGTAGCAGTCCCCTCTACAGTATCTCCATGAATGGCACGCTATAATCGCGTCTCCACCATCCTGAAGACAGATCAAATAAACAATAGCTGAGAATGAGTCGAAATAGCAAAGGAGGACAGTTATATTCAACGAGAACAATATCAGCAAGAACTGAGATAGCATGAATTTGATATGAGTTTTTTTTTCCTAATGTGATTGAGTACCTTCAAAAATATCCTAATCCTACTGCAGGCTGTAGTGATACTCTAGTTCGAATACCACTACATAAACTTGACCTGCATGGGCCACCACTAAAAACGTGTCACGACCCGCACCCACTGTGAGGGTACGAGAACGTAACAGCGCCCAGCCTACGCCGCAGTGTCGGCGGTAGAACGCTGTCCTAAGTCAATCATCTAACAATATAAAGGTACCTGTATAGTATATACCCTCCGAATGGAGGTGACATAACAACATATAGTCTCAATCACATCTAAGGCAGAATGGTAAGAATAAAAGATAGATAGATAAATGCTGGAATAAAAGATCTACAGGATACAATCAGAGAGAAAGAGTCTAAGTGTCTACTGCCATACAAACAGAACATCCAACCCAATACAAGTCTCTAAAACTGGAATGAAAGAATATACAATCAGATCTCAAATGACAGAAAATGTAAACCTAGACTAGGGAGCCACAGTCTCTAAGCTAGTGGATCAGACTGAAAATCTGGGTCACACATGTCATCTACAGCTGTCCCATAGTAGGTGTCTATGCAGGCCTCCTTCTCATCCTCTGTAAAATTTTCAACAGGTCCAGTCAGGACGGGAGCGAGCACAAAATATCTCACGCAGTTCATATCGAGTTAGGAAATATAAAGCATGCAATAGAGTAAAGTACATGAAACGCTGAAAGAAGAAGATATATGAAAAACAGTAGAGATTTGATAACAGGAAATATCTAAATACGATAAGTAAGAACTGTAAGGAACATGTGATTTTAGAGTACAATCTGGTTATATAAACGGGCTAGGAAAATGCAATGGTAACTCCATTGTATGTGGGTGTACAATAGACATATACAATAGTTATACAATATTGTACAATAGGATTTGAGTACATAACCAATTCTACTCCCTCCCCCAATCAATACACAAGGATCTACTCCAGTTACGTTATCTTATACAATAGTGTACAATGTTATACAATGGATTTACAATGTTATACAATAGTGTACAATGGTCTATCCCTGGGGCTCATGTGATAATGAGAGTATAATATGCACAATGAGTATACAAGGATATGGTATTCAATAAATACAATATGGAAGTGAAACGCACGTCACAATATGTATTTAGTGAATACAAGGAGATAATATCTCAAAAGGAGATCCATATAGTACCAATCCGTGATAACGGTCGTGTCAGCATCAAGTACAGTAATCTAGAGCAAGAATATAAATCCATACAAGTATGAAACGGTCAGAGAATGTACTCGCCTGATAGCCTGAGTGTCTGAAGAGAATATACTGTCCGAGGAGGGGTGTCTGTCTCCTATAGAACAGTACAAGTCACAACAAGTCTAAAATGATAAAATGAAACTCTACTATGCTTTCTACATGAATCTAGGTCAATCTAGGCCCAAGTCAACTCTTGGTCAACTCTGGTCAACCCTAGAAGTCAAACTAGGTCAAACTAGGTCTAATCAAGTCTAAACTAGTCTAACCTAGCAAGTATACACCATACAAGTCTATATGACCACTCATGTGCATATTTACCATATGCCAAGACCACACAAGGATGCCATAGGCTGAAAGACTAGGCCATAGGCCAAGGCAATACCATGCCTAAATAATCCTACAAAACATCCATACATATGACACATATATATATATATATATATATATATATATATATATATATATATATCACACAATCTAATAGAGAAAACATATATATCTATTTGTATAAGTTAATAGGAATCACACATTTATATGGATATTCAAAATAACTTAGAATATATACCTATAGGCCAACACTATATGATATCACACATATATACATGTAGGCTCTTACACACATACAACCACACATATACAAGGCTGATTTGTTGGCTAATACATGGACTATTGACAGGAGTTATAGGGACTGAAATTTGGTGTCCATGAGGGCTGTCACATAGGACAGTAGCATGGTGCAAAGGGGGACTGGTAATGGACAGTCAAGGGATCTGGAATGGGGTTTCTATGTGGATATATGAGCTGTCATTGCAAGTTTAGGGGCATAACAAGGACTGAGATGAACTGAACTGGGGGGTGTACATGTGAATAGGAAACATGGTGTCAAGAAGGACTAAAACATGTGTGTGTGTGAGATAGATAAGCATACATGAGAGTGGTGAGTGAATAACAGGCAATGTAGATAGGTTTCAGGATTTTAGTAAATAATGTGTCAAAGTTTTTCAACATACAAGTCAAAAGGAAAGGAAATCAGTCCATCACATATTCTCAGGAATGGAAAAAACTAGAAATACTCAGGTTTTAGGAGAACACAATATTGAAATAATCTGAAAAGGAATTTAATTCAATATTAACATCCCATTCTCAGTTTTTTTTTACATTAACATTGGAAATCAGACCCCATTTCAAATTCAGTAATCACAAAACTATAAAAAATGACAGTCCTATATTAATCTCAGATTTATGTATGTTAAACAAACAGCTATCATTTCACTCAAAGTCAAACAAGAGTTTAAAACAGTCCAACACATTTCAGTTTACATGTTCAATTCAATCCCAGTGTTCAGTTTATACAATGTTAGCTAAAATGCCAAGCATTTAATCAATGGCTGACTTCAACAGTTAAAAAAATGAAAAAAACCAATAATCAATTAAGGAAGGGAATCAGTTTCCAGTTTTGGGATTATGTGACAGTGTCAAGTGAAATGAGTGTGTGATACAAGTAGGGATGAATGTGTATGTGATAGAATTTTTCAGGAACAACACAATGTAAAAGGGGCATCTACCTGTTCTCAGGATTTCCTATTTCAGTTTTCAGTTTTCAGGTTGCTCTTTATCATGAATCAAAATAGCACAAGAAAACAACTAATCATTCAAATCAACATGGTAGTAATCTAGTACATGTGTGCAGGGATTAAACATGCTATATTGACATTAAATCAGTAAAAAAAACAGGAATTAAACTCAGGAATTAATTTATGTTCACCAAACTCAGAATCAAACTTGATCTCCATTAATTCACAGGTTTACCAATCTCAGATTTGTATCAAACATTACCAAATCAGTCCAAAATCAACACACTACTAGGTAATACATAGGAGTACAAGTTAGGGGGTTATACTATACTAATTAACAGTGTTAAAAGGATTTAATTGATGGCTAAAAACCAAATTGCAAACTAGAAAAATCAGGAAAAATTAGACTGATACACATGGTTCAGAAATTGGAGAAACTGAGATTTAACAATCAAAAATTAATTTAAAATGATAAAACAGTGGTTGGTAAATAAATTATACATGTGTATGAGTCCTACAGGGTGTTTGTGTCCAAACAAATTGGACACAAACGTGTCCAATCGAGTAAAACCCAAACAGTACAAAACTGGCACTATTCAGTGCACAGAGTCGTGCATGTGCGCACGCGTGTCGTGCTCACGACACAGTCCAACCTAGGACTCGTGCACACCAACCTAGGTAGACCACCTATAGGGCTACCCCATAGGCTAGCTAACCTGTGTCCAAGACGTGTCAGTGTTAGATACAAGTGCCGTATCAGTGAGAAAAATCCCAATGCACAGTGCCAGTGCAATCCCCGTGCACGTCGAATAACTCCCAAACCCGACCACGAATTGACACAAAATTTGGGGAGAGGGATGACAGAACATGCCCCAACAATGTCCCAAAATTTTGTGTCGAGAAGATCCGTGTCGTGTCCAGAAAGAACCCCGAGGTGCAGGGCATCCCTGTAGCAGTGCGCGCGCGTGCGTGTCAGCGTGTGCACGCGTGTCCAAACGACACGAAACGTGCACGAATCAATCCCAGTGCACAAGGAATGGATAAACGACACCAAAACACAAATTCCAAATCAAAAATATTGCATGAAACAAATCGAAATGCCCTCAGTGGCATTTCGACAAACGCCTATACTACAGTCATGATACGTGTCCAAACGGACACGAAACTTAGGATACCCGACACAAAACCTATACTGATGCTTAGGGGACTCCTAGGGCTCCCTAATGACGAAGACAAAACAAAATTTCATGGAGGGATGAGGAATTTACCTATTGTTGAACTTTCCAATAAAAACCCCTATTCAAAGCTCTTCTCCTTGATGTCCCAATCCACCAATATCACCACAAACTGAAATAAAACTCCAACAACAGTAAGTATACCAGTGTTAGAACCCATTGCAACTGATTTGGGGATTTTAGGACCTAAAATGAATTTATGGTGAATTAATGAAGACAAGGACTCACCTCCTTCTAAACTTGAGCTTTCCTAAAAGAGGCAACCCTAAACTAAGAGAGTATTTATAGGGTGGTGTTCCCAAGGAGGATATGGTGGCTGGCCACTAAGGCTTAGGGTTAGGGTTTTGAAACTTGTCTTGGGCTTTGGGCCTAGTTATTAAACAAATGACTTAAGGGTCACAAGTCATGGCTTGTGGTTAAATCTCTCCATTCAAAACTCAATATTCTCAAATGTTTGTACTAACTAGAATATGGTTGACCTAACTTAACCTAGGATCTCATATCTAGTCAAGTCCAACCTAACTAGGGTTAGGTCACAAAGTCAAAGCTTAGACAAAGTCAACCTAGTCAACCCTCAGTCAAACAATTCCAAAATAAATTCTAAAAATTTCCAAAAATTCCAATAAATCCTAAAATGACCAAAATATCCTCTAGGCTAAAATGTACTAATCAACATCCCAATCACATGGCTAGGCTCTAGGTCAACAGTCTCTAAGGCTACACTGGTCAATGCACCAAAATCATAAGTCATGATTTAAATAGTTTAAAAATGATTAAAAAATACCAAAAATCATATTATTAAATAAATATCATAATTAAATAAATTAAAATACAAAATTTAAAAATTACCCTCATTTTAGAAACTGGGTGTTACACCGTGCCTCGACGCATCCAAGCGAGCTCCGCGCCACGAGCTTCTACCTGTGCCTACACATAAAAACTGTGTGGATGTCAGTACTCAACTGTACTGGTGGAGTGAGCTCCTCGCCCACCCGTACAAAATCAACACATTTGATTTACTTTGTGCAATATAGTCCATTCTTATCAATTGTATTTCTAGTCTTGTCTTAGGATCAGTTTTATAAAAAATGCCTTGGCAAATTTGTGTCTGGGGACCATCTCGTGCTTGCAACAGTAGTGTCCACTCAACAACGTTAATCTATCAAGTCGTGCTTGCCTTACGACCATAATCAGAGATGCAACTACATGATAGACTATATTTCCTTGCCTCTAGACCTTTTTCGTGCTTGTATTGTCAACGCACCGACTCATACTTTGTCTTTCGTGCCATGAACTCAATTCGTGCTTCAATATCTCTGAGGCAGTGCCTCTCGCTTAGTCTTGCCTATACTTATGTTGTGGCAATGCGGCCATGCCTCATATTTCGAGGTCGTGCCCAGCAACTCTACGTAACTTCACCCAACTTGTCCTACGGCCCTTCTCGACTTAACTCGCAATAGCCCAAGTCTAACTCATGTAACTCTATGCCAACGACTTAACACTCGACGCCACATCTCGTACCGAAGCACGGCACCTTCGTTGTAGCCAAATCTTAGGCCTAGACATTGTGTTCTCTAACTGCATACACATTCAACTCAACTCAGTCCAAAGGCACACACGCGGATTGCCGCCCATGCCGACACAACTATATGAATGGTCACTGGCATTAACTAGCCATCCTGGACTTAGCCTGGCATTCGGGACCCTTGTACCGCAGGTGGCGATCCCCGATGCAAGTCCCTGACCTACCGGTTGCTTCATACCCAGCTCGACTATAACCTATTTCTTCCTAGGCTGAGTCGGTCCCGTGGCCCCGGGTTGTCGCTCGAAGAAACCATCGCCCTTGTCGACAAATTGTCCATGACCACGTGCCTACTCTAACTTCTAGACTTAACGTAATTGCATGGTCTCATCATCATCAATTAGTTCCTTTGCTTTACTCTTTCCACTTTCCATACTTCATTCACAGAGCCCAAACCAGGGTTGCCTAGGCGACTGAACTACAGTCCCGATATAATTCCTCTTGGCGACTAACCATCGCTTAGACTTAACATTCTTTGAACTCAGGGAACGACTACTGCATAGCCTTCCAACTTAACTTGAACATATCATATTTTCTTAAGTATCGACAGACCGTGGCTAACTTTCCACTGAACCAAACGTGGCTCGTGCCTTAAACCAACTCATGTTCTACCCAATGCTATCGCCCAAGTCCTACCTCATATGATGGGCCTTGGGATCGTGAGACTATTTAACTTGACAATCGCAGAATGAGCGAGACATCACTTGGAATGACTTAGGTCGATCGACTTAACTTTGCCTAACTTAATCGAGCCTACAACTTAACATAAAGGACGAGCAAAGGCTATGCCAAGCCGTGCGCAATAGAAGCGTGCATGCTTTATCAAACATTTATGCGGGCGACGCCTATGACTTAGGCTGATTCACAGTTTTGTGTCGAAGACCAACTTTATTTCTCCCAAGCCACGGGACGAAGGACCGAGTGTCATTTTTAAAGCATGCCGTGTACCAACTTTATGCCGATCGTGGGACATTTTCCATGTTCTAACTCGATTCGATCCGTCAGGATTATTCCCTTAGCTATGTGGATTCGTCTCTTTTATTATTAAGTCTACTTGTGTAAGTTGAAAACATGTGATTTCTTATGTGAAGGCAAAGATGAGGCAAGTTCACCGAAACTACCCCACCTGAGCGAGCGGTCGCCTTGACCGAGCGATGTCTCAGAGTCGCCGTTATAAGGCCATGTCCGAACGTCGTCGGCATTTTGATTCCTTCGATTGACTTAGCGGGACGGGGCACTACATCATATACCACTCAGAAAAAAGATTCGTCCTTAAAACTTATTGAGTACACTTATCGACTTATAACTTTGATTCAACATCCTACGTTTCTCGCACACACTCCTCCTATGCGTTCCCTCAATTCGAGCCACGCTCGTGCTTATCGCTAACTTAGTCGTAAGTGTCATGCCCTGCTCTCGCAGGAGCGATCGTCCTCGCTAAGGCGTGATGCCGCACGGGCCTAGGTTACGCCCGTACAAGGCTAAGTCCAGAAACGGCCGATTTGAGCTACGCCACAGAGTCGCACAGAGTGTCCCCATTTGCAGCGGAAAGTAAATGAACACAAATTGAAGCGAATTCGACTCTTTATTGATATTCAAGAAGTTTACAAGCGGCGCTAGGCCGAATTTACAAGTCTTTCGAGCTCTCTCTCTCTGAAACATAAAAGGCATGCCAAGTAGCTTAAAAGATAGAATGATTCATGGCGATGTTCCGATACATTATGTCCTGTATATTGGTGCTCCAGCTCCTTGTAACGCTCCAAGGCTCCAGAGATAGCTCCGCGCCTTAGCACGTTCGAGGAAAGCCCCGCACCCATCGACGTTTCCTGTTTCCTGCAAGCAGATTGTGGGGTTATCAGTACATTGTTATGTACTGGTGGGGAGGCTAGCTCACCCATAATGCTATCATTACCAAATACGTTCTATTTACTTTTGTGCACCGTCTATCATTCATTGTCTTTCTAATCTTTCCTTAGGATCATTTATATGGCAAATTTCATAGCCTATCTCATGTTGCCGAATACAAGTGTCGCATGGAATTTCATGCACGACTTACCCATACTTACCGTCCGGCCTTTCCTGTCCAAAGTAAACCAAGTTAGTCAACAATTCATATGTAATAACTTATCGTGATTTACGTAAGCATTCAATGTCAAGGGCGTGTCCCTGCCTCAGGCCTAGCGCGTCGTAGGCGTGTTTCCTAACTCAATGTCACGAAGTACTCTTTATCCTTTGGTGTGTTATAATTCAAGCCTGTTCAGAAGGCACTTCATTTAGTTAACTTAGACCACTTTGTTCAATGCAAGAACTTGTACGTGGATCGCCACCAGCAAAGCCCACTTAACTCTATATGTACCGGTCGCTGGCACCACAAGCCATTTTGGACCCTTTCTCCCTTGGTATTTCGTAACTATTCAGAGCGTGCGGCTGGTACACGTTGATAGTGTCTTAAAATACCCTGCACTTTCGTCCTCCGGGTAGCCAAGCCCCCCCAGGCAACCCGTAACCCCCTTTGATTTCCGTCTAGGCCGGCCACGATCCTCCCTTTGATTATGCCGCGGAAATCCCTTATATCTCCCACCTCCCATATACGAGGGGATTGTCCACGACCATTTTGTATTAATTATCATTTTAACTTAATGGTTGTCTCCGAGCCGTAGGCTAACCCTTAGCCATAATGCGTTATCGACTAGGTTGGCATCCGTGCAGCGCGGGTAGCGAGCCCCGTTGTACGTGCCCGTCATACCTGTCACTAACCATTCCTTTCCTTCTTATCTTTTATTCATTCTTTCTTTCTTTTACTTGTGTGTTCGTTCATTGATTCATTCACATATTCATTCTTTTATTCGTTGCATTCATTCACTTATCCATTCATTCTTTCATTCACACATTATGCAACTCCCCGTGCGGGAGTCACCTTGGCGACCCATCGGTCCCAAAATCTTTTAATGTTGCTATACTCTACTTGGAATGACTATGTTGATAGTCTTCCCGTTTCATTGTTGTAATCCATTCATTGTTGCATTGTTGAACGCATTGGGAACTCGAAATGTAAGCCCGTGCCTTAGCACGAGGGTGGAGCGCGGTGCGAGAGTTCTCACATTTTCCATGTTCTTTTCCATATTCTATACAAGCATACATGATGGGATTATTCCCTTAGCTAGGTGCATTGAGTCCTTTATTAGCATACGCGATGTTATCGCCCAGCTTTTCTAGCTATAGTGTCTGTATTGTTATGTGTCTTAGGCTAAGCAAAGATGGGTTCATCGGAGCCACCCACCTTAGCGATTTCGCATCGAACGAGCGATACTCCGAGCGCGCCTTTGAAAGTCTAAGTCTGGATTCATCTTGATGGGCCAATGTAAGCCTTGCATCGATTCTTCATCAGGTCGATGCCAGCTCTTCGGGTCGAAGGCTCGTTTGAGTTGTTGTACTTGCCATTTGAATCGGCGTTCCGTTAGGGCGGAGTGGGTTATTACATAATACACCACTCAAAACAAGTCTCGTCCTCGAGACTTCCTGAGTGCAAGTCATCCTATCATTCCTTAACTCGCGTCGTCGTGTTTCTTAGGCAATCCCTATCGAACGGCTCTATCTTTCTATGGCACCGAACTATACTCGATACCTTTCCAAGTTCCGCGTCGCATACGTTTGGTCGATTTTTATTGAGTAACTTTTCATTCATTTTAGAGTTAATGGCACTTATTCAATTCAAGTGTTTCTTCGACTTGGTTTCTAATTCGACGTATCATAGGACTGAGACGGTCGCACGAGGTGCATTGTAGTTCGAAAAATGTAAGAGACGTAAGCTGAGGCAAACTCACTCATTCGTTCATGTGCATCTCAACACCCACTTACAGCTGCATTCGAGTTCATCAAACCGCTGAGTTTGGATCGTGCACGCATTCAAGGCGTCCCCCGAATACGTACATTTCAACCAAGCTTAGCGAGTAGCTAAGTCGGACAAGACACTCGTGATAGTTTTGATTTGCCGATCGTTTTGCTAACTTTGATTTAAAATCGAACTCATGTGTGTATCACATGTCGTTTATCTCGGTCCTCGAGATAATTCGATTCGCTTCTCCAGCGCTCTTGTCAACGAAATTAATACGATTTCTTTTTATCGGGGTCGACCAAGTCTAAGTAATTTCCGTCCAATTTAAGATCAAGTATCGCACTATCATCGAGTACGTCTTCCAATCAATGATTCAATTGTTATCCCAACTTTACTTGCGCATCATCCATTTCTATCATTCTCTTCGTTTGGGACCAAGCTCACCGTCGTTCACGCACACTCACAGTTCCCGTCCTACTCTAAGTATTGCTGCCCAAGTCTATCCTCCGTCCAGACGATACTATAAGGTCAATCGCACAAGTTCAATCACTCGGCATAGGGTCGTCCACCTATCTGCTAGGTCAGCTCACAAAGTCATAGTTACATGTCAGGTCCGTGGCTCATCATGCAAGGTCATTGCATGACGCTCTCCCCAAATCCTATGGTCAAACCATTTGTTCGTTTGTACGGGGGTTTCTACCCAAGTTTGTTTCACTCAAATTTTTAAACATCGAGCATGATCACCTAATTCGCATCAAGACTTACGTTGCACATATTCAATTCCGTTCAATCACCAGTTCTAACCAATTCATGTATTCGATTACGAGGTCATCTAGCTCAACAATACATTGCGCCCCAATCTCACGCGAGTCCGATTATCCACGGCGGTTCATGCATCACCATGTAATGCTCCCGCAGAATAATCCTTCTCATCGGGGCATAACTCTTGTTTGAGTTTTAGACTAACCCATTCTTGATACGCGGATTGGACCTACTCAATCCTCAAGTTCAATTCTTCAAGCACACAAATTCATTCTCGAGTCCACCTTCGCGTCAAACCACAAGTTGAAGCAATCAGATTGGCACACCATCCAAGTTCAATCACTCCCGTTGTATGAATCACCATATCAGCGCTCACGCGGAGTAATCGCCATAATCCGGCGTGACGCATGTGCGAGGCTGGAGTTGCGCTCGTATAAGACAAGAACGTCAACGTTGTGGTTGTCAACGAAGCAAATCCAAGCATTCAAATTTTCATCCAAGCCAAACCAATTCGATAGTCTGACCGTCATACATTCAACTAGAAAATCCTCGAGCTAAATCTATCTTTTCCTCAACATATTTTTAACATCCCAAGTATAGCATCCTACGGGACAATGACATTTGCACGATCGTCAATCGCCGAGTCAGAGTACCCCCGAGTTATCGCATATCGATCTTTGATACCCCTCAATACCATCGACGATATGCGTAACCTGACGATCTTCCTTTGCAACCGATTTCGAGTCGTACGTTGATGCTGTTATCTGAGTTGGATATTCCACAATTTCCTCGATATTCAAGATCAAGTTTGATCGCTATTCCTCAAGTTAGTTTCAAGATCGTTGTCCAAACTCAAGTCATAATTTATTTGAATCATTATAAAATCGTGCGCGTGATCCTCTAAGTTTTCCTCGATCAAGACCATTCATTTTCATTCATCATTCCGAATTATTTCCTAACCTGCGTTGCCCATTAACAAGTTGTCCGAACGATATCTCGTTCGGGAGATTCGAAGTCACGGCCAACTAAGCGTGACACGTTCTAAGGCTTTGCACGATCGCATCGCCTCGCCGACATACTCATTCTATCCGTAAATCCTTTAGTCTCGCTCGAACAATTTCTATGACGTCCATACACCACTTAGGGTTCGAGCCACTCGACTAGTCGTCGACACTTATTCTTATTCTTCTTCGAACCTATCACATACAACACTCAGATTCAAGCCATACGATCTAGTCCTCAATTACGTTCGCGTCATGCGCTAAGACATCCTTCAGATCCGTTCGACGAATCTCTAGCGTAATCGCTCACGTCGCCTCGACGTACTAAGTCGTTTGCACTAATCCTCAAAATCTAAGCCAATCTTTTGGGTACGCCTAAGCGTTAACTCGATAAGGTTCCTATCGATAGACACTCAAAGTGTATCTCCGTTCTTGATCGAGTGATACTTGATATCGCTCACAACCCGATTGCACCCAAAAGTCGAGGAACGTGACACGCGGACTAAGTTGTGGCGCATAACCATCTCGTGCGGACTATATTTCGAGTTTGCACGCTCAATTGCTACGGTCATCGTAGGAGTAGTTAGGCATGCACGCGACATGTTAACTTTAGCATGTGTTTTCATTCAAGACATGTTGACACCGTTCGACACAAAGGCCTTCGCCTATCGATCCTATTCTACCGAGTACTTATACGAGCTTTTGAAAATATTAGACTTATTGTATGGAACATCCCAAGGCACAACGAGAGAGAGCGTATACTTCTTTATTCCCAACGAGCTTTCAAAACTGAGAGAATCGAAATGAAGTCCAAGGACGTAAAGCCGTGCTCTGATACCAATCTGTCACGCCCCGCTCCCGCACGAACGATCGTCCTCGCTAAGGCGTGATGCCGCACGAGCCTAGGTCGCGCCCGTGTAAGGCTAAGTCCAGAAACGGCCGATTTGAGCTAGGCCACAGAGTCGCACAGAGTGTTCCCATTTGCAGCGAAAAGTAAATAAACACAAATTGAAGCGAATTTAACTCTTTATTGATATTCAAGAAGTTTACAAGCGGTACTAGGCCGAATTTACAAGTCTCTCAAGCTCTTTCTCTCTGAAACATAAAAGACGTGCCAAGTGGCTTACAAGATGGAATGATTCATGGCGATGTTCCGATACATTATGTCCTGTATATTGGTGCTCCAGCTCCTTGCAACGCTCCAAGGCTCCAGAGATAGCTCCGCGCCTTAGCACGTTCGAGGAAAGCTCCGTACCCACCGACGTTTCATGCTTCCTGCAAGCAGACTGTGGCGTTATCAGTACATTGTTATGCACTGGTGGGGAGGCTAGCTTTCCCACAATGCTATCATTACCAAATACGTTCTATTTACTTTTGTGCACCGTCTATCATTCATTGTCTTTCTAATCTTTCCTTAGGATCATTTATATGGCATATTTCATAGCCTATCTCGTGTTGCCGAATACAAGTGTCGTATGGAATTTCATGCACGACTTATCCATACTTACCGTCCGGCCTTCCCTGTCCAAAGTAAACCAAGTTAGTCAACAATTCATATGTAATAACTTATCGTGATTTACGTAAGCATTCAATGTCAAGGGCGTGTCCCTGCCTCAGGCCTAGAGCGTCGTAGGCGTGTTTCCTAACTCAATGTCACGAAGTACTCTTTATCCTTTGGTGTGTTATAATTCAAGCCTGTTCAGAAGGCACTTCATTTAGTTAACTTAGACCACTTTGTTCAATGCATGGACTTGCACGTGGATCGCCACCAGCAAAGCCCACTTAACTCTATATGCACCGGTCGCTGGCACCACAAGCCATTTTGGACCCTTTCTCCCTTAGTATTTCGCAACAATTCAGAGCGTGCGGCTGGTACACGTTGATAGTGTCTTGAAATACCCTGCATTTACGTCCTCCGGGTAGCCAAGCCCCCCCAGGCAACCCGTAAGCCCCCTTTGATTTCCGCCTAGGCCGGCCACGATCCTTCCTTTGATCATGCTGCGGAAATCCCTTATATCTCCTATCTCCCGTATATGAGAGGATTGTCCATGACCAATTTGTAGTAATTATCATTTTAACTTAACGGCTGTCTCCGAGCCGTAGGCTAACCCTTAGCCATAATGCGTTATCGACTAGGTTGGCGTCCGTGCAGCACGGGTAGCGAGCCCCGTTGTACGTGCCCATCATACCTGTCGCTAACCATTCCTTTCCTTCTTATCTTTTATTCATTCTTTCTTTCTTTCACTTGTGTGTTCGTTCATTGATTCATTCACATATTCATTCTTTTATTCGTTGGTTTATTCATTCACTTATCCATTTATTCTTTCATTCACACATTATGCAACTCCCTATGCGGGAGTCACATTGGCGACCCTTCTGTCCTAAAATCTTTTAATGTTGCTATACTCTACTTGGAACGACTATGTTGATAGTCTTCCCGTTTCATTGTTGTAATCCATTCATTGTTTCATTGTTGAACGCATAGGGAACTTGAAATGTAAGCCCGTGCCTTAGTACGAGCGTGGAGCGCGGTGCGAGAGTTCTCACATTTTTTATGTTCTTTTCCATATTCTATGCAAGCATACATGATGGGATTATTTCCTTAGCTAGGTGCGTTGAGTCCTTTATTATCATACGCGATGTTATCGCCTAGCGTTTCTAGCTATAGTGTCCGTATTGTTATGTGTCTTAGGCTAAGCAAAGACAGGTTCATCGGAGCCACCCACCTTAGCGATGTTTGCATCGGCCGAGCGATACTCCGAGCGCACCTTTGAAAGTCTAAGTCTGGATTCATCTTGACGGGCCAATGTAAGCCTTGCATCGATTCTTCATCAGGTCGATGCCAACACTTTGGGTCGACGACTTTTTTGAGTCGTTGTACTTGCCGTTTGAATCGGCGTTCCGTTATGGCGGAGCGGGTCATTACAGTAAGGCACACCAACCGATCAACCAACATTCAAACTCCTCTCAATTCAATGATCATCAAGTCTAACTTGATTCAACGTATCACTTAGTTGGATCGTGCACATATTCTTGGCATCCCCAAAATACATGCATTTCAACCAAGCCTCGTGATAGTGAATCCACCATTACCACTCGAGTCAGATCGTGCTCATATTCAAGCGTCCTTGATATACATGCATGTCAACCGAGCCTCGTGAGTGGTGCCTCCACAATCCTACCACTTCGCACTCGGACGTCTGTCTAATCGCTAGGCTATGTCTTTCCGTCAGTACTGGAATCATAGTCCCAAACAACGATATCAACACTGACCCCATCCTAAGGTCAAACCAAATCGATGGTACGGGGTTTTCTACCCAAGCTTGCATCACTCTGATTTCTAAACATCGAGCATCGATTTCCTATGCTCATCCCAATATTCGTCGCACGGGGTCCGAGTCGTTCAACAAAGCCATCCAACGATAATTTACGTTCAACCAATCCTCGACAAGAATATGTCGCTCGTTCATTAAGCCATTTCGTATAATCTATCTCTTTGAACACGCTCGACATAATCCGTCTATCAATCCTTCCAAGTCAAGTACGCTATGACACAATTCACCGCTAAACCAAAATTTCACATTCTATACTTCCGAAGTCATCTATTCTAATTCACGAAATTGATCACTAGATCGTCTGACTTAACAATATGCCACGCTCTGATCTCACGCGAGTCCGATTATCCATGGTGGGCATGAAATCACCATACAACACTCTCATGGAATAATCATTCTCATCGGGCGTAACTCTTGTTCTGATTCTAGACTAATTCATTCTCGATGTGTAGATTGGACCTACTAAATTCTTAAGTTTATTTCATCGTAAGTCCTAACATCCTCAAATTTTCCTTCGCATCAAACCGACAAGTCGAGACAATCAAAGTTGCCGTATCCTGATTTTTCGAGTTCGATCATTCCTGCGACATGAATTACCATGTCAGCGCTCACGCGGAGCAATTGTCCAAAATCTGATGCAAAGCATGTGCGAGGCTGGAGTTTGCTCGCACAAGACAAGATCGTCGAAGTTGTGGTTATCAATGTAACCATCAAGACACAATCATTTTCATCCAACATTCATCTCAATCAAAGTCCGATGTATTACATCCAACCGAACAATAACACTTGCACGATCGTCATTCGTCGAGTCAGAGTACCTCGGAGTTATCGTATATCGATCTTTGATACGCCTCGATACCATCAACGATATGCGTAACCTGATGATCTTCCTTTGCAACCAATTTTGACTCATACGAATGATGCTATCGTCCGACTGGATAATCTTCTCAACATTCAAATTCAAGTTTGATCATCATACCTCGAGTCATCCCCAACATCAAATTCCTCAAACCCAAATTTGCGTATTATTCATCCATCTATCTTAAGTCATCGACCAACGTATTTTTTTAATTCGCACCATTCTTGCTAACTCAATCATCGAACGACATCCATTCCAATCTTCAGGGTCATTGCGTAACTTCAAAATTCAACTTTTTCATGCATGCTATCTTCCCATCTTGCTAACTTTCTCTATACGATTTTACCTATCGATTCCCTTTATCAAGTCATCCGTTCACTACACCTTAACTTTTTTCTCGATTCAATTTCATCTACTCAGTCGCTTTCGTGTTTCATACCTCGCACAATCCTCAATCCCGTGCACGTTCCGTGCGTGTCAATTTATATATTGTTCGAATCAACTTAACAAACTTCAAGACAATAATTCACTCAATCGTACACGATCTAAGGCTTTGCATAACGCGACGCTTGTTGATAGACTTATTGACACTCCATATCCTCAATCGATCGATCGATATCCCTGAGGCTATCGTATACACCACTCAGGAATGAAGTATTCAACGAATCCTCAAAACTATCATTCGAATCAAAATTGACTTCTTTGAATCCCGTTCGAACTATCCGTCGAATTTTAAGCACGCTCATATATATCGCATAGACGTTATCGTCGCTCGATAGAACTCTATCGATAGTCACTCATTTACTCAATTGAGTCCAACTCATTCTTGTTCGAAACATTACGAATCTCGCCCTCGACTTTCTAAGGTCGACGCAACTTTGGTGTATATGCCCGCCCGACTTAACCAACGGTGCTTACGCGAACCATCTTTTTGTGTTGTCAAAAACTGTTCTCCTACGTTTTGCAAAATAGATAGACTTATTATATGGACATCCCGTGAGACATTTGAGAGAGAGCTCACCGACGATAGCAACTTGCGGAAGCAACAGAGTTTTGCAGAAATATCGAAGTTAAAGGATTCAATCGATAGTCCAAGGATGTAAAGCCGTGCTCTGATACCATTATGTCATGCCCCGCTCCCGTAGGAGCGATCGTCCTCGCTAAGGTGTGATGCCACACGAGCCTAGGTTGCGCTCGTGCAAGGCGGGTTCCATAACGGCTGATTTTAGCGACTGCGACGGGGTCGTCACACAGAAGTCCCAAGCAGAGACATTGAATAATAGCAGCGAAATTTAGAACAAAACAAAAGTTATTAAAAGAAGCTCTTTATTGAAATTGAAACAAAGGTTACAATGGGGCGCCAGGCCAAGATTATAATCACTCAACCTCACTCATTTCATATTTACAAGTTACTCACTCTACTCTCTCTCATCTCTCGTAACAATGCTTGAGCCAGCAGATGCTTCGGAAGACGAAATCCATATATTATGTCCCGTATAAGTCTTGACTCCATGTGGCCGCACGCTTCGAATCGCCAAGGAACTCCGTACCTCGACGTATCCAAGCGAGCTCCGCGCCACGAGCTTTTACCTGTGTCTGCACATAAAAACTATGTGGGAGTCAGTACTCAACTGTACTGGTGGAGTGAGCTCATCGCCCACCCTTACAAAACTAACACGTTTGATTTACTTTGTGCAACATAGTCCACTCTTATCAATTGTCTTTCTAGTCTTGTCTTAGGATCAGTATTATGACAAATGCCATGGCATATTTGTGTCTGGTGACCATCTCGTGCTTGCAACAATAGTGTCCACTCAACAACGTTAACCTATCAAGTCGTGCTTGCCTTACGGCCATAATCAGAGATGCAACTACATGATAGACTCCATTTCCTTGCCTCTAGACCTTTCCCGTGCTTGTATTGTCAACGCACCAACTCATACTTTGTCTTTCGTGCCATGAACTTGATTCGTGCTTCAATATCTCTGAGGCAGTGCATCCTCGCTTAGTCTTGCCTATACTTGTGTTGTGATAATGCGGCCGTGCCTCATATTTCGAGGTCGTGCCCAGTAACTCTATGTAACTTCACCCAACTTGCCCTATGGCCCTTCTCGACTTAACTCGCAACATCCCAAGTCTAAATCATGTAACTCTATGCCAACGACTTAACACTCGATGCCACATCTTATGCTGAAACATTCAACTCAACTCACTAACATTGTGTTCTCTAGGCCCAGATATTGTGTTCTCTAACTGCATACACATTCAACTCAACTCAGTCCAAAGGCACACACGCGAATTGCCGCCCGTGCCGACACATCTATATGAATAGTCACTGGCATTAACTAGCCATCCTGGACAAAGCCTAGCATTCGGGACCCTTGCACCACAGGTGGTGATCCCCGATGCAAGTCCCCGACCTACCGGTTGCTTCATATCCAGCTCGGCTATAACCTATTTCTTCCTAGGCCGAGTCGGTCCCGTAGCCCCGGGTTGCCGCTCGAAGAAACCATCGCCCTTGTCGACCAGTTGTCTATGACCATGCACATACACTAACTTCTAGACTTAACGTAATTACATGGTCTCATCATCATCAATTAGTTCCTTTGCTTTACTCTTTCCACTTTCCATACTTCATTCGCAAAGCCCAAATCAGGGTTGCTTCGGCGACTGAACTACAGTCCCGACATAATTCCTCTTGGCGACTAACCTTCGCTTAGACTTAACATTCTTTGAACTCAGGGAACAGATACTACATAGCCTTCCAACTTAACTTGAACATAACTTGTTTTCTTAAGTATCGACAGACCGTGGCTAACTTCCCATTGAACCAACCGTGGCTCCTGCCTTAAACCGACTCGTGTTCTACGCAACGCTATCGCCCAAGTCCTACCTCATATTATGGTCCCTGGGATCGTGAGACTATTTAACTTGACAACCGCAGAATGAGTGGGACAGCACTTGGAATGACTTAGGTCAACCGGCTTAACTCAAGGGATGAGCAAAGGCTATGCCAAGACTTACGCAATGGAAGCGTGCATGCTTTATCAAGCATTTACGCGGGCGACGCCTATGACTTAGGTTGATTCAAAGTTTTGTGTCGAAGACCTACTTTTCTTCTCCTAAGCCATGGGACGAAGGACCAAGTGTCATTTTCAAAGCACGCTGTGTACCAACTCTATGTCGATCGTGGGACGTTTTCCATGTTCTAACTCGATTCGATCCGTCAAGATTATTCCCTTAGCTATGTGGATTCGTCTCTTTTATTATTAAGCTTACTTGTGCAAGTTTCAAACATGCAATTTCTTATGTGAAGGCAAAGATGAGGCAAGTTCACCGAAACTACCCCACCTGAGCGAGCAGTCGCCTTGACCGAGCGATGTGTCAGAGTCACCGTTGTATGGCCAAGTCCGAACGCCGTCGGCATTTCGATTCCTCCGATTGACTGAGCAGGACGGATCACTACACAAACTTTGCATATAGGAACAGAATTTTGATACAGTCATGTTGGCGCATACAGGGGTATCTTGACCAAATCGGTGACTGTACACGAAGTTATGGCCGAGTTTACAGAAGGTCGATACAGGGGTATCTTGACGGATACATACCAATTTTGTCGCACATACGCAACAAAATCGAGTTCCGTCAGTTTCCACACGTCGGCGACATCCATATGCACCTTTTGATGCCTATAGTTTGCGGCCATGTCGCCCGGTTTATCGGGGTGCATGCCATTTCGGTTGGATTTCTAAAGTTTTGACAGTTTTTAAATAGTTTTTCTTGGAAATTTAACTACGAATAACTTCTTGCACAATAACTGAAAAGTTATTCTAACAGGTGCGTTTTAATCTCGTATATGTTGTCTTGGACTATATAAAATTAGTTTTTCGAAAACTCTAATGTACAGGTCAAAAATTGGCTTCCAAGTCTGTATTTTGGGACAGTTTTTAACTGTTCCAGAAAATATTTTTTCTCTAACTTTGCCTCGAATTCTCGAGTGATCTACTGGGTTTTACAAAATTCTAATTGAAGGGGTTTTGAGAGGGTTTTGTAATCTCTACAGAGGAAGCGATGGATCAAAAATATATTGAGAAATAAGCGAGAATTTAGTCTCAAAAAATCGATACCTGGCAGTAACTTCAGACAGCTCTTTCTTGTCCCGAAGAGTCTTCCGTCAACCGCGGGCAACTCCAACGTTTGGTGGCTGGTTTAGGCGACCGATGTGGGCCGCCTAGGTGGTTGGGTTTCCTTTAAAGCTCTGCTCGAGGTCTGGTTGTGGAGGTGCTACATTTTTTTTGAGTCTTGGCCGCTAGTATATATATGGCTGTATCCATATGCTAATAGGTGTAGGTTTCCTACTCGAGCAAGTTTGGGGGGGGGGTCTTGCGGGTGAACCTGGGTTATCCATCTCGTGAGATGGACTCATCTCATATATAGGCTGGGCTTAGTTTATTATATAAATTTTTACTATATACATTATATATATATATATATATCCTTACATATAATCTAAGTATCTCTACACCTATATGTATATCAAGGCACCTAAACTTTTATATAAAATTTTCATATATTTTCTAAACTCACTGAATACTCAATTGAGTATATTTCGACCAATTTGAAAACATTATATCAAATCAAATAATTTTGAACTATCCCTAGATAGAATATACCATAGCATTAATATAACAATTATATAAAAAGGTCTAAAATTTTATTAAATATTTAGGGGGTTTACATCCTACCCAACTTAAAGAAATTTCGTCCTCGAAATTAAATCCAACGATATGGGTGGTATGCAATGCAATACGGAATTAAAGGAACTAACATATGCAAGACGTACCTTAGTTTTCGAACAAATGAGGGTAGCGATTTCGAATGTCGTCATCGCACTCCCAAGTAGACTCTCCTGGCGAGTGATGCTTCCATGCTACGCTAACCAATAGAACGGATTGATTCTCTAACACTTTCACTCAGCGATCAAGGATACCTACTAGTTGCTCTTGGTATGACAAGCTCGGTCCAACAGTGATCTCAGAGTGATCGAGCAGATGACTGTTGTTTGCCATATATCGCCTCAACTGCGACAAATGGAATACATCATGCACTTCCTCTAACGACGGTAGCAATGCCAATCTATAGGCAACCTCTCCAATACGTTCCACGACATTGAAAGGGCCGATGTATCATGAACTCAACTTGCCACGTCCTTCGAATCGAATCGTGCCTCTATTGGGGGATATCTTCAAAAAAATATGGTTGCCTTCCTTGAACTCCAAAGGTCGACGACAATTATCGATCCACTGCTTTTGTCGACCCTATGCTGCTCGCATGTGTTCTTGTATCTTCTTCACCTTCTCTATTGTGCTCAAAACCAACTAGGGACACAATATCTGTCGCTCTCTTATGTCGCTCCAATAAACAGGAGATCGACACTTCATACCGTAGAACACTTCAAATGGAGCCATATGTATGCTCGCTTGATAGCTATTATTGTAGAAAAATTTGACAAGATTAAGGTGGTCTTTCTAAGATCCGCCAAAGTCAAACATATACGCTTTCAACATATCCTCTAACGTCTAAATAGTATGCTCCGACTGACAGTCTGTTTGTGGATGGTACGTCGTGCTAAACTTCAAATGCGTACCCAAACTGTCATGGATACTTCTCTAAAAGTGCAAGGTGAACCTCGAGTCAAGGTCTGATACGATGCTAACTGGTACACCGTATAGCTTCACTATTTGCTTCATGTACATATTCACCAAAACTTCTGTGGACTATCCCACTCTAAAAGGCAAGAAATGGGCTGATTTGTTAAGCCCATCAACAATCACCAATAACGCATCTCGTCCACTAGAACTCCAAGGAAATCATGTGACAAAGTCCATCGTGATGTGCTCCTACTTCCACTCGGGAATGGGTAGTAGTTGTAATAATCCAGCCGTCCTCTAGTGCTCGGCCTTCACTTGTTGGCATACCAAACACTTGTCCACAAAATGAGCTATCTTCCACTTCATTCCGTGCCACCAATAATACTGTCGTAAGTCTCGGTACATCTTAGTTTCGTTGGGATGAATAGAGTAAGTCGAACTGTGTCCTTCCGTCATCAACTCCCACTGTAGATCTTTATTAGGAACAAAAACACGATCACCACATCGCAATGTCCCATCGGGATGAATCCTTAATCCCGTCTTCTCTTCTGCTTCAGTCCTCTCTCTAAGGCCTCAAAATCTAGCATCTGTGGGCAATGCAGCCTTGATCCTCTCTACTAGCGACAATTACAATTGGAGATTAGCTAATACGCCAGTCGCTCCAGACAATACTACCTTAATACCAAGCTACTATAAATCTCTAATCAACTCTCTTTGTGTGGTCAAGAAATGAGCCATAGGCTTACGACTTAATGCGTCTGCCACAACATTAGCCTTACCCGGATGATAATGTAGCTCGATCTCGTAATCTTTCATCAAGTCCAACCAACATTGTTGTCGTATATTCAACTCTTTTTGTGTGAATACGTACTTGAGGCTCTTATGATCAGTGTAGATATCTACCTTTTTGCCGTACAAATAGTATCTCCATAGCTTCAAAGCAATGATAACTACTGCGAGCTCTAGATCGTGGGTTAGATAATTTTTCTCGTGCACCCTCAACTGTCTCGATGCATATGCTACAACATGACCATGCTGCATCAATACGCATCCTAATCCTTTCTCGGATGTATCATTGTATGTCACAAATCCTTCTGGGCCCGATGGCAGGTTCAAGATTGGTGTCTTGGTCAAGCGCTTCTTCAACTCGTCGAAATCAGCTTGATACTCGTCTGTCCATACAAACTCCTGATCCTTGCAAGTTAGTCGAGTCATAGGCCCCACTATTCGAGAGAAATCTTCTACGAACCTTCGGTAGTAACCTGCAAGTCTAAGAAAACTTCTCACCTCAGAAGCTGATGTAGGAGCGGGCCAGGCCTTGACCGTTGTGATCTTCTCAGGATCTACAGATATGACGTCTCCAGTAACAATATGTCCAAAAAATGATACCTCCTTAAAAAAATCACACTTGCTAAGTTTCGAAAAAAGTTGCTCATTCTTCAAGGTCCCCAAAATAATCCGTAGATGTTGCTCATGCTCCTCTTGACTCTTAGAGTAAATCAAGATATCATCTATAAAGACGACTACAAATTTGTCCAAGTACTGGTGAATGTTTTTGTTCATTAAATTCATGAATACCGAGGGAGCATTGGTCAAACCGAAATGCATGACCAAGAAATCGTAGTGTCCATACCTCGATCGAAATTCCATCTTCGGAATATCTTCCTTCCGAACCTCCAGTTGATGATAGCCCGATCATAAATCAAACTTGAAGAATACTTTTGCTCTACTCAGTTGATTGAACAGATCGTCTATATGCGATAAGGGGTACTTATTCTTCAACGTCACTGCATTCAAGGCTCTATAGTCGATGCACATGCGCACTGTCTCGCCTTTCTTAGGCAAAGAAAGAACAGGTGCTCCCAATGGTGACATACTAGCACGATAAAGCCTTTATCCAATAAGTCGTCAATCTGTGTCTTCATCTCTACCAACTCCTTCGGTGCTAGTCGATATACTAGAGATTAAATAGGCTCGCCTCCTGGAATAAGCTCAATAGAAAACTCGATATCTTTGTTAGGCGGCAGCCCCGATAAATCCTTGGGGAATACATCTTCGAACTCAGAGATGACAGGGTGCTGAGAGGTATCCTGCGTCATCATAGGACTCCCTAATGTGGGTGCATCAATACTCTCTCCTTTTTTCTTGGTGAACTCGAACTCCATCACATTCGGTGGTCTAAAGATGATACTGCTCCAATGGCAGTCTATAAGGGCAAAATGCTGGCTTAACTAGTCTATTTCGAGAACCACATCAAATGTCGGCATAGGAAATACAAGAAGTCGTGCTTTTATCTTCCTACTATATATCACTATAGGACAAAGTATGCAAATACCACTAACATATACAACTCCTCCTCTAGTAAGGATTCTAATATTCTTAGATAAGGGTGCGATGGGTACGCTGTGTCTAGTGGCAAAACTAGTAGAAACAAAGTAATGGCCGAAAATAAAGCAACTAAAACCATACCTGAAATGACTTCTGTCTCTCTCTATCTCTGTATAATCAACAGCTAGAGAGAATACCTGTCCATAATTATGTCCAAGGCCCTGAACTCTGGCCCTCTCGAACTGTGCTGACTGGGGTAGTAATGGTGGGTGAGGTGCTCCTATTGCTGGTCGAGGTGCTGGAAGTGCTGGGTTATCGGTCTCGGGTTCTGTCGGGCATAAACTAAGGACTGCTGCTGTGGACAATCCTTTCCTTGTGTTGCCCTGACCCGCATCTCAACCACGATCCAAGTCAAGTTTGGCAATCCTTCATGAGGGGTCCCTGCTTCCCGCAATAGTTACAGGTGGGCTTCTCATAACGATTGGGCCTCTGCTGGAACTGTCCTATGGGCCTCCTGATAGGTCCATCCTGAGTAGCTCTAGCCGTTGCAACTGCTGATGTATGGCGTCTCAATGTCTGCTGCTGCTTCGTACGAAGAATCTCCTGAGCACGAGCTTCTTCTAAGACAGTTGAATGGGAGACACGAGACTGTGTAGTCGTATAAGAATTGGGCTTTGGTGCAAGCGCCTGATGGAATCTCCTTGCCTTCTCTAACTCTGTCAGAATCAATCCTGCACCAAATCTACTCAGGCGATTGAACTTTGAGTCATACTCATCAACTGTCATATTCCCTTGCTTCAGGTGAAGGAACTGGTCGTATAGGCCATCTTGAACATAAATAGGGAAGAATATCTCATAAAATGCACCATTGAACTGCTTTCTGGTGATTCCAGCACCTAATTGTCTCTCTTTCGCCTTCCACCAGTGGTGAGCATTATCTTCTAATAGTAGGTCCATTGTTGTCATCTAATCTCGAGCAGGCTGCTGGGATGCCTTCAGTAGCTTCTCTGTACTAATAAGCTATTGTGACACCTCTAGTGGCTTTTTCGTTCCTCTGAAGGCCTTGGGGTTCATGTCTGCGAAGTTTTTGATAGAGCCTTCATAAGGGTACAGAGGCGGTGTTGGTGCTGGTACCGGTGCCAGGGGTGGAGGTAAAGGTCTAGCCAATGCTTTCATCATAGTCTATCTCATCAGCTTAGTCTGCTGGCACTGAGCCTACATCATGGCATACATAAACTAGAAAGTAGGGCTCCATTTAGCCGGTGGTGGAGGCATTTGAGGTCCCGACTGTAGTGGAAACTACTAAAGGAATGGTGGTTGTGGAGGCAGTGGTACATTCCCTCCCGGTAGTACGGTAGTGGTTTGTCCAGCCTGGCTGACTGGGCGTGCTATAATCTCTGGATGCACCGTCGTCGTTGTCGTAGAAGGCTGCGACTGTCTTTGCTGGTATAGTGTCACCGAAGTCATCGGAGGATTCTGACCCTCCAGGGTAGCCTCTTCATCAGATGTGAAAGCCAAGGAAGAAGTGCATCCGCTTCTTGGATTGATACTATTGGCATAAAGAAAGTAGGATGATATTAGGAAAGGTTAGATATGAGGTAATTCAAGAAGTAAAAGGAAATTTGAAAAGCTTGGAGGTCAAAGGAGGTAGTAGTTCTGGATGAGATACTATTCCTATATGCAGGCTTGTTGGGCACAGTCATGTAACCCAACAATATTTTTCGGACCTGCATGTGCCACCACAAAAATATGTAACGCCCCAATCCCAAAATACTTAGAACCGAGCACGTAGACATGCCAGCTGTACATATACGAAGAATACTCAAATATATGAAATCCTCGTATACGTACATAAGCTGTAAATAATAATCACGGGCCAGAATATAAATAAACTACATCTCATCACAACTCATCACAGAAGATATCAGAATCCAGAATAAATAAGTGAATCAAAGAGATAGCTTGGTGGACATACCCACTCTAAACAGCTATGAAATATAGTCATAACGAACAGCCTTCACAAAATAGAAAGGAAAAGATATAAAAATGTCCACTAAAATGTCTCAAAGGATCAATAAGCTAGAAATCAGTGGGAGATGCCTCGTCATCAATATAGGATGGATCCAGTGCTGCTCTGTACTCCTGCAGGAGTTTGTCTAATCCTGGAGAGATAACCAGGTCGTCAGAGGGGCGTAATAAGATACAAGAAAACACCATGCCATATAAACTGTAATATATAATAGAAAAGAAAGGAATGTATGCAATAAGGTGCCTACCAGTTCTATAGTAATAATGCAGTTAAGAACAAACTTTCAATGCATGGACAGTCTGGCTGCAGAAAACTCAGGTATGGTCCCACCAGGATACCAGGGACCTCAAAGCATTACATTTATCAAATGTCAGAGGCCAGCGGGATCAGGAATAGGAAAGTGCATACGTGGTCCATAGGTTAAGGAACTGTCATCCCCACTAAATGCCTAGTAGGGTCATATCCATGTCCCATAGGAACCTCTAGTAACTTCCAAGTCCACTAGCATGCAATTCTATTGGCAGTTACTCCTAACCGTCGTACGTCTCATAGGTATCGGTGACCAGCCGACTACGCGAGTACGTATCCTACATGTGACTCACAACTCGTAATGATCATGTGCCAAGGCTATATAAGGTATACCAATACCTTATCATAACTGGGTGGTCACTAGGCTAAGTCAATGTAAGAGAATAAAAGCAAAAGCAGTCAAACGACCGATGGAGTCGCTTGACCCAACTGTGACTTGGATGCACAGTGATATAATACTAACAATAGATAAGAAATACTGAATATAAATATCTGAAAATAAGAATAAGTAAATTACAAAGTAAGGGGGCAAGGTATCTTGCATGGTGGTGTAGGAATGATAACTCCAATAGTTAATCACGTCAGCAATGAAAAGTTAAAATCTACGAACATCTCCGGATGCTGAAACAAGCATCAAAAACATTCCTGGTGTAAGAGATAAATGTAGGAAATGCCTGTACAAAAGTTCAATTCAAGTAGGGGTAAAATCATAATTTTGGGTCAAAACGATATCCGCCGTTGGACACATTTTGCGCCAAAATGTGTGCCAATATCAACGGTCTTGAAAGTCATCAAACTATATGTCTACGGGTCCGATTTGAGAAGAAAAACCCAACCGTATGTCCAAAGTTGGATTCCGGTGGGCCGTTATAATTTTGCCCGTTGGATCGGATTGCGGGCCCGCCAAATAGGCTTTCCGGTCGACCATCTCAGAATTGGACCAAACTTGGCATATAGCACCAAAATTTTGATACGGTCCTGTTGGTATAAATTTTGCCTCGAATCGACGACTGTACACGAAGTTATGGCCTAGCTTGCAAAAGGTCGATACGGGGGTATCTTGACGGATGCACACTGATTTCGTTGCGCATATGCAACGAAATCGAGTTCCGTCAGTTCCCACACGTCGGTAACATCCATACGTGCCTTTCGATGCATATAGTTTGCGACCGTGTTACCCTGTTTGTTGGAGCGCACGCCGTATCGGTTGAATTTCTAAAGTTTTAACAGTTTTCAAATAGTTTTTCTTGGAACTTTAACTATGAATAACTTCTTGCGTTTTAATCTCGTATATGTTGTATTGGACTATGTAAAATTAGTTTTTCAAAAACTCTAATGTACGGGTCGAAAATTGGCTTCCAAGTCAGTATTTGGGACAGTTTTTAACTGTTCCAGAAATTAGTTTTTCTCCAACTTTGTCTCGAATTCTCGAGTGATCTACTGCGTTTTACGAAATTCTAATCGAAGAGATTTTAAGCGAGTTATGTAGTCTCTACATAGGAAGCGATGATCGAAAATCTATAAAGAAATAAGGGATAATTTAGTCTAAAAAAATCGGTACCTGGAAGCAACTTCGGACTGGCCTTTCTTGTCCCGTCGAGTCTTCCATCAACCGCGTGCAACTCCGAAAGTGGGTGGCTAGTTCAGGCGGCCGACATGGGTCGCCTAGGTGGTTGGGGTTCCTCCAAAGCTTTGCTCGAGGTCTGGTTGTTGAGGGGCTAGGGTTTTTTTTCGAGCCTTGGACTCTAGTATATATATGGTTGTATCCATATGGTAATAGGAGTAGGTTTCCGACTCGAGCAAGTTTGGCGGAGGGGCCTTGCGGGTGAACCTGGGTTGTCCATCTCGTGATATAGACTCATCTCACGTATGTGGTGGGCTTAGTTTGTTATATAAATTTTAACTATATACATTATATATGTATATATATATCCTTACATATAATCTAAGTATCTCTATACCTATATGTATATCAAGGCACCTAAAATTTTATATAAAAATTTTCATATATTTTCTAAACTCACAAAATACTCAATTGAGTATATTTCTACCAATTCGTAAATATTATATCATATAAAATAATTTCTAACTACCCCTAGATAGAATTTACCATATCATTAATATAACAATTATATAAAAAGTTTTAAAAATTTATTAAAAATTTAGGGGGTTTACATTCGTATGCCGAGGTGTTAACAGAAGTCCGTCTATAGAAGACTATCAACAAAGACCCGGTACTTCTGAGGTGCTCTATTACTACGACTATTTCTGCCAAGGGACAGTCAAAAGGACCTATCATACGCCAGGAGGACTTTACCATCAAAGAGCAATACCATACCAATCAAAGGACCTCCCGACTTGTCGTCATTATGGCAAGAAGGGACATCTTCTAAAAGACTATAAGAAGATACTAGGACGTGTTTAGGGTATGGATCTGAACAGTACTATGCCATGGAGTGCCTAGAGTAGCATGACAGACCACAACAGCTAGTTCCGAGGCCAGCCCTACCCGCACTACTAGGATCGAGACCACATACTCAGGCGACTGCAATTCCATAACCACTAGCACCAGGAGGACCCTAGAGAGGACCTCTTTACCACCACGTGACTTACAGTTCGTGAGAGCTAGATAGCAGGCTAGAGGACAGAGAATTGTCCATGAATATGTTATAGCACAACTTTAGGAGAAACCCGTGGATATGGCAATTAGAGATACTTTCTTAGTAGCATCTATACCCGCCACTGCACTATTTGATTTGGGGGTGACTTTATCTAGTAGTTTTATAGCAATGCATAGAGTAGCTACCTCACACTTGCCTAAGTGTTGGAAGATTCTTTCGGGGGGAGGTATTGTGCCAGCCATTAGTACATGTAGAACTTGTTTAGTGGTAGTATGTGAAAGAGAGAAGAAAGCATGATTTTGTTATTTCCAATGCCAAATTTTGATGTCGTATTGGAAATAGACTGGTTAAGCTAGTACCATATCATGTTTGATTTCTATAGAGAGAGTTTTATCTTCAGACCCCTAAACCGTCAGGAGTTCAAATTCATGGAAGGGACCATTGAAAAGATAGCAGGACCAACAATTCAAGCTTTCAGGTCTATGAAGGAAGCACCACCACATTCTATTATGGAGGAGTTCATGGATAAGTTGCCAGGTCTGTTCGACATCACAAAAGGTTGAACGAACATTTTTATTGAACGTAAAAATACATGTGTACAGAAAAGGAAGTCCTAAACATGATACTCTAAGTACAGGGGGAAGACTTGTGTACAGAGAAGGAAGTCCTAAATATGATATTTTAAGTACTAGAAAAAAACTATGTAGAGAGAAGGAAGTCCTAAATAGGATATTTTAAGTACAAGGGGAAGAGTTTCTGGAAAAGTGTGACGGTAGAGATCGACCACTATAAGGGCTCCTTCACTTCGTTGATGATCTGACGACGGGTTGAACTTGCTCTGACTTTCTGATGCCTTTGATGGAACTCTAGGGTTGCCGATCAAGAGGATGCCTAGGCTGGAGATTTGATATTCGGTGGTCTTTCCTTTGTTGAAGAAAAACTCCTTTTTATAGAGGAAGAGAGCACATATGCGATGTGCATTAGAATTTTAAGATATGAAGGAATTTGCCATTATTGTATGGTGCGGGCTTCTGCGACGCTGATACGTGGCAAACATTGAGATTTCCCTCAATCGAGATCTCTGGTGTTTATCAAAATAACCGAAGAATGAGACATGTAGCGTGTGCCAATTTGCTCGTTCGGATGCAGCCAAGTAAATCTTAGGATTTTATCTCAGATTTGGATTCTGATTGATCATCATCTAAGATTTAAATCAATTTGATAAGATATCAATCATGATTAATCCTAATCTTATCTTTGAGAGAGCAAACCGACTGGATGGAACCGTGCTTCCTGTGCCTCTAGTGAGGTCTAAGTGCTGCTGCTCTTTTGGGGCGACGAGTAGACCATTCTTCTGGAGACAACTGAGCCTCTGTGCTTTCAGGCGACGAGTGAACTATGTTTCAAAGACGACGGAGCCACTGTGCATATAAGCGATGAGAAGGCTATGTTTCGAGCGACGAAGTCACTATGCTTTAGGGCGACGAGTAGGCTTGTGCTTCAGGTTGACGAGGTTACTGTGCTTTTAGAACGGCAGACGGACTGGTGTTGGATACAAATGGTATCTCCTAAGTCTTGGACATAAGGTAATTGAGCTTCTGGGTTGGAGTAGAGTGCTGCACCGTTGGAGTTGAGGTGGTATGAAAACATCACCAGTCTGTGCCTGAGGTTGGCGTAGGAATGTAGTTGCGTCTCTGATTGAAGGCATTGGCTTTGAAGTCTTCTTTTAAAGAGCACTGAATGACCGCTCATTAATGAACGACTCCCTCTTAATTGACACCGTTACTTGGTGAATTTTAAGGGGTCCTAGGATAGTCTAGGACTTAGTTAAATGAACTTTATTTAATGAGGTTCATCATGCTGAGTCCTAGGTTCATCCCATTAATATGAGAACTTTGACCGTAGGCCATGCGGCCTGTGTTTTGGACCATTCCTATCCTATATAAAGAGGGAGTTTCTTTTGAAGATCCATGTCTTCTTCTTCTTTTTGTCCTTCAACACAATACTGGATCCAGAGTTAGCTTCCAGCGGCGGTTGGCCTTGCCTAAGTCAGATTTTCGTTGAGGATTCCTTCATTCAAAGGGGCTATGCCTTCGTAGAAGAACTGTTGATGAGCCTCAGAAGGTGCTGGAATGCTTCTTATGAGTTCGAACCTGGGCGACGCCTTGGAGGTCTTCGAGGTCCTGGCGACCTAGCTTATGGGTAGATGGCTAACCCTAAGAGCCACAGGTTGTGCTCTGTCCTACTCAATCTGGGCTATGCGACCTGCTGCGCCTTCTAGAAATCTAAGACAATTGCTTATTCAGAAAGTTGCTCGCTTCAGTCGAGTAGCTGATGTGCTTTTGGAGGGTTGCGCCTACAAGAAAGTCAGAATATGCTTTAATGGAAATCAATCTTCCAGTATGCATACCGAGAAGAAGGGGGACTGCGCTTTGACGAAGACTAAACCCGTTGTAGACTCCTTTAGGCTTTCATGAATTTATAATCGATTCTTTGTAGAAGAATAGGGTTGGTCTTTTATATGTAGTCTTGTTGAATCTGTACTAGACCTTTGTAGACATGATAATAAAAGAACTTTCTTCCATATCTTCTGTTTTGTCTTTTTAACACTTTGTCTGCATATTTATATTATTTGTGCTGTGGTGGAGGAATATTGTCAGCTGAGATTTTTCATGCTTCCACAAGACTCCCTTCAAAGTATTTCGAACTTGGGTCAAGCTCGGGGTACTTTTAACAGAAGCATGAATACGTGTCTCTTTGTAGGCAAAATGTCCCTCACCTCTGTTGCCAGGCTGACGTCGTGCTTAAGCTTCAGTATTAAATGCGTCTATATATGTAACTATGAAGAGTCTGTAATAGGACTTTATAGCCACATGCTTCTGTATAAGGACTTTTCTGTCTTTTTATTTTACAAGCCCAGGTGAAAGGTTTTATGGCCCTTGATGACGATGACAAGGGGTCACCATGGAAGACATGCCTAAGCAAAGGTAATATGAACGTAGTAGGCATAATATTTGTTAGGATGTAGAACAATAATTCAAAGGTCGTATGAACGTGAACTGTTTTCTAGATAGCCACGATAATCATAAGATCAATCAAGGAGAGGGCGACTACTCAGAGGTAATATAGACATGGTAGCCACAATTTTGGGTGTAGAGTAGCAATCCAGAGGTAATATAAACATGGAGTGCTTCATCTACTTAGGGAAAAATATAGAAGAGAGGAATCCCCTTACCAGAACCCATACGCACCCTTAGGAGATGTGGGAGCTTATGCCAGTTCCGTCTTTAGGCGTAATACTTCTTCAGGAACTTGCTGTTGATGGGCATCATTAGCAAGTCGCCATTAGGTTTCGCCAGCAGGTAGGCACTAATAGAGTAGACCGTCTCTATAATGAACGGTCCCTCCCACTTGGGCTCGAACTTCCCTACCGTTTTGTGAGTCGTCACCATCGATCTTCGGACTGCCAAGACGCTGTTGCACACTTGGAATGTTATTTCCCGTACCTTTTTGTTATAAGAACCGAAAATATAAACCTGATAAAGCTCGATTCTTTGTTGCGCTAGCAGGCATTTTTCTTTTAGCTCTTCTAACTCTTGTAGCCGACGGTGCTGGTTGTCTTCGTCAGTCAGCTAGTTAGTGATGGCTACCTGTAAGGAAGAGATTTCGATCTCCTGGGAGAGGACTGCCTCGGTCCCATAGACAAGTGAGAATGGTGTACTGTCCATATGTGCGTGAACGGCCATACAGTAAGCACATAGACATTCGCCTAACTTCTCATTCCAGTAGCGTTTGTTAGAAGAGACGACTTTCTTGAGTAGCTTGACTATGGTTTTGTTGAATGCCTCGGCTAGTCCAATAGCTGCAGGGTTGTAAGCCATTGACGCCATATTCTGAATCCGATTCTTGTCGCAAAACTGATAGAATGCATGGCTTACGAACTGGGGGCCATTGTCGTAGACAATCCTTCCAGGAACTTCGAAGTAGAAAATGACATGGTGCTTGATAAAGCTGATCACGTTGGAGGTTTTCACTTCTATCAACGGTACTGCTTCTGCCCATTTGGAAAAATAGTCCGTAATGGCGAGGATGAATCTGTGTCCTTTGGAGGAGGGCAGGGTTGATTGGTCCAACGATGTCCATTCCCTATGCCTCAAATGGCCAAGAGGCCACCATGGGGTGTAGATATTCCGATGGTTGGTAGATGAAGTCAGTGTAAAACTGACACGCCCGTTACTTCTTTTTATATTCTGCGGCGTCTGCCATCATGGTGGGCCAATAATAGCCCAAGTGACACAGTCGGTCTTGTAGCTTAGGACCAAGCTAATGAGCTACGTAGGTCCCGTCATGCGCCTCTCAGAGTGCCTCTTGCACCTCTGTCTGGGACAAATACCGTAGGAGGAGTCCATCATATGAACGATGATACGATATTTTGGTTGCTATGTCATAGAAGAATCGGAGTGAGCATCTTCTGACGAAAGCTGCTTCTTTTAGGTCTTCAGGCAAGATCACGTAGACTGCATAGTCTATGAACGGGAGTTGCCAATCTCATGTGTCAGTATCTACTTGTTGCGAGTAGCTTTGACATATGCAAAGAGCATTCTTTATACATACTAGCTCCCGTTCCATCACCATAACGGTATATTGGGACCCAACGGGGGCAGCCAGCGAAGTAGCGAGACCAGCTAGTGCGTCGGCCTCCAAGTTTTGTAGATATGACACATGTTCTATAAAGAACCTTATGAAGGTGGAGATGATGTCGATCGTCGCCTGGTGGAAAGGGATCAGGTCTTCATGTCGAACCTTGTAATGCCCTCGAACCTGGCTGATAATTAATTTCGAGTCTCTATAGGCCTCGACATAGTCAACCTCCAACTGTTTAGCGAGTTGGAGCCCAATGATGAGAGCATTATACCTGTAGCAATGTTAGTGCACGACTCCATGAGGAAATATGCCCGATTGATAACCAGACCGTCGGCAGTGATGAGTATGATCCTGACCCATACGACGATATCACCTTTTGGTCCCATTCTCGAGGCTCCATCGAAGAATATGTGCCAAACCGAGTTATCTGTTACTGTATTGGACTCCAAAACTTTGTCGAGGATTTCTCGTAAATTATTGATGTCTCTGGCATATGATGTGCTGCCAAGAAATCTGCTAGTGCTTGTCCTTTGACTGCCTTCTGTGGGACGAATACCATATCATAAGGAATCAGAAGGATGGCCCACGTGGCTAATCATGAGTTTAATGTCCCTGGCTTGGTCATGAGGACTCTTAGGGGATTGATCCTGGATACTACATGGATTGTCTGTCCGGTCACATAATGTCGCGTCTTCTGGATGTCAATGAGAAGGGCAAGGTACTCTTTCTTAACAGGATTATACCGATGTTCGGCTCCAGTCATGGTTCGGCTGAGATAGTATATCGCCTGCTCGTGGCCTTTACTGTTCTTTTAGGCCGGTAAGGCACCAAGAGAATGGTTCAAAGCTCAGACGTATAGCAGAAAGGGCTTTCCCACGACTGCTGCTACTAGTACGGAAGGACTGGTGAGCTACTTTTTGATTTCATTGAACGCGTATTGGCATTCTTCGGTCCATACAAAGGAGACCCCTTTCTTTATTAAATTGGTGAAGGGTTGAAATTTGTCGAAAAGATTCTCTATGAATCTTCTGATATACACCAAGTGCCCTTGCAATCCTCGAAGCTCTCGGAGATTTCTTAGAGGAGCCATGTCCAGAATTGCTTTAGTCTTCTCTGGATCGATGTGAATCCCTTTTATAGTGATAATGAAGCCCAAGAACTTGCTGCTGGAAACATTTATGAAGGACTTGGTCAGATTCATCTTCAGTTGATGCGTACGCATTAGATCGAACACCGTCCGTAGGTTATCCAAGTGGTTGGACTTGTCCTTGCTCTTAACGACAATGTCATTAACATAATACTCTACCGTCTTCCTGAGATGCTTGCAGAATATCATGCTCATAGCCCTCTTGTTTGTTGCTTCCGCGTTGTTCAATCCAAAGGGCATTACCGTGTAACAGTACACCCCTTTTGGAGTCTGGAATGTTGTATGCTTCTCGTCTTCGGGAAGCATCTTGATTTGGTTATAGCCCGAGAAACCATCCATAAAGGACATACGCTTGAAGCTACCAATGTTGTCAATCATCATATCAGTAATCGGAAGGGTAAATTCGTCCTTAGGACAAGCCGAATTGAGATCACTAAAGTCTATGCAAATTAATATCTTCTCGTTCTTCTTGGTGACTAGGACGACGTTTGCCACCCAATCCGAATGTTTCTCTTTACGGATGAAGCTACTCTCGATGAGTTTGTCGACTTCTTCCTTGATAGCATCCACGATGTTCGGGCGAAACCGATGCTATTGTTGCATAACAGGCTTGATGTCGGACAAGATGTTGAGGCGATGCATGGCAACCAGTAGGTCTAGACCCGGCATATCCTTATAGCTCCATGCGAAGACATCGATTTATTCTTGGATAAGAGTTATCAGAGATTGCTAGTCTTCTTCTGTCAGACTCTTACTGATGAATATGTGCTTAAAGGAGGCCTCGTTTCCCAATTCAACCAGGATGACTTTATCTTCTATGGAAGGTTCGCGTTGCTCGAAGCACCATTCCCATTGAGACAGCAGGCATTGAGCCCAAGGTTCATCTTCGAAGTACTCGACCACCTGGTCTCGTATTCGAATGGAGGGCTTGTAGAGGCCATGTTAGATGACAGCATCCTTTTAAAGACCTGGCTGATACTGGTATCAGAGTCCCAAATTGAGGAGTTAGTAGAGTGTTAGTGCATTATGACTTCTGTATCCGAGCCTTCTGAAGTGGAAGTGGGCGTAATATAACCCAACCTCCGACGGGTGCACTGGTAATAGTTTTGGGCCTTTCCCTTTGGAACTCGAATTCGTAAGGAAAGGTGCCGACCTTTACCATAGTTGAGACTTTTGTTGATGTTCATGTCATAACCCATCTTCTGTATGAGTTGTTTGGACTGAGTAGCATAGTGGTAGAGCTGCATCTTACCGCTATCAGATTCTGGATCTTTGGCAGCTAGTTGTTGAGGATGCTCCACTCGACCAAAGATGATGGGTTTCTCTTCTTTCTTCCTTGCTGGAATGAAGAAGTAGGCACCCCGGGAGGGGATAACTTGGCTTGCATGATTGGCAGTTGTCACTTGCGTTTACAGCAGCTTACATAGGGAGTTGTCTAGGAAATATCTAGTGTTCCAATATGCACAATAGTAATTCGAAGACAACTTTCTATAAATAAAATGAAAGATTTTATCCCGGGGGATTACATCATCAGAAGAGTACGCTTTCGTATTGGTGCAAATGTAGTCTCTTAGCTCCTTATCAGTGAGGACTAGGGCTGTCAAGGGAGGAGGAGCAGGACAGTTTCTTTTTAGTTTGATCACCAAAGGAGTTACGGTCGGAGGCTCCTACGCCTTCGTAGTCGGCCTTGGGGACCTCCGAGGTAGCCTTATTTGCATAGGCTCCTGGCCATCATCTTACGTTACTGAGGGCAAAGGTGGCGCTCTGCCTCGGAGCTAGACAACGAGAGGCACAGACACCTTGGGGGGTCTTTCCGTCAGTCGAACCTTTGGAGGTTCTTCGGCAACTGCTGTGCTACCTGAGGCCGTCTCTTCCTCATCATCAGCATCATTGCCCCATCGTCCCAAGGGACTGACTTGTATAGATCAGCATCCGTATAGTAGGCTTCAAGTCCCGAGAATGACTTGATTTCAGCGAACTCGATCTTGATAGTCCTGTCGTTGGCCACGTACTTCATGCACTGATGGAGGGTGGAAGGAACGATCAGTACTCATGGATCCATGGTGGTCCAAACAACATATTGTAATTTATGTCAGCATCGATGACATAGCAAGTCACATTGATGTGGAGATCGCCAATTTGGCACTTCAAGCAAAATTTTGCTAGAGGCTCGCTCTTCCCCGCGTTGAAGCCGCTAATTGTTGTGTTTGATGCAGTTAGCCGAAGTATCAGAATCCTTAGAGTTTGAAGCAGACTCCTTGGGATGATGCTGAGAGAGGAGTTCGAGTCGATATGGATGCAATCGCCTTTAATGTCACCAACATACCCTATATATTACAGAGGCCTATGGTGTCGATTGTTCTTCAACAGCTTGTCTTGTTGGGTTAAGGTGATACTGGGGATCACTTAGACCATACTGTGACAATGTGGACAGGCCACAGGGTCTTCCTTTGGTGGTCGCACCTGAGTGAGGAAGGACTCGGCGTTCTGCAAGGCCTCGCTAAGCGCATCCAATGTCTCTTTGGGGAGACGGAGGATCTCGAAAAGTGATAATCTAGCCAGGGTGTTGCCTAGCTACACTAGTATGTTGAAGTTGTAGGCTTTGATAGGCCCTACTGTCGAGTCATTTTTGAGAGGATTGGCAAAGTGAACCTTCTTTTGCTTCTGCCTATCTACGATAGGAGTCTGAGATGGGCCTTCCTCTGATACATTAGCAACAAGTACTGTAGTTGGTGGAGGCACTGCCTCCTCTGGAGCCTAGTTCTCCTCTTGCCGCTGTACCGAGCGAGTGGTCACCAAGCTGTCATCGGTCGAAGCCGAGACTATGAGACATGTCCTAGCCTTCTTTCCTTTGACATAAGGGATTATGGGCACCATCATATCGTGAGTAAGGTCGGGGTGGACCCACATGACCTTTGTCACGACCAGCACCCGGAGTTGGGACATGAGTACGTGACAGCGTCCCAGCCTACACCACAAAAACAGCGTAGAACACTGTCTAGCTCCACTATCTAACAACAGTTATAATATCAAAACCTATCGAGAATAGTCAACTCTGAACGGAGGACAAGCAATGACTATATAATATACTCAATCACAAACTTTAAGAAAGATAGATGATACTGAATGATAAAGACAACAAGATATAAAAATATCATCCAAAAGATCCAACACATAAATAATACAAGTTCAGAGTCAACAATCTCAAATAAAAATACTAAAATATTAATAAGCCATAATATAATCTGGAGACAAAGTCCAGTAACAAACTAATCTAGCTAAGCTACTCTAAAGCCTCATCGGCTGGAGCTAACCCCTGCTGAACTAGGGTCTTCATGTCTACGTCCACTACGTCATGAGAATCATGGTAGGTAGTACACTCGTCCTTGCCATCATTTGTCTTATTTTGTCAACATATCCAGTCAGGATGGAACGAGCACAAATCTCCAATAACAGTTCTAGTTAGACGATATTAAAAATATAGTAGTAAATAGAGAGAGTATACAAGAGTAATGGACTGTACATGTAAGTAGCATGGCAAGGTAAAAGCTATAACTAGAAATAGAACAATGGCAAGTAAAACTGATCATGGCATGTACAAGAATCAAGAATCATCTATCTAGGTGTATGAGTACTAGCTACGACATGTGGCCGGCTTGGGTACTTGCACAATAGCTTCATTGACTGGTTTATGTTACGTGGGGTGTATGATCAATACTCACAATCATAATAGTTGTACAATAGGAAATTGACCACATATCTAAACTAATACTACCCGCCCCGGATTGATATAGTGGATCCAACTATGACACGTTATGACACAGACTCTCTGAGAAGGTCGCGAGCCCCTCACAGGAATCGTGTCTATACCATGCATAATGAACAAGGAAGGCTTGCACAATATACACCACGTAATACAAGGAATAACATCTCATGACGAGATCCAGACAAGTACCAATCTCTGTGAACGATCTGTCAAGAGAACAATGATATATGTTCCAGACCTAAAGATGTAAGCAGTATATCAAGGCTCCGAGTAAAGTCTCAGACCTAAAGATGAGATATGCAGGAGTTAAACAGGGTTTAATAGTATTAGGCATGATTTTTAGTGTATGCTATGCAAATCTAGGTCAAACTCAGTCATACTAAGTCACACCAAGTCATACTAGGTCAAACTAAATGAAACTAAATCAAACTAAGTCATACTCGGTCTAACAAAGTCAGACTATATCAAACTAAGTCAAGCTAAGTCAAACAAAGTCAAACTAAATCAAGCTAAGTCAAAAAAAGTTAAATAAGATCAAACTAGGTCAAGGGTTGACCTAAAGTTGACTTTTTGTGAACTAGTCAATGATCGCAAACTTCTAGTCTATTCTATGTCAAACTGGATCAATGGTTCACTCACAATTGACTTTTGGTCAACTGGTCAACTCTAGTCAACTCCTAATCCATTCTAGGTCTACTATTGACTTGTAGTTGACTTTTAGTCAAAATAGTCAACCTCGCTCAAACATGGTCAAATCTAAGTCAAGCATCATATTCCTAGTCATTACCTACCAAGATAACCCACTTCTAACCATGACCTACCAAGATAACCCAATACCCTATTGTCACGACCCGCACCCACTGTGAGGGTACGAGTACGTAACAGCGCCCAGCTTACGCCGCAGTGTCGGCGGTAGAACGCTGTTCTAAGTTTCTAACTAACCATCAACTCATGCAGTATATAATGTACTCATCAAGATCAACTCCGAACGGAGGACAAGTATAAGATATGGTGTAACTCAATCACAGTCTAAGCACGATAAGATAACACAGAAATATCACTAAGAAATTAAAGACAACAAAACTACTAATATAATAATAACAAACTCAAACAATCTCAAATACATCTTAAGTCTCAATTCTATATGTACAACTCTAGTTCTAAACATGAAACTAAAACAAGACAAACTAGCTAAACGCCCGATCACTCCTGAGTGTCAGGGCCATAGGAAGCTAAACCATCTCCTGGTCTGTAACATGTATGGCATGTGTCCTCAGGGCAACCATCTGTAAAATTTACAACAGGTCCAGTCAGGACAGGACGAGCACATTTTATCTAGAAAACCCAAGTAAATAACGGAGATCGACATATAAACGACTATGGGTAATCTGGCACATCACACACCTGGCCGGGTGTGAGATGGCTATCATTCCAGATTGATTCCAGCAAAGGGTGATTCCAGAAATGGGGTATGTCTACATGTCTTACTCTAGTATTTCTTCTTCCAGCAAGTGAATCCAGAATTCCGACACAATGATTCAAGATGAGTCCAGCCAGTAATATGAAGATACCAATGAATGATTCCAGTAAATGATTCCAGTAGGTGATTCCAGTAATAGAAGCCAGGAATGATGATACCAGTAATAGAGGCCAGAAAATAAATGTGTGTCATATACATGAATCCAGAATATCGAAACGTGTTGTAACAGAGAATCACATACAACTAACTAGAACTGAAGTACATTAATTGACAAGTAAATGAGAGAACTATCAGAGAATGTACTCGCCTGATACTCTGAAAAGAGTAGTGTAATATCGGATGCCTGCACCAGAGTCACAATGTCCTAAACAGGGTAATATGGGTCATGGTATGTAAAATACAAGAGAATTGAAAGATACAATGTAAACTACATGATTTTAAGCCAATCTAGGTCAAAGTCCAACTCTAGTCAACTTCGGGTCAACTGTCTAGGTCAATGTTGACTTTGGACAACTCTAGTCAAGTCAAATAAGGTTAACTAGGCTCTTTCTAGGTCATATTAGATCTAAGTCAACTTGGACTCTTGGGTCCACTATCTATCTAGGGTTAACCACAGGTCAACACTAGTAAAGCTAATCTCAGAAGCTAACCATATGCTATTACATACCCTAAGATATCACATATATATATATATATATCAATATATGACTAAACTCACATAACCACAATACATACATAATACAACATGAGGAAACATGAATGTGTGACTATTCATACACCCCATCCTACCACATTCCTTTACAAAGATACATACACTAGACACTCTAGTCACACACTCACACACTCAAGCTCTAAACTCACACACACATAGGCTTATAGGTTCACACATATATATATATACACCTATGGGTCAAACATGGGCTGATTTGGGATTGAGCAAGGACTGGTTTTGTGGACTGGAATATGGACAGTGTATAGGGTGTTAATGGACTGGCCTTGGACATCAAAATGGGACAGCCATATAGCATGTTAAGGGGCAAATATTGGGCTGTTATGTGGTCCTAAAATGGACAGGTAGAGGACAGCCATGGGAGTATCATATAGCTGGGTTTAGGGGCTGAAAGCTTGACTGAACAACCTAGGAATTTTAGGACTGCACAACCAAAACATTACATGATGCAAGACAGTTGAATGTGCAGTAAAGTTTGAGGGTGTGTGCTAGTGTGTGGACATATCATGTTGCATTACAACAAACATTCACCAATGCATTCTCTTGTACACATTCAAACATTTAAACAGTGAATCAAATATTTAAACAGTGAAACAAACAATTAAACAGTGAATCAAACATTTAAACAGTGAAACAAACAATTAAACAGTGAATCAAACATTTAAACAGTGAAACAAATACCTGAGTTATCTCAGGAAATGTAGTTTGTCTAAAGGGAAAAATTCAGTGGTTGTGCCCATCAAAACAGTGAGGGGGAAAAATGTTCTCATGACCATGTGAAACCAACACCATTCCTAATGTCAGGTTTATATAAAATCACATCAAGTTAACATATCAATTTAAAAACCTATTTCAGTTCACAGGTTATTAGTTATCAATGTGGGAAAACAGAAAATCTAAACTTATTTCTTAGTTATTTGCAAAGAAGGAATTCTCATATTTCATGAGTCAATCCCCCAATCAATCCCAGTTTCCATAGTTCAACCTAGCATTCGAAACAAATTCAAAATCAAATTTCAGTTCTCAGTGAACTAACAGTGTATAATTATCAAAACTATTTTAGTTTTCAGTTAAATTCATGCCCATCTACCTAAACTGAAACCTTCTATTCAGTTTAGATAGTCATTTGAAACATTGAAACTACTTCAAAACCAATCCCAGGTTTTTAGTCATAGGTAATCTCAGATTCTCAGGACAGGGAATAATGGTAGTGGCTAGTTTCCAACCCAACACATTCCTAACATGTCTACATTCCAGATTTCAAGTTCTTAAAAATTGTAATCAGTCCATGTGTGTGAATCCTGTGAAGGTCTAGTTTAGGTTGTGTGTGTGAGAGAGAGTGCAACATGGCGTGTCAGAGCATGTGTCAAACAGAGCTAACATGTGTACAAGACTAATCATGACAATGGTTAATCTCAGGAAAGAAGGTAAATTCAACCATTTGAACCCAAGTCCCAGGCCAACATGAAACTCCACATGTAGTTTAAATCTTAGTTATGCATTTGTGAACCAACATTCCATTTAATCATTCAAAGACATTAATACATTTCAAAATCTCAGATTTTAAATCATAGTGTATCAGTTGACATTTCAAAGGTGTGTGGGTGATGAAAATAGCAGTGTGAATTGGAATAGAAAGTATAGAGTGGACAGATCATGATGTGAACGAAGGTTGCACTATGAAGGTATGAACTAAAGGCTGTGCAATCTCAGGAAATTCCTTGTTTCAGAGTACACTTAACCAAAATCAATCATGAAATCCTTAAGCTCAGCTTGTAACTAAATCCCAGGTATGTAAACATGTCTCACATTAATAAATGAACCTAATTTACATATTAAAACACAATAATTACTTAAATTAAAACAGAAAAAACCAATTTCCTTCTCAGTATCAGTGTATCAGAGTTGAGCTCGAAAACCCAAGGCCAAATTCAATTCAAAAACCTAATTCAAGGTGTGTCAAGAGTGCGTAGGCATGGGGACATGTCACACGTGTCTAATAGGATACCCACGAGTCCAAAAATTAGGACACGAGGTGTCCAAAAGCCAACGAACTTTGTGTCAGAGACAGTGCAATGCACTGTCTCGTGCACGTGTGTCGGGCCACAAAGGACACAACACACACATCTACGAGTGTCGTGCACGTGTCCATAGTTAGGGTAGGTCTAGGTGTTCTGTACACATGTCTGCATTGTGTCCAAACAAACCGTGTCCAAGAAAATCAATGCGTATCAGACGCACTTCCTGTACACGTGCACGACAGGCACCGACCCGTGTGAGTGAGATTTCTCACAAACTACTCGACGAAGTCACCTCAAAATTGGTGAGCGTGCTGTCAGTCATTGCCCGCAGGTGTGTACAAAGTTTCGTGTCAAGACGTGCAGTGTCGTGTCCGCTACAGTGCCCGAGCAGCAGGACACTGTACGGTGTCCTCGTACACGCGTTCGTGTCCAATTTTGGACACGAAAACCAACACAATACATGCTCAGACATAAATATATATAATCTATACATGAAGAGCTACCCAAATATATAATTTGTTTCAAAAAATAATAACATTCAATCCATAGAGGCATTTCAACAAACACCTACACAACACTACGACACGTGTCCGATACGGACACCAAACGAACACGAAAATCACCCAAATTTCAGGGACACCTAGGGGACTCCTAGATCTAGCCCTACATGCAAAGAAAACTAGAATTTAAATCAATTTAAAGGATTTTACATATAGGTGCAAATTGCATAGAAAAGTTTCAAATGAGGGATTCTTCCTCTTGATGCCAAAAGCTCCAAATTGACCCAAAGCTGGGATTAAACCCCAAAATCAGAAAGTATGAGAGTATTAGGTTCTAATGCAAGAAAATAGGATTAAAAAGGAATTAAAATAAATTTATGGGGATTTTTGGAAGAGGGACAAATACCTTTCTTTTCCAATGTTGAAATGAATAAAGAAAGAGGCAAGCCCTAGAGAATAAGTGTTTATATAGGGTGGGGATCCCTATGGCTGGTCATTTAGGTAGGAATTAGGGTTAGGGTTTCCTAAATTGGCCCATGGGCTTAAGTCATGATTAATCAAGTCATGAAGTCATAAGCCATTTCATGAAACCATAAACCATGACTTAAATTCACTAAACCAAATTCCTTTATTCTAAAATTACTTTCTAATGACTAAAAGTAGGTTAACCTAAGTTAGACTAGGGTCACCATAGCTAGGGTTAGCTTCTAGGCTAGTTCACTAGGTCTCAATAAGTCAAGTCAACCTAGAATTCACCAATTCAATAAATCATCAAATAATTCAATTAAGTCAAAATGACCAAAATATCCCTAGGCTAAAAATGATAATTAAATCATCCTAATGACATGGTTAGGCTCTAGGTCATGCAGTCTCTCAGGTTTCACTAGCAGCACATCAAAATCACAAGTCATGATTTAAACCATTTTTAAATAGTTTAAAAATAATTAAAAATCACCAAAAATTATAACGTCAAATAAATATCATTAAGTAGTAATTAAAAATTTTAAAAATATCCTCATCTGGAAAACTGGGTGTTACAAGCCTACCCACCTTATAATAATTTTGTCCTCAAAATTAAGATGATCGCACCTTGCCTAGGTCAAACCCCCAATCAATCAAAGTCGAAGCAATACAATCCTACTGGTCATGATTCCACAGTCTCGAGCAGGGTACCTACACTATCTAGCAATCACAAGAAATATCCTGGCAGGTACTACGGGAAATCACACATGAAAGTGGGGAGGAAGAACAAGAAGGTCAAACCTGCTAATCCATCACCTGCGATGTTAGTCTCCTCGGCTGCCATCGCAAAAGCTCCACCCCTCTGGTGCTGAGCTACAGGTGGCCTAGCCCCCTCAAAAGGAGGTGTAATGGGACAATCTATCTTCTGGTGGGCAGCTGACCCACAGAAATAGCAAACCTTCAACCTCTTCCTGTACTGCTCCCAGATGTGTCCCGGCTTCTTGCAGTAGGAACAACTGATCGCCTTCGGGTCCTGACCCCGATACTGATGCTGTACCTGCTGAACTCCTACTGGTGCCTATGTCTGCTGAATCTGCACATGAGGCCTCTTGGCCTGGCCTCCGCTGCTGCTGGTACCGTGAGCATCCCATCCCCTCTTGAGCCTCAGCTCAAGGTCATCCTCAGCCAGTAAAGCTTTCGTCAAAATATCCTCGAAAGTGGCATCCCTGTTGCCCTTGGTCAAGGACTTGACTTCCTTGACCAGACCCTTCCGGAACCTCTGGGCCTTCGCCGCCTCACTCAAGCCCTCTACGAATCTGCTGATGCGGCCGAACTCCCCAGCGTACTCCTCCACTGACAGGCTCCCCTGAACTAGGCTCTCGAACTGCAACTCCAAGGCTCTGAGCGCTGAATCTGGAAAGAACTTCTTCTTGAAGAAGCCCCTGAACTCCTCCCAAGTTTGTCCAGCTACCCCCACCCTGGGGTCTGACTGATACCAGGTGCGAGCAAGATCTCGCAACTAGCTGGCTGCCGTCTCTATCTGGAGATCTGCCAGTATCCGGGCCAGGCGAAAGATCTCCTCAATATGCTCGATCCACTCGTCAGCATGTAAAATCCCCTCTATCCCCAGGAAGTCTCTGGGCTCATCTACTGGAACTGCTCTATCCCCGGTGTCCTCGGCTGCTGGATCACTGGTTGAGCTGCGACTGCCGTAAGGGCCAACTCCATGCCTCGGTCTTGTCGGGCCTGCTGTCGGTCCATAAACTGCTGGAAGTAGGCGAACATCTGTGCTGCATCCACGTGTCCTGTAGGCGGCGGCTGCTGGAACTGCATCTCTGGGATGACTCGGTCCTGCCCCCGAGCTGGTGAAGGCATACCCCTAGCTGCTGCTGCTGATGTCTCAATATGGATAGAGGTGGCAGGAGCTGCAACCACCTGACCCTGCTGATCTGGCTGAGAGGTGGTAGTCCCCTCTACAATGACTGCTGCACCCGAGCGATGTGATCGTGTCTCCACCATCCTGAAGACAGATCGAACAAGGAAGTCAATACTGAGCAGGAATCGATATATCAATGGAGGACAGTTATTTCAATGAAGGCAAATCAGTACGATATGTAGATGGCATGATTTAAAGCAGAATTTTCCTAACTGTGATTGAGTGCCTCTCTGGTAAAGCCTATCTCTCAGTCCTATCGCAGGCTCGCAGCAGTACAACTAAGTCGCCGTACTACCACGATATCGTACTAATGCGATTCTGGACCTGCATGGGCCACCTCTAAAATGTGTCACGACCCACACCCACTGTGAGGGTACGAGTACGTAACAGCGCCCAGCCTACGCCGTAGTGTCGGCGGTAGAACGCTATTCTAAGTTTCTAACTAACCATCAACTCATGCAGTATATAATGTACTCATCAAGATCAACTCCGAACGGAGGACAAGTATAAGATATGGTGTAACTCAATCACAGTCTTAGCACGATAAGATAACACAGAAATATCACTAAGAAATTGAAGACAACAAAACTACTAATATAATAAAAACAAACTCAAACAATCTCAAATACATCTCAAGTCTCAATTCTATATGTACAACTCCAGTTCTAAACATGAAACTAAAACAAGACAAACTAGCTAAACGCCCGATCACTCCTGAGTGTCAGGGCCATAGGTAGCTAAACCATCTCCTGGTCTGTAACATGTAGGCATGTGTCCTCAGGGCAATCTGTAAAATTTACAACAGGTCCAGTCAGGACAGGAACGAGCACATCTCATCTAGAAAACCCAAGTAAATGACAGAGAACTATAAAGCAGTTATAGATAGTTGTATTAATGAAAATGGCAGTTTATATTCAGGTGATGGTAAGAAAGACAGATAAAGTTCAAGGAAAGTAAATAACTAAACAAGAGAAGAATCGTAGCAATGAAGACTGTAAAAATAGAACTAGCTTACCCTTGGTAATATGATATAAAGTCCAGACAACAATGTAGACCAGTGTAACTCCAATGTAAGTCCAGTACAAGATGAATCTAATACAAGATGAATCCAGTAAGGGACGATTCTAGTTATAGTGATCAATGATTCCAGGGTGAGTCCAGTCTATACTCTAGCAGTGTGTTTTAAAATACCGAGATCGACATGTAAACGGCTATGGGTAATCCGGTACATCACACACCTGGCCGGGTATGAGATGGCTATCATTCCAGTTTGATTCTAGCAAAGGGTGATTCCCAAAATGGGGTATGTCTACATGTCTTACTCTAGTATTTCCCCTCCCAGCAAGTGAATCCAGAATTCCGACATAATGATTCAAGATGAGTCCAGCCAGTAATATGAAGATACCAGTGAATGATTCCAGTAAATGATTCCAGTAATAGAAGCCAGGAATAATAATACTAGTAATAGAGGTCAGAAAATAAATGTGTGTCGTATACATGAATCCAGAATATCGAAACGTGTTGTAACAGAGAATCGTATATAACTAACTAGAACTGAAGTACAGTAATTGACAAGTAAATGAGAGAACTATCAGAGAATATACTCGTCTGATACTCTGAAAAGAGTATTGTAATATCATATACCTGCACCACAGTCACAATGTCCTAAACAGAGTAATATGGGTCATGGTATGTAAAATACAAGAGAATTGAAAGCTACACTGCAAACTACATGATTTCTAAGCCAATCTAGGTCAAAGTCCAACTCTAGTCAACTCTGGGTCAACTGTCTAGGTCAATGTTGACTTTGGTCAACTCTAGTCAAGTCAAACAAAGTTAACTAGGCTCTTTCTAGGTCATATTAGATGTAAGTCAACTTGGACTCTTGGGTCCACTATCTATCTAGGGTTAACCACAGGTCAACACTAGTAAAGCTAATCTCAGAAGCTAACCATATGCTATTACATACCCTAAGATATCATATATATATATATATATATATATATATATATATATATATATATATTTTTTATATATATATATATATATATATATATCAATATATGACTAAACTCACATAACCACAATACATACATAATACAACATGAGGACATATGAATGTGTGACTATCCATACACCCCATCCTACTACATTCCTTTACAAACATACATACACTAGACACTCTAGTCACACACTCACACACTCAAGCTCTAAACTCACACACGCATAGGCTTATAGGTTCACACATATATATACACACCTATGGGTCAAACATGGGCTGATTTGGGAGTGAGCAAGGACTGGTTTTGTGGACTGGAATATGGACAGTGTATAGGGTGTTAATGGACTGGTCTTGGACATAAAAAGGGGACAGCCATATAGCCTGTTAAGGGGCAAATATTGGGCTGTTATGTGGTCCTAAAATGGACAGGTAGAGAACAGCCATGGGACTGTCATATAGCTGGGTTTAGGGGCTGAAAGCTTGACTGAACAACCTAAGAATTTTAGGACTGCACAACCAAAACATTACATGATGCAAGACAGTTGAATGTGCAGGAAAGTTTGAGGGTGTGTGCTAGTGTGTAGACATATCATGTTGCATTACAACAAACATTCACCAATGCATTCTCTTGCACACATTCAAACATTTAAACAGTGAATCAAACATTTAAACAGTGAAACAAACAATTAAACAGTGAATCAAACATTTAAACAGTGAAACAAACGAATAAACAGTGAATCAAACATTTAAACAGTAAAACAAATACCTGAGTTATCTCAGGAAATGTAGTTTGTCTAAAGGGAAAAATTCAGTGTTATGCCCATCAAAATAGTGACGAAGAAAAATGTTCTCAGGACCATGTGAAACCAACACCATTCCTAATGTCAGGTTTATATAAAATCACATCAAGTTAACATATCAATTTAAAAACCTATTTCAGTTCACAGGTTATTAGTTATCAATGTGGGAAAACAGAAAATCTAAACTCAGTTCTCAGTTATTTGCAAAGAAGGAATTCTCAGATTTCATGAGCCAATCCCCCAATCAATTCCAGTTTCCATGGTTCAACCTAGCATTCGAAACAAATTCAAAATCAAATTTTAGTTCTCAGTGAACTAACAGTGTATAATTATCAAAACCATTTCAGTTTTCAGTTAAATTCATGCCCGTCTACCTAAACTGAAACCTTCTATTCAATTTAGATAGTCAATCTAAACATTGAAACCACTTCAAAACCAATCCCAGGTTTTTAGTCATAGGTAATATCAGATTCTCAAGACAGGGAATAATGGTGTGGCTAGTTTCCAACCCAACACATTCCTAACATATCTACATTCCAGATTTCAAGTTCTCAGAAATTGTAATTAGTCCATGTGTGTGAATCATGTGAAGGTCTAGTTTAGGTTATGTGTGTGAGAGAGAGTGCAACATGGCGTGTCAGAGCATGTGTCAAACAGAGCTAACATGTGTACAAGACTAATTATGACAATGGTTAATCTCAGGAAAGAAGGTAAATTCAACCATTCGAACCCAAGTCCCAGGCCAACATGAAACTCCACATGTAGTTTAAATCTTAGTTATGCATTTGTGAAAAAACATTCCATTTAATCATTCAAAGACATTAATACATTTCGAAATCTCAGATTTTAAATCATAGTATATCAGTTGACAGTTCATAGGTGTGTGGGTGATAAAAATAGCAGTGTGAATTGGAATAGAAAGTGTAGAGTGGACAGATCATGATGTGAACTAAGGTTGAACTATGAAGGTATGAACTAAAGGATGTGCAATCTCAGTAAATTCCCTGTTTCAGAGTACACTGAACCAAAATCAATCATGAAATCCTTAAGCTCAGCTTGTAACTAAATCTCTGGTATGTAAACATGTCTCACATTAATAAATGAACCTAATTTACATATTAAAACACAATAATTACTTAAATTAAAACAGAAAAACCAATTTCCTTCTCAGTATCAGTGTATTAGAGTTGAGCTCGAAAACCCAAGGACAAATTCAATTCAATAACCTAATTCAAGGTGTGTCAAGAGTGCGTAGGCATGGAGACATGTCACACGTGTCTAATAGGACACCGACGAGTCCAAAAATTAGGACACGAGGTGTCCAAAAGCCAATGAACACTGTGTCAGAGACAGTGCAATGTACTGTCTCGTGCACGTGTGTCGGGCCACAAAGGATATGACACACACATCTACGAGTGTCGTGCACGTGTCCATAGTTAGGGTAGGTCTAGGTGTTCGTGTACACGTGTCTGCATTGTGTCCAAACAAACCGTATCCAAGGAAATCAATGCGTATCAGACGCACTTCCTACGCGCGTGCACGACAAGCACCGACCCGTGCGAGTGAGATTTCTCACAAACTACTCAACGAAGTCGCCTCAAAATTGGTGAGCGTGCTGTCAGTCATTGCCCGCAGGTGTGTGCAAAGTTTCGTTTCAAGACGTGCAGTGTCGTGTCCGCTACAGTGCCCGAGCAGCAGGACACTGCACGGTGTCCTCGTGTACGCATTCGTGTCCAATTTTGGACACTAAAACCAATACAATACGTGCTCAGACATAAATATATATAATCTACACATGAAGAGCTACCCAAATATATAATTTGTTTCGAAAAATAATAACATTCAATCCATAGAGGCATTTTAACAAACACCTACACAACATTGCGACACGTGTCCGATACGGACACCAAACGGACACGAAAATCACCCAAATTTTAGGGACACCTAGGGGACTCCTAGATCTAGCCCTACATGCAAAGAAAACCAAAATTTAAATCAATTTAAAGGGTTTTATATATAGGTGCAAATTGCATGGAAAAGCTTCAAATGGGGGATTCTTCCTCTTGATGCCAAAAGCTCCAAATTGACCCAAAGCTGGGATTAAACCCCAAAATCAGAAAGTATGAGAGTATTAGGTTCTAATGCAAAAAACTAGGATTAAAAAGGAATTAAAATAAATTTATAGGGATTTTTGGAAGAGGGACAAATACCTTTCTTTTCCAATGTTGAAATGAATAAAGAAAGAGGCAAGCCCTAGAGAATAAGTGTTTATATAGGGTAGGGATCCCTATGGCTGGTCATTTAGGAAGGAATTAGGGTTAGGGTTTCCTAAATTGGCCCATGGGCTTAAGTCATGATTAATCAAGTCATGAAGTCATAAGCCATTTCATGAAACCATAAACCATGACTTAAATTCACTAAACCAAATCCTTTCATTCTAAAATTAGTTTCTAATGACTAAAAGTACGTTAACCTAAGTTAGACTAGGGTTACCATAGCTAGGGTTAGCTTCTAGGCTAGTTCACTAGATCTCAACAAGTCAAGTCAACCTATAATTTACCAATTCAATAAATCATCAAATAATTCAATTAAGTCAAAATGACCAAATTACCCCTAGGCTAAAAATGATAATTAAATCATCCTAATGACATGGTTAGGCTCTAGGTCATATAGTATCTCAGGTTTCACTAGTAGCACATCAAAATCATAAGTCATGACTTAAACCAGTTTTAAATAGTTTAAAAATAATTAAAAATCACCAAAAATCATAACGTGAAATAAATATCAATAAGTAGTAATTATAATTACAAAATTTCAAAAATACCCTCATCTGGAAAACTGGGTGTTACACCTATCCATATTGGTATCCCTATACCAATACCTTGGTTGGAAGTCAAATAAGTTAGTCTAGGCAAACATATATCTTAATACCCAATATACCAAACCTAGATATCTAGTCTCTATCTATATACCCGCAAGCCACTAGCTACCCAATAACTTAGATATCTAACCTTGGTATCCTAGGCAAACCCAATCCCTTGAAGGTAACCCAATACCTTACCCTAATAAGGTAAACCCAATACCTTGCCTTAACATAGGATAAACTCATTACCTTGGAGGTAATCCCAATATCTTAGCCTACAATAGGGTAAACCACTTAACCTTGGTGAAGGTAAAACCAATATCCTAGGCTACCAACATTAGAATCCTAAGATACAATTTCCTAGTATGCCAAGATACTATCCATCTACAAACTAACCACCATCTAACTTAGAAACAAACATAGACTAACATCTAAGATATCTAACATGTCTAGACACTCCAACACAAAATCTAACTAACACAACATATCCTAATATTAATATCTATGGTATCCTACGATATCCTAAGGTATCTTAAGATACCACTTGGTATCTCAAGATACCACTAACTAAGTTTCTAACACAATTCTAACCAACCATCTAACTTAACACTAATCTATACAAGATTCAATTTATCTAACTATTAGAAAACTAACCCATTTAATCTTCAACCACACACTCACAAACCATGGATCACCCAGATACTATATCTAACTATAACATATCCTAACTTAGGACACTAAACAATCCCCTAACATATCTATATAAAAATATCTAACGACTCTAATATAACCACTTACACACACAACATGGGACAAAGTGGCGAGGTAAATGGCAATTTGCAAATGGGAATGGGGGCTCAAGGGCGTTCCTTCCTTGGGGTGATGCAGGGCAGCCTAGTTGCTGCCACTGCTGCTGCTGTGCCTACATGTAGCTGCTGCCACTGCAGCCTACTGTGGCTGTTGCTGCATAAATATGGCTGCAGTAGTGCCTCCATACTGCTTCTGCTGTGTGCTGTTGTTGCTGTCCCTATAGGCTGCTATTGGGGGCAGCATCTCCCACCTTCCCTCTTTACTCTCCCATACTCTCTCATCCCCTATCTATCTATCTATCTATCTATCTATCTATCTATCTATCTATCTATCAACTCACATACACACACACACACACATATATCTATATCTCACAAAACAAAGTCACAATAATCTCACCCTCTTTAACACTCTACACATATCATCTAATACAAACTAATACTAATACAAAATCCCCCCTCTCTTCTCCACATATAAACATACACCCCAACTATAAACAAAAACACACTTTCATCCAATCCCCCTCTATACTTACACTCTAAACAAGACACACTAACACATTATCCAAATCCTCCTCTCACACACTCAACTCACTATCTATTCTCACACAACCACATATACAAGCGTCTAAATCCCCCTCTATACCAACACTCTAGCACACCCACAACAACATACCACTCTCATCTCATCTCACTAAAACTCATCCCCTCTCCCGCACAAGCACTCAAACACCAACACTTCTATCTCTATCTCACTCACTCAAGCGCAAACACACAAACACACAAACACAAGTCACTTCTCCCCTCTCTACACATTAATCAAAACCCCTTCTCTCTCACCCTCAAGCCACACTCTCAAAGACACAACAACACCACACTCCCACATAGACACACAACCACACATATATCAAAACTCCCCAAAACATTCCACAAAATAAATATATACAAATATTTGATATCTCTATATAAAAATATGATTTGTGGGTCAAAATACATAGATATATACATAGGTATCTGTATGTAAACTTAATGGGACATCTTAACCATGGCAAATATATTCTCTAACACATCCAAAACTAAAATTTGAAGACAAAATAGCCTATGGGTGCATTCTTACAAACACTTGGAGGGCCACCCTCGGAATTTATCCTCGGGCGACACAAAACTCATCCTAACTTCCTAATGAGGACTCCAAAGAGCCTCAAAATCATACCTAAGGGTGGTACATGCATGGGAGTGGTTCCTATGGATGCAAAACTATCAAAAATGCAAGGAAACAAGAATTAGAGAGAAGGTTATACTTATTGGGAGTTGGATCCCAATGATTCAACCCAAGGACACGGTTCCGACACGGATACTCATAGAAATTGCACTCCTCTCGTTACTCCTTGCTTCCCACTCCAAACTTGCACCTTTTTCTTAGTAGATTGAGTGAAATGGAGGGAGAAAGACTTGATTTGTGAGATCAAATCAAGAGAGAAGCTCTCAAGTTTGGAAAAGAACTCAAAATGGAGAAAAGGAGGCTACAAATGAAAATGCAATGGAGAGAACTCTCCCCTCCTATGGCCGGCCACAAAAGGTGGCTAATGGGTTTGTGAAATGTCTAGAATGCCCTCATCTAGTCTCCCTTTGGTCAACTTAAGTCATGCAAAGGTTTGGGGTCAAAAGGGTCAAGTTTCTATTCTCTAAATGACTAAACTTGTCACGTGGGTTTAGTCTAAATGTACTAGCCTAATAAGATGAGTTTGTGGGCCAGGTCTAACTAATCTATAGGTCTCGACTAGAGTCTAAACTACCTGGACCACTAACACAAGTCAAAACTAGACAAAAACTCAACCCTGGCTAAACTAATCCCCAAAATATAATATTAATAAATAAATATTCACAAAAATAATAGAATATGGAAAATGAAAAACTACCCTAAAATTTAAGAACATGCAGTTGCAATCCTATCTCCCCGAAAAAAATTTGTCCTCAAAATTTAAAATAGTTGTACTTCTCTCTAGGTCGAGCCCGTAACAATCAAAGTCTACAAAATTCTATCCAAAGTTTTACAACATGTATTTCAAGGGAATATAAACAAACATGGGTCATATTATTGCAGTCTTTATTAGGTTTTTTGTTAATCTAGCATGATCATCTTATATGCAAGCTAAGGGTACTAAGAAAAAAAAATTCAAACAATCAATGGGTGGAAAGAAACAGAAAGAAGGAAAGAATAAGACCTAACCACATAATCCATCACCTGCAGTATAGGTCTCTTCGACCGTTATCGCAAAAGCCCTGCACTGACGAGGTATATCCCGCTGGTTCGGGGCGTGATGCGGTGCTACAGAGAGCCTAGCTCCTACTCTCTCTCAAAGATGCCCAGTAACATCTCCGCTTATACCAACTCTATTATACTAGGGTACCCTCTATAGGGTATCTATTCTCTAATCTGATAACCATACCCGTTTACCCAGAATCAAGTTATCATAATCCTCGTCACGCCGTTAAGTATGGCTGTAAAAAACCATAGGATCCGCAACTAAGGTACATACCTCCAAGTATCTAACATTTTTGCATTGTCGCATACTTGGCTGCAAAAACCTTAAATTTCCACAACCCGAGAAATACATCCAAAATTAGACCCTATGACTTTGCCATGCATGCTAATATGGCTGTAGAAGACTAGATTCCATAATGGAAGCAACTTAGTCTGGAGGTTTATCCTGGTAGAAAATCAATGATCACCATGAATCAAATTCAAACACGGACAAGAAAGAATAGAAAGAAACAGTTGGAGTCAAATTTTGAGATAGTTTATTATGAGATTCTCAAGGGTCGTTCCTAAAATCTTCTTAAGAAGTCCTAACTGTGATTGAGTATCCTTAGACTATAGCCTATATCTTCTATACCTATAGCAGGCTCGTAGCAGCACTCTATGTCGAGCACCACTAGGACATCATACTATTTGCGACTTCTGACCTACATGGGCCACCAATAAAAATGTGTTACGATCCTCACCGGAGAAGGGACACGAGTGCGTGACAGCATCCAGCCTATGCCGCAGAAACTACGTAGAGTGCTGTTTTGGTCTACTATCTAACAATAGTTATAATATTAAAACCTATCGAGAATAGTCAACTTCGAATGGAGGACAATTAATGACAATATAATATACTCAATCACCAACTCTAAGAATGATAGATGATACTGAAAGATAAAGACAACAAAATATGAAAATGTCATCCAGAAGATCCAACACAAAAATAATACAAGTCCAGAGTCAACAATCTCAAATACAAATACTAAAATAATTACAGGCCAAAATGTAATCTGGAGACAAAGTCCAGTACCAAACTAATCTAGCTAAGCTACTCTAAAGCCTCATCGGCTGGAGCTAACCCTTGCTAAACTAGTGTCTCCAAGTCTACGCCCACTATGTCCTGAGGACCATAGTAAGTAGGACACTTGTCCTAGCTATTATCTGTAAAATTTTGTCAACATATCCAGTCAGGATGGAACGAGCACAAATCTCCAATAACAGTTCTAGTTAGACGATATTAAAAATGTAGCAGTAAATAGAGAGAGTACACAAGAGTAATGGACTGTAATGTAAGTAGCATGGCAAGGTAAAAGCTATAACTATAAATAGAACAATGGCAAGTAAAACTGATCATGGCATGTACAAGAATCAAGAATCATCTATCTAGGTGTGTGAGTACTAGCTACGACATGTGGCCGACTTAGGTACTTGCATAATAGCTTTATGGGCTGGTTAATTATACGTGGGGTGTATGATCAGCACTCACAATCACAATAGTTGCACAATAGGGAATTGACCACATATCTGCACTAATAATCCCCACCCCCGACTGATACAGTAGATCCAACCATGACACGTTATGACACAGAATCACTAAGAAGGTCGTGAGCCCCTCACAGGAATCGTGTCTATACCATGCACAACAAACAAGGAAGGCTTACACAATGTATACCAAGTAATACTAGGAATAACATCTCACGACGGGATATAAACAAATATCAATCTGTGTGAATGATGTGTCAAAAGAACAATAATATTTGTTCCAGACCTAAAGATGTAAGTAGTATATCAAGGCTCCGAGTGAAGTCCCAGACCTAAAGATGAGATATGTAGGAGTTGAACAGGGTTTAACAGTATTAGGCATGATTTTTAGTGTATGCTCTAAAAATCTAGGTCAAACTCAGTCAAAATAAGTCACACCAAGTCATACTAGGTCAAACTAAATCAACCTAAATTAAACTAAGTCATACTAGGTCTAACAAAGTCAAACTATATCAAACTAGGTCAAGCTAAGTCAAACAAAGTCAAACTAAATCAAGCTAAGTTAAACAAAGTTAAACAATATGAAACTAGGTCAAGGGTTGACCAAAAGTTGACTTTTGTGAACTAGTCAACTTTGGTCAACTTCTAGTCTATTCTAGGTCAAACTGGGTTAATGGTTGACTCATAGTTGACTTTTGGTCAACTAATCAACTCTAGTCAACTCCTAGTCCATTCTAGGTCCACTATTGACTTATAGTTGACTTTTAGTCAAAATAGTCAACCTTGGTCAAATAGGGTCAAATCTAAGTCAAGCATCCTATTCCTAGTCATTACCTACCAAGATAATCCACTTCTAACTATTACCTACCAAGATAACCCAATACCCTATCCATATTGGTATACCAATACCAATACCTTGGTTGGAAGTCAAATACCTTAGAATAGGCAAACATATAACTTAATACCCAATATAGCAAACCTAGATATCTAGTATCTATCTATATACCCGCAAGCCACTAGCTAACCAATAACTTAGATATCTAACCTTGGTATCCTAGGCAAACACAATTCCTTGAAGGTAACCCAATACCTTACCCTAACAAGGTAAACCCAATACCTTGCCTTAACATAGGGTAAACTCATTACCTTGAAGGTAATCCAAATATCTTAGCCTACAATAGGGTAAACCACTTAACCTTGGCAAAGGTAAAACAAATATCCTAGGCTACTAACATTAGAATCCTAAGATACTGTTAGCACCCTGAATTTTGGGTTGATTTTTTTTTCATTTTATTTATTTTCTGATTGATTGATTTTGATAAATATTTTATTCTGTTATATATTTTTTCCCTAAGTGTACTTTTTCATGCCATTGATATTTGGAGTATCAGGGATGTTCAACTCTGGAAATCCTCTTCACAAGTTTTGGAGTGGACACGATTACCTTCATGACGGTATATGGTGTCCCACCCAAACTTGTTCCCTTGTGCCCCTTTTTCTTCGCTGAACTTCGGGTCGAATTAGACCGTTCGATCAGTAATTGATTTTCCCACTCTTTTCCTTGATCATTTTCAGCGCATTACTATGACATTTAAATTGGGAGTGCAAGACCAGTCAGTTTCTTGAAACCAACTCCTCATTGATGATCTACTCGAGACGCTCGTCACCCATGACCTTTGTGTCCCACTCAGACACGTCATTTTGTGCTCCATTTGATTCGTACAACTTTTTTGATGCGTGACCCGATTTTATTTCACGCCACGACGTCACATTCATTTTCCAACTTGATTTGTGGGTCCCCTGTCGACCAAAACCTGTCCGCCCCAATTATGGACATGGCTCACTTTGAGCCTACTATCCGTCCGCCACTTGTGTCCCATTATTTGGAATCCCCATGTGCTACTTATTTACACATGATCATCAACGTCTAATTTTAATTCTATTTTTGCACGATGTCCAGTGTTGACCCAATCCGGCTCCACCGAGTCCAGTCCAGCTCCATGATTTCCTCCATCGTAGCACCCTCATATTTTATTGCCCAAAAATATCGAGTGCCCTTCTACCCATTTTTTTTATCTTTTATTGGAATTTTTCCTTGAAATAAATCATATAGGAATAACCCAATATTTCCTATTTAATTTCCAGCCCTTGGATTTTTCCCAACTAAATCTCCTCCATCCATTCCTACCTATTCAATTCTCACAGCCAACCCACTCCCCTAGCCGGCCCTAAATTCTAGGAGAGCTATTTTTCTATTCTCTCTCTCTCTCCTTATCATTAAACTCTATCCTCTCTCTCTCTCTTTCCTTATTCCTTTTCATTCAAAACCACTTCCATGCACAACAACAGCAACATGGATCACCACCACCACCTTCATCAATCCAACACCCATGGCAACCCGAACTCCACCTCCTCCCTGGCCGAGGCCGTCGGCCACCATCCCTAGCAGGCCGCACCACCACCTGGCCGAGCCTCTTCTCCTTCTCTTCCCCTCCTTCTTCACCATTGAATCACTATCACCAACCACCATCAACTCCTCCCATCCTCCTTCTCGAGCCACCAATAGCTCAGCCGTGGCTGAGCCCATTCAGCCACTTTGGCCGCCACCACCTGGCCGAGCACGGCCGAGCACCACCACCAGTTACCTCTCCTCCTCCTTACTTCCGTTTCCGGCCACCCCCATCACCATTCAACCGCCACCACCATCGTTCACCTCTTCCCGCACCGCCGTGCGCCGGCACCTGGCCGTCCCCAACGCGCCCTCGCCGGCGAGCCTGGCCGTGCGCAGCCCGCGCACAGCCCTGCGCACCGTCGCGCGTGCACAGTGCACAGCAGCGTGCATGGCGCGCGCGCACGTATGGCGTTCCGTCGCCGCCGCCGGCCGTTGCACTGCCGTGGGTGCCCCCCCGCGGTGGACGATCACCGGCGACCTCCCTGGGACCGCCGCCTTGCTCTCCGGCGCGACGTATAGGCGATTCGTGCATTTCACACGAAATCCCGTCGTGACGCGCGCGGAGTCGAGTCCGTTTTGGTGCTCCGTCGCAGCGACTTCGCGCACGTTTTTCCGGAGATCCGACCGTTGGATCGGCGATTTCTTCGCTCCGTCGCAATCTCGGTATATCCACCTTCGCTCATGTCAATTTTCGTCCGTTAATTTTATCGTTTGATATATGAAAACTGGCCACCAAGTTGACCGTTTAAATTGTATTAAATTTGGACAGTTTCGCGGGGCCAACTTCGTCAGCTTGTATCTCCTCCACCGCAGCTCCATTTGGCGTGCTATTAGTTCCGGTGCGAAGCTGGTATAACCCTCTTCCTGCCCCCTTTAGATTTCATTTCAGTTTGAGCTTGTTTGATTGGTTGAATTCGACGCCAAAGTTGGTCGTCCGAATTCGTAATTTCCAACTTGTAAAATTCTATTTTTGAACACGGGACTCCAGATTTCATTTCTGACACCACCATTAGACTTTTGGCGTCGTTCTGGCATGTTTTCATATAAAATTTGTTAGATTTGGAGAACGTGGGCCCGGGCACGCATTTCAGTGCAAAGCGGGTCCCACATTCTGGGTCAACGGGACTTTTTGAGATCGGCTCATCGGAATCCAATTCCGGAGATACCGCTGAGTTCGTATCATCATTCTGGACTTGTTGACAGGTAGTTTGCTAAGTTTTGAGAACTTTGGCTCCGGCGCGCATTTCCGTGCAAATCGAAATTCCAAGTTCTGGTCAACGGGCCAAATTGAGATCGGGTCAACGGAATCCAATTCTGGAGATACCGTTGGGTTCGTATCGACATTCTGGTTGCGTGGACATATAATTTGTTATATTTTATGGACTTGTTTTCTTGCACATTTTTCGGTGCAAAATGGCTCCGACACAGACACCGTTTTGATCCGAAATTACCTTTTTGCCCTTGTGTCCAAATTGGACCGTTGGGTAGGCTATCCTAGCTAATTAGACCTTTCTGGACACGTTGGCGATGTTTATTTCATCGTCCGACAATGTTTGTTGATAATTTTTCTGAGTTTAACCTTTTTATAATTAATTAATAATTAATTCATATAATGTTCGTATTTCGGGATTAGTACAACGAAACTGAGCTCAGTCAATTCCAGTGATCTCACATCGCTGAAATTGACAAGTTGGACACATGGATCACTATAATAAGATTATCAGCCTTATCGATAATCTCCTTATCTCGATTTGCGTGTCGTAAGTTTCGACGTACAAATAACGAAGTACACTTTATATTAGACTAGAATTGACCCAGTTTGACCAGAGTTGACCAGTTGACCCAAAGTCAACTGTAAGTCAACACTTGACCTAGTTGATTAGATTATTGACCGGAGTCGACCTAGAGTTGTTTTGACTTAGAAGAACCTAGAATAATATAGATTGCCTGTAGAGATTCATTTATTTCAACTTGAACACCTTGTAACCTGTGTTGCTTTAAATAGGACTCTGTGGCTTCAGTGGGACCTCCTATACTTATCAGCTGTTCAGGTTATCGAGGCGAGTACATTCTCTGACCGTTTCATACTTGTCTGGATTTACATTCTTGCTCTAGATTACTGTACTTGATGCTGACACGATTGTTATCACGGATTGGTACTATATGGATCTCATTTTGGGATGTTATCCCCTTGTATTCACTAAATACATATTGTGATGTGCGTTTCACTTCCATATTGTATTTATTGAATACCTATATCCTTGTATACTCCTTGTGCATATTGTACTCTCAGTATCACACGAGTCCCAGGAATAGACCATTGTACACTATTGTATAATATTGTACAACTATTGTATAACATTGTACATCTATTGTATAATATTGTACATCCATTGTATAACATTGTATACTATTGTGCAAGATAACGTAACTGGAGTGGATCCTTGTGTATTGATTGGGGAGGGGAAGTAGAATTGGTTATGTACTCAAATCCTATTGTACAACATTGTATAACTATTGTATATGTCTATTGTACACCCACGTACAATGGAGTTACCATTGCATTTTCCTAGTCCGTTTACATAACCAGATTGTACTCTAAATCACATGTTCCTTACAGTTCTTACTTATCATATTTAGATATTTCCTGTTATTAAATCTCTACTGTTTTCTATACATTCTTCTTTCAGCGTTTCATGTACTTTACTCTATTGCATGCTTTATATTTCCTAACTCGATATGAACTGCGTGAGATGTTTTGTGCTCGCTCCCGTCCTGACTGGACCTGTTGAAAAATTTTACAGATAGCCTGGAGGTGCCTGCTAGCCTAGAGGAGACACATTAGAGGTTGTTTAGGTAGTTATTTCATTTTGTCTGGAGTTGTATTTTACTTTGTGGATTACTGTATTGAGTTTTGAGATGTATTTATGGGTTTATGTATCATAGACACTTAGATTTCTATCTCCTGTATCTCTTTTGGATTTCATATTTTATCTATCTTTATCATGCTCTACCTTAGATGTGATTGAGTTTGTATCTACTATGTCACCCCCATTCGGGGAGTATAAACTGTTTAGTCTTATACTGTTAGATGCATTGAGACCTAGGACAGCGTTCTACTGCCGACACTGCGGCGTAGGCTGGGCGTCGTTACGTTCTCGTGCCCTAACTCTAGGGTGCGGGTCGTGACACGTTTTTAGTGGTGGCCCATGTAGGTCGAGACTAAAGTGTAGTGGTATTCGAACTAGAGTACCACTACAGCCTGCAGTAGGATTAGGATATATTTTGAAGGTACTCAATCACAATTAGGACCCCTTGAGAGATTCCTGGGACGACCCTGGAGAATCTTATTTAACTTCGATTTGAAAACTCTTTTTTTCCTTTATTTGTTTTATCTTTATTTTCTGTTGTTGAATTTGATTTTAATGGATTATTATTGAATTTGAGTTTGTATTTATTAATTTTGATGGAAGATTTTCGAATTTTGAATTTTGATGATAGTTGTTGCATTCGAGTTTGTATTTTGATGGATTTTGTTCATTTTTGAATTTTGATGTTCGATAATAAATTTGATTTGATTTTGAGTATTCATTATTGATTAATTTAATTTTTGGCAAGATGAAATTATATGGGCTAGGTCATCTATGTTATGGAATCTAGTCTTCTATAGTCACATTAGCCAGCACGGTGAGGACATATAGTCTGACTCTGGATGTATTTCTCGGGTGTAGGAATTTAAGGTTTTCGCAGCCAAGCATGCGGCACCGCAAAAATGTTAAATACCATGATTCTAGAGATATGTGCATAAGTCAAGGGCTCTGTGATTATCGTAGCCTTGCTTACTAGTATGACGAGGATTTAGAGTACCATAATTTTGGATAGACGCATATGATTATCAGATTGTACTTAAAATATTTTGAACATGTTTTCTCTACTTTTTCTCAGTCATTCAAAAAAAAATTAATTATTGTTTGTTGTTTTGCCTAATTTTTTGTCATTTAACTTAAGAATATGTTTAGTTGTTTTTATAAACCTTGTGTAATTTCTTGCTATGAGTTTTTCATAATACAATGAATCGACGATTTTGTTAGACTTTATCTTGAATTTGATATTTTAACTCTGAATTTCAAAACGGTTCCTTCTTTAAACAGATAAGCAAAACAGATTTTATCGTTATTCTTTCTTGCTATTTTTCTTGTATTAGATAATAATAAAACTGTCTCGATTTTGTCAAATCACCTACTCTGTAATTTTGGTAGGAATTTAAATGTTGGTCCTGATGTAGAAATTAAATTTTTTATTGGGACATGAGAATATGTATATGAATATATATAGCAGACACTTTGCCTAACACGTATGCATGCTACACTTGATTTTTCCACATATCTAGATACATATTGATATGCTGTTGATGTCCAAATTTTCATAACCAATATTTCTGGTTCTCTGCTTTTCCATGATTAAATTCGTAATTTAAATATAAATTTCATGTTATTAGTTTTGTTTACATAACTGCACATGTATGTTATACGTAGGGTTTCAATTCAAAAAAAATTTGGTTAAATTTGTGTTTAAATTTGTCAAATTTAAGACTGTGTACATATTAACCCTTAATACTGAATTCCAAATGTTTAGTTTAAATTACTGTTTTATTTTCTTAATATAATATTTAGAGCTGCGTACATTGTTGTAAGTAGGATATAAATTTAAGCTTCATATTCTTACATGCTAGTTTGTGATAAACATTGAGTTGGTTTTTAATGTTCAAATTTCTCCAAAATCCTGAAAACTAGTTACATGTTAACATTTTTACATTGATTTCCATGTTTAGTTAAATTTCGGATTTAACATGTAATATTAAACTATATGCGTAGGTAAATATATTGATAGTATGTTAGGGTTTCTTTTCTATCATGTTAGGATGTGTTAGGACCATTGAGATTGGTTGTGATATTTCAAACCCTAAAATCTGAGACCGCATTACGTTCATATTTCCCATGGTTGAATGTTAGCTTATTTTCAGATATTTTTTTTATGTAAATGCTGAAGTAAAACTGGTTTTAATCTTTTAATACTAAGCTATAACCCTGTACAAGGACACACACACACGCCTACTATCTAACCATATGAACATGTCCCTATACACATGATGCTAGTTTTCCCTCTCTAACGCTCTCTCTGTATATATATTGTGATTGGATTTCAATGCAAGTGACTTTCGATTCTTTAACTTGTGATTTTGATTTTCTTGGGATAGTATTTTTTTTTCAAATGATTGGTAGTTATCTTCCCTTATTTTATTTTTTTATGTGTACCAGTTTTCATATGGGGTGGTAGACAACTTTATAGTTTTGATGGTTGTTGTGTCTGTATCTTTCTATTTTAGCACCCTGGATTGCTTGTGTGTTTGATACCCTATGACCGTTGGTTAGCATGACTAGTAAACCTAGATGAGACTTCACTGTCACCGTTACCATGACACTGGATATTGTCTTTTATTTGATGGTATGATTTGTTTAAGTTCTGGGACTTTGATTTTGGGGGTTTGACCTAGAGGGAGTAGGAACATTTAATTTCGAGGACGAAATTTTTATAAGGTGGGTAGGATGTTAGCACCCTGAATTTCGGGTTGATTTTTTTTTCATTTTATTTATTTTCTGATTGATTGATTTTGATAAATATTTTATTCTGTTATATATTTTTTCCCTAAGTGTACTTTTTCATGCCATTGATATTTGGAGTATCAGGGATGTTCAACTCTGGAAATCCTCTTCACAAGTTTTGGAGTGGACACGATTACCTTCATGACGGTATATGGTGTCCCACCCAAACTTGTTCCCTTGTGCCCCTTTTTCTTCGCTGAACTTCGGGTCGAATTAGACCGTTCGATCAGTAATTGATTTTCCCACTCTTTTCCTTGATCATTTTCAGCGCATTACCATGACATTTAAATTGGGAGCGCAAGACCAGTCAGTTTCTTGAAACCAACTCCTCATTGATGATCTACTCGAGACGCTCGTCACCCATGACCTTTGTGTCCCACTCAGACACGTCATTTTGTGCTCCATTTGATTCGCACAACTTTTTCGACGCGTGACCCGATTTTATTTCACGCTACGACGTCACATTCATTTTCCAACTTGATTTGTGGGTCCCCTGTCGACCAAAACCTGTCCGCCCCAATTATGGACATGGCTCACTTTGAGCCTACTATCCGTCCGCCACTTGTGTCCCATTATTTGGAATCCCCATGTGCTACTTATTTACACATGATCATCAACGTCTAATTTTAATTCTATTTTTGCACGATGTCCAGTGTTGACCCAATCCGGCTCCACCGAGTCCAGTCCAGCTCCATGATTTCCTCCATCGTAGCACCCTCATATTTTATTGCCCAAAAATATCGAGTGCCCTTCTACCCATTTTTTTTATTTTTTATTGGAATTTTTCCTTGAAATAAATCATATAGGAATAACCCAATATTTCCTATTTAATTTCTAGCCCTTGGATTTTTCCCAACTAAATCTCCTCCATCCATTCCTACCTATTCAATTCTCACAGCCAACCCACTCCCCTAGCCGGCCCTAAATTCTAGGAGAGCTACTTTTCTATTCTCTCTCTCTCTCCTTATCATTAAACTCTATCCTCTCTCTCTCTTTCCTTATTCCTTTTCATTCAAAACCACTTCCATGCAAAACAACAGCAACATGGATCACCACCACCACCTTCATCAATCCAACACCCATGGCAACCCGAACTCCACCTCCTCCCTGGCCGAGGCCGTCGGCCACCATCCCTAGCAGGCCGCACCACCACCTGGCCGAGCCTCTTCTCCTTCTCTTCCCCTCCTTCTTCACCATTGAATCACTATCACCAACCACCATCAACTCCTCCCATCCTCCTTCTCGAGCCACCAACAGCTCAGCCGTGGCCGAGCCCATTCAGCCACTTTGGCCGCCACCACCTGGCCGAGCACGGCCGAGCACCACCACCAGTTACCTCTCCTCCTCCTTACTTCCGTTTCCGGCCACCCCCATCACCATTCAACCGCCACCACCACCGTTCACCTCTCCCCGCACCGCCGTGCGCCGGCACCTGGCCGTCCCCGACGCGCCCTCGCCGGCGAGCCTGGCCGCGCGCAGCCCGCGCACAGCCCCGCGCACCGCCGCACGTGCACAGTGCACAGCAGCGTGCATGGCGCGCGCGCACGTGTGGCGTTCCGTCGCCGCCGCCGGCCGTTGCACTGCCGTGGGTGCCCCCCCCCGCGGTGGACGATCACCGGCAACCTCCCTGGGACCGCCGCCTTGCTCTCCGGCGCGACGTATAGGCGATTCGTGCATTTCGCACAAAATCCCGTCGTGACGCGTGCGGAGTCGAGTCCGTTTTGGCGCTCCATCGCAGCGACTTCGTGCACATTTTTCCGGAGATCCGATCGTTGGATCGGCGATTTCTTCGCTCCGTCGCAATCTCGGTATATCCACCTTCGCTCATGTCAATTTTCGTCCGTTAATTTTATCGTTTGATACATGAAAACTGGCCACCAAGTTGACCGTTTAAATTGTATTAAATTTGGACAGTTTCGCGGGGCCAACTTCGTCAGCTTGTATCTTCTCCACCGCAGCTCCGTTTGGCGTGCTACCAGTTCCGGTGCGAAGCTGGTATAACCCTCTTCCTGCCCCCTTTAGATTTCATTTCAGTTTGAGCTTGTTTGATTGGTTGAATTCGACGCCAAAGTTGGCCGTCCGAATTCGTAATTTCTAACTTGTAAAATTCCATTTTTGAACACGGGACTCCAGATTTCATTTCTGACACCACCATTAGACTTGTGGCATCGTTCTGGCATATTTTCATATAAAATTTATTAGATTTGGAGAACGTGGGCCCGGGCACGCATTTCGGTGCAAAGCGGATCCCACATTCTGGGTCAACGGGACTTTTTGACGCCGGCTCATCGAAATCCAATTCCGGATATACCGTTGAGTTTGTATCGTCATTCTGGACTCGTTGACATATAATTTTCTAGGTTTTGGTGGACATTGGGTCTGGCACGCATTTCGGTGCAAGTCGGATACCAATATCCGGGTCAACGGGTCATTTTGAGATCGGCTCATCGGAATCCAATTCCGGAGATACCGCTGAGTTCATATCATCATTCTGGACTTGTTGACAGGTAGTTTGCTAAGTTTTGAGAACTTTGGCTCCGGCGCGCATTTCCGTGCAAATCGGAATTCCAAGTTCTGGTCAACGGGCCAAATTGAGATCGGGTCAACGGAATCCAATTCTGGAGATACCGTTGGGTTCGTATCGACATTCTGGTTGCGTGGACATATAATTTGTTATATTTTATAGACTTGTTTTCTTGCACATTTTTCGGTGCAAAATGGCTCCGACACAGACACCGTTTTGATCCGAAATTACCTTTTTGCCCTTGTGTCCAAATTGGACCGTTGGGTAGGCTATCCTAGCTAATTTGACCTTTCTGGACACGTTGGCGATGTTTATTTCATCGTCCGACAATGTTTGTTGATAATTTTTCTGAGTTTAACCTTTTTATAATTAATTAATAATTAATTCATATAATGTTCGTATTTCGGGATTAGTACAACGAAACTGAGCTCAGTCAATTCCAGTGATCTCACATCGCTAAAATTGACAAGTTGGACACATGGATCACTATAATAAGATTATCAGCCTTATCGATAATCTCCTTATCTCGATTTGTGTGTCGTAAGTTTCGACGTACAAATAACGAAGTACACTTTATATTAGACTAGAATTGACCCAGTTTGACCAGAGTTGACTAGTTGACCCAAAGTCAACTGTAAGTCAACACTTGACCTAGTTGACTAGATTATTGACCGGAGTCGACCTAGAGTTGTTTTGACTTAGAAGAACCTAGAATAATATAGATTGCCTGTAGAGATTCATTTATTTCAACTTGAACACCTTGTAACCTGTGTTGCTTTAAATAGGACTCTGTGGCTTCAGTGGGACCTCCTATACTTATCAGTTGTTCAGGTTATCGAGGCGAGTACATTCTCTGACCGTTTCATACTTGTCTGGATTTACATTCTTGCTCTAGATTACTGTACTTGATGCTGACACGATTGTTATCACGGATTGGTACTATATGGATCTCCTTTTGGGATGTTATCCCCTTGTATTCACTAAATACATATTGTGATGTGCGTTTCACTTCCATATTGTATTTATTGAATACCTATATCCTTGTATACTCCTTGTGCATATTGTACTCTCAGTATCACACGAGTCCCAGGGATAGACCATTGTACACTATTGTATAACATTGTACAACTATTGTATAACATTGTACATCTATTGTATAATATTGTACATCCATTGTATAACATTGTACACTATTGTGCAAGATAACGTAACTGGAGTGGATCCTTGTGTATTGATTGGGGAGGGGGAGTAGAATTGGTTATGTACTCAAATCCTATTGTACAACATTGTATAACTATTGTATATGTCTATTGTACACCCACGTACAATGGAGTTACCATTGCATTTTCCTAGCCCGTTTACATAACCAGATTGTACTCTAAATCACATGTTCCTTACAGTTCTTACTTATCATATTTAGATATTTCCTGTTATTAAATCTCTACTGTTTTCTATACATTCTTCTTTCAGCGTTTCATGTACTTTACTCTATTGCATGCTTTATATTTCCTAACTCGATATGAACTGCGTGAGATGTTTTGTGCTCGCTCTCGTCCTGACTGGACCTGTTGAAAAATTTTACAGATAGCCTGGAGGTGCCTGCTAGCCTAGAGGAGACACATTAGAGGTTGTTTAGGTAGTTATTTCATTTTGTCTGGAGTTGTATTTTACTTTGTGGATTACTGTATTGAGTTTTGAGATGTATTTATGGGTTTATGTATCATAGACACTTAGATTTCTATCTCCTGTATCTCTTTTGGATTTCATGTTTTATCTATCTTTATCATGCTCTACCTTAGATGTGATTGAGTTTGTATCTACTATGTCACCCCCATTCGGGGAGTATAAACTGTTTAGTCTTATACTGTTAGATACATTGAGACCTAGGACAGCGTTCTACCGCCGACACTGCGGCGTAGGCTGGGCGTCGTTACGTTCTCGTGCCCTAACTCTAGGGTGCGGGTCGTGACAGATACAATTTCCTAGTATGCCAAGATACTATCTATCTACAAACTAATACTCATACAAAATCCCCCCTCTCTTCACACATATAAACATACACCCCCAACTATAAACAAACATATACTCTCATCAAATCCACCTCTATACTCACACTTTAACCAATACACACTAACACATTATCTAAATCCTCCTCTCACACACACACAACTCACTATCTCTTCTCACACAATCACACATACAAACATCTAAAATCCCCCTCTATACCAACACTCTAGCATGACCACAACAACATACCACTCTCATATAATCTCACTAAAACTCATCCCCTCTCTCTCACAAGAACTCAAACACCCACACTTTTATATCTATCTCACTCACTCAAGCACAAACACACAAACACAAGACACTTCTCCCCTCTCTACACACTAATCAAACCCCATTCTCTCTCACCCTCAAGCCACTCTCAAAGACACAACAACACCATACTCCCACATAGAAACACAACATATCAAAACTCCCTATAATAGTCCACAAGATAAATATATACCAATATTTGATATCTTTACATAAAAATATGATTTGTGGGTCAAAATACATAGATATAGACATAGGTATCTATATGAAAACTTAATGGGACATCCTAACCCTGGCAAATTTATTCTCGAACACATCCAAAACTGAAATTTGAAGACAAAATAGCCTATGGGGTATTCCTACAAACACTTGATGGGTCACCCTCAGAATTTCTCCTCGGGCGACACAAAACTCATCCAAACTTCCTAATAAGGACTCCAAAGAGCCTCAAAATCAAATAAGGGTGGTACATGCATGGAGGTGGTTCCTATGGATGCAAAACTATCAAAAATAAAAGAAAACATGAATTAGAGAGAAGGTTATACCTACTGAGAGTTGGATCCCAATGATTTAACCCAAGGATACGGTTCTAACATGGAAACTCCTAGAAATTGGACTCCTCTCCTTGCTCCCCACTCCAAGCTTACTCCTTTTTCTTGGTAGATTGAGCATAATAGAGGGAGAAAGATTTGATTTGTGAGATCAAATCAAGAGAGAAGCTCTCAAGTTTGTGTAAGAACTCAAAATAGAGAAAAGGAGGCTACAAATGAAAATGCAATGGAGAGAACTCTCCCCTCATATGGCCGGCCACATAAGGTGCCCTAATGGTTTTGTGAAATATCTATGATGCCCTCATCTAGTCTTCCTTTGGTCAACTTAGGTCATGCAAAGGTTTGGGGTCAAAAGGGTCAAATTTCTAATCTCAAAATGACTAAACTTGTCATGTGGGTTTAGTCTAAATGAACTAGCCTAATGAGATGAGTTTGTTGGCCATGTCTAACTAATCTTTGGGTCCCGACAAGAGTCTAAACTACCCGAGCCACTAATACAAGTTTAAACTAGTCAAAACTCAAACCCGGCAAAACTAATCCCCAAAATAAAATATTAATAAATAAATATTCACAAAAATAATAGAATATGGAAAATGACAAAATTACCCAAAATTTTGAAAATAGGAACTTACAACCTCGTCTCGTGGTGTAGAAAATGGGATGAGCCCTTGAGCGTTGTCACGCGCTGGTAGAAGATTGACTACTTCCATTGTCACCCTCTGGATAGGGACAGCCCTGTACTGTGCCTTCGTGGTTAGGAAACTTCTAAACTGGAGAGTAACCATATTGGTCGTGACAACCTTTTCTTCATAGTCAATTGATATGACTTTAGCGTCGCTGAGGTATTGAATCTGTCATTTCAAAACGTAGCAATCTCATGTCGAATAGTGGACATATTGATGATAATGGCAGTAATTAGGGTTGTCCACCTTCCCTACTTCGTTAAGGTTCCTTGGTGTTGCGAGAGACAGCATGCCGCTCTTCGTCAGCATATTGAAGAGTTCCAGCACATCCTTGTCGTTGAAGGAGTAAGCCTCCCTCGACTTCTACGCTTCTGTAAACTTGGGGTTCATGGTTACCGAACATTTGGAGATGTTGACGGTCCTGGCTTGCTTTTCTTTTTCGTCCTTGGGATTATTGCTAGATGAACGTCTTCCCTTGTCTTCGTGAGAAGGGAAGTTCAGTCCCAGAAGCTACACGTCATGAGCTTTCCTTTGTGACACATCCGCCTCTGTAATGAAAGGTGTCCACTATGTGCAAGGAGCAATGTGCGATAATTTTATCGCAGGCATCATGTTCTTGCGACATACGTCCATGAGCATGGGCTTGGACATACCATACGATAGCCTTAAGGCTGCCTAACTGAAGTGCTCAATGTATGTGCGAACATGCTCTTTCTTTCTCTGGATGACCTCCATGACAGTTGACATTGTCATGTTCATCCCTCCTTCATAGAATTGATCCACGAATAGATTCTTTAGGTTCTTGAACAATGAAATACAATAGTCCGGAAGGCTACAGCATTCATAGGCTACCCCCTGCAGACCTCCTATGGAGATGTTGACAAGGAGGGCATCGTCCTTCGGCAAGTGCCCTATCACTGAGGCAAACTACCTAAAGTATCGTCAGGGAGACTCCTTTCCCTCGTAGGGCGTGAGCGTCTGTAAATTATACATGGTAGGATAAACTACATTGTCCCACTCAGCAGGATATGGCTGCCGAATCCCCTATCTTTTGGAGTGCTGCTTGCTTCTCTTTGGCATCATAGCGAGCATACAGTTCCTTGATGGTCTGCTATATCTCGGTTGACATTGCCAAGACTATAGTCGATAGAGTAGACGATAATGGTCCTACCTGATGGATAGTGGGCAGTTTGCTGGATACATTATTGGTTGCTGGACCAGGAATAGGTGTGGTGGCAGTGGGTACCAAATTCTCCTTGATCTCCAGTATAAGAGAAGACAGAGTCTTCATTGTAGCATTTAACGTATCTAGGCTTGTCTCGAGAGCTTCGATGCATTTTAGCTGGTCAGACGTTTCGCTATTATCCGCCTCGTCACTCTCAGCCATAAATACGGACCATATGTGTGGATGGGTGGAAGAGACAGTAGATCCTTCGCTCTCTGGCTTAGATGTTCGAGCCTCATCGTCCTGAGGATAGACTGGGAGGTTGCCGTCTTCCTCAGACTCATTGCGGTTACTACCCCTAGTTTGGTGGTAGCTGCGCCTGTAGAGGCATCCATATCGTATGGCTCTACCTCAAATTGGAATGCAGCATTGTCATGCATAGTGGGAGGTTGGCTACCCCAACATCTGACGTGGCATCCAACAGAGATTTGGAATGTGCACCTTGGAATACACCTGTGCTGGGTACCTTTGCCTTGCTACTCTCGGGCCACTTCTTGGGCTTGGTGGCCGATACGGGAGGATTCTTGGATGACTTCTTGAGAGTTTTAGAACCCTGTGCTGCGTTGCATGTGGCAACATGTAGTTCATCTTCTCTTTGGCTCGTCGACCCCCTGTTGAGTCTCTGACGTCCAGTCGCCGTAGGTTGATGTCCTTGAAAGGCGGAATGCCTCATCTGTGGTAGTACAGTCGCCTATTGACAACAACAATTGATGGTAATCTGGGTACAATGATGCTTTGATTTAGGCATGCCCAGTGCTGTCGATTCTTGTTCTGCTTGGGACAGCATTATGTCTTCCATCGTGGTACCCCCATTGTATACGCAGGGAAGCTGCACGTGGGTACGATGAGAGAGGGTCTGGTGAGACAGACTCCTACTATGCTTGCAGGAACGCTGCTTGAACGAATATTTTTCAACGGATGTACCTCCTGGCTTGCATCATGCACAGGAGAGCTTAAGAGACCGAGGGGTTCAACTGGTCGAGGCTTCGGAGCACGAGGACCAGTCTTGTATAATTTCCCATCGGTAGCGCGTGTGACTGTCAATACAGGCCTTTGGTTGATCATGGGCATGGTACATTTGTTATACGAGGCACGTACTGCCTTGGATTTCTTTCTACTACCCCCAGCGGGTGTATAATATTCAGAATCTAAGGAAAGCTCGCATGATGCGAAGGTGATTCTATTGAAGATGGATCTTCTCTCCGATAATGCTTCCATCGTGAGGGGTTAAACCGGCATGAGCTTCCTTCGACGTTGTGCCTTTGTCAGGCCCGCCTTAGAGATACCGTCTTCCTCACCATAATTTCCCAAGGTAGAAATCGAGCGAGAAGATATAGCTGTAACAACCGAGATCTTCTCTTGGGATTCGACATTGAGGGGGTTCTGGATCGTAGTTTCCTCCATCGTGCTGCTCGTCGTAGTCGTCTTGGGCCTCTAGATACGTCGAGTCTTCTTCGATTTTACAAACCTCTTCAAAGGTTACGACTTCTCATCTGAAAGAAGATCTTTAAAAGCTTGCTGGTCGAAGCGTATAACCAGCATCTCCTAGAAAGATTCCAGTAAGTTGTCATCAGATTACGTCACTCCCTTCTCGTTGGAGGAGAAGGTAGTCCCCAGCAGAGTCGCCATTTTGTTCGATATCACAAAAGGTTGAAAGAACTTTTTGTTTATTGAACGTAAAATGACCTTTGTATAGAGAAGGAAGTCCTAAACAGGATATTCTAAGTATAATAGAAAGACCTGTGTACAGAGAAGAAATTCTTAAATAGGATATTCTAAGTATAAGGGGAAGACTTGTGTACAGAGAATGAAGTCCTAAATAGGATATTCTAAGTACAAGAGGAAGAGTTTTTAGAAAAGTGTGGCGGTGGAAATCGAGCACTGCAACGGCTCCTATACTCCGTTGACGATCTGATGATGGGTTGAACTTGCTCTGACTTTCTGATGCCTTTGAAGGAACTCTAGGAATGTCGATCAAGAGGAAGCCTGGAGCTGGATATTTGATATTCGGTGGTCTTCCCTTTATTGAAGGAAAACTCCTTCTTTTTATAGGGGAAGAGAGTACATATACGATGTACATTAGGGTTTTGAGATATGAAGGAATCTGCCATCATTGTACGGTATGGGCTTCTACGGTGTTGATACGTGGCGGACATTGAGATTTCCCTCAATCGAGATCTTTGCTGGTTATCAAAATAACCGAAGAAGGAGACACGTGGCGTGTGCCGATTTACTCGTTCGAATGCAGTCGAGTAAATCTTAGGATATCATCTTAGATTTGGATTCTGATTGATTCTCGTCTAAGATTTATATCAATTTGATAAGATGTCAATCATGATTAATCCCAATCTTCTCGTCGAGAGAGTCGACTTAAGCAAACCGACTGGATGGAACCATGCTTCATGCGCCTCTGGCGAGATCTAAGTACTATTGCGCTTCTAGGACAACGAGTAGACCGTTCTTATGGAGACAATGGAGCCTCTGTGTTTTAGACGATGAGTGGACTATGCTTCGAAGACGACGGAGCCTCTATGCATATAAGCGACGAGAAGGCCATATTTCGAACGACAAAGTCCATGTGCTTTAGGGCAGGCTTTTGCTTTAGGTTGACGAGGTTACTATGCTTTTGGAGTGGCAGACGGACTGGTGTTGGATGCAATTGGTATCTCCCAAGTCTTTGACAAAAGGTAGTTGAGCTTCTGGGTCGGAGCAGAGTGCTGCGCCATTGGAGTTGAGGCGGTATGAAAACTTCACCAGTCTGCACCTGAGGTTGGCGCAGGAATGTAGCCGCATCTCTGATTGAAGGCATTGGCTTTGAAATCTTCTTTTAAAGAGCACTGAATGACCGCTCCTTAATGAACGACTCCCTCATAATTTCCATCGTTACTTGGGAAATTTTATGGGGTCCTAGGATAGTCTAGGACTTAGTGAAATGAACTTTATTTAATGAGGTTTATTGTGCTGAGTCCTAGGTTCATCCCATTAATGTGGAAACTTTGACTGTCGGCTTTGTGGCCAGTGTTTTGGACTATTCCCGCCCTATATAAAGGGAGAGTTTCTTCTGAAGAGCCATGTCTTCTTCTTCTATTCAACACCATGCTGGATCCAGACTTAGCTTCGAACGGCAGTTGGCCTTGCCTAATTCGACCACCAGATAGACAAGTTGAGTTTAGTATTGAGTTAGTGGCAAGAGCAGCGCCGGTTTCTTCTAATGTGTACTGGTTGGTCAAGAAGGAGTTGGACTAGATGAAGCTTCAGTTAAAAGAGTTGCAGCCACGGGTTTTATTCGACCAAGTGAATCACCTTGGGGGACTCCAATATTTGTGCCAAAAAAGGACGAGCTACTACATTTATGCATCGACTACTGAGCATTGAATGCATTGACCATCGAGAATAAGTTTCCCTTCCCCATATTGATGCCTTGTTCGACGCTTACGGATGCGAAGGTATTTTTGAAGATCGATTTGAGATCGGGATATCACCAAGTGAAGGTGCGCAGAGAAGACATTTCGAGACAACATTTAGGACTCATTATGGTCATTACGAGCTCTTACTACTGATGCCATTCGGATTGACGATTGTGCCAGTTGTGTTTATGAACTTGATGAATAGAGTGTTCCACCAATATTTGAATCAATTCGTGGTTGTCTCTATTGATGACATCTTGGTACGTTCGAAGAGAAGGGAGGAGCACTAGCATCATTTGAGGATTGATCTGGAGACAATGAGGAGCGAGAGGCTCTATCCTAAATTGACTAAATGTGAGTTTTTCTTAGACCGTGTTTCTTTTCTTAGCACTACACCAAAATAGCCATTTTGGAACGGATGAAATACGTTCCAAAAAAATTCAGGAACACCTATATTTTGTGCCTATTTCTGGCTGCCATATTTCTCGGAATGGAAAAAAAGTGTTCCAAGAAACATTTATTGGAACGATTTAAATGTGTTCCAATATTGCAATACCAAAATTGCGTTCCTGACAAAGCATTCCAGATTAATATTCGTTCCACTTCCTGGAACGACTAGAATGTATTCCAATGTTGGAACGGTAAAAAAGCGTTCTATTTTGATAATATTTTATATAGCCATGCATCTTTTATTTAAATGCTAAATTATTTAAAATTTCAAACGTACCTATAGCTTGAATTAATATTATATATATATATATATATATATATATATATATATATATATATATATATATATATATATATATATATATTAAAATCGTCTTAACATTTCATTAATGTAAAGGTCATTATAATATAAATGGAAGTAAACAAGTAAACAAACATCCGTAGTACATGTGTAATAGAAGAAAGCAAAGGTACATAGACTAATAAAGTCAAAATGTCTTACATAAACATTGTATATTTAATAGAACATTATTAAATTAACAAGCATATTAAAAAACGTCCGAGAGTTATGAAAATAATTTGATCAACAATCTTCTCCTCATTTTTTAGGTTCATCATAGGCATAGCTATTCTTTTTCTCTTAGTTGTTATTATTTCTTCAAGCTTTGTGCCTCTCATTGTTGGGATAACCATCGGATCTGCAAAGCCGAATACAAAAATGATTAGTAGACAAAAAAAAAAAAATCAGAAGAGAAGGAGAGTAACTCTACAAATCCATCTTACCAATCCAAATAACCATATTAACATAATTAGTACATACGCTTACAAAAATAACAAATATAAGTAATAATTATAAAATAAAAGATTAACAAATATAAGTAATAACTAAAAAAAATCCCAACAGATACCTACAAATTGGAGACACCAAGATTTCCTCATCCACAAAGTACATAGACCAGTCGTCAATTACTATGGCTTTCACTTCCCTAAGAAGTACAGGATTGGAAATGTTACCATGTCAACAAAATGGACAAATATGCTACACGTTAGAAATTTTTGGGCTAAAAGTTGCAATCGAATGTTTGCGACATTGATACATTTTCCACTCCAAACGAATTTAGAAAAACAGGAAGGGAACATTGACCCAAAAAAAGAGAAACACAATGAGTGTAACTATGCTGATGTATAAGCAATATAAGAAGTTTGGACATGTGGCATGATTTATAGATCAGACACCATAAAAATAGGACAAGGTAGCTACTTACAATTGACAACGGTACTCAAGTGTACAGTTTTTTGTTCTCTACAATTTATTTGATCTAGAAACATTACCAGAGAATCATAAATGGCACCTGCATTCAGACCGATTATAGATTGTGCAGTGTCATGTCTCTATCCATTTAATACTTAGCTTCAGCTACGTCAGCAGGGTCATTGTATTGAACAGAGCCAAATCAACGCGGCTCCCTGAAAAAGATGCAGATTCAATCTAGTAGACAAGGAAAATAGGATACATTGATCAATATAAGAAGATACTTCAGAGTCTACATCAATGTAAATTATTCTTCGCAGATCGATTTATATTGAAGGTGACATACAAGGAAATGTTACCGAGATGCATACTTCATATAGTTGTAGTAAAGCAAGCACTTGGCTGCTGACCTTAAATCTTTAAATCTTCAAAACGTGTAAACTTCAAACTCATTTTCTCCCCCAATTCACTTTTCATGGGCAATATCTTCACAACTACTAATATCTTCTTCACCAAATCTCTATCACTTGACTGGTATCTTCACAACTTTATTTTCATTGTTAAATCTCGACAACCTTGATAAAAAATATACATAATGCATTTTAGCAAAAATAAATGAAAACATAGATATATCCCACCAAAAAGTTATTAATGAAGAACCAATAGGCAACTCTAAAGGGGGTGAATAGAGTTTATGACAATAATGTCCAAATAAAAAAAATTAAACTCTTTCACCAGCAGAAAATAATCAGAGTAAATGCAGAAATAGTAAAGAGCAAGAAAGCATACGCAAACACAGCCAATTTTAACCTGGTTTCCCTCGTGGAGGACTAGTACAGGCCTGAGAACTCTAGCTCAGGATTAAATCCACTATTTGTGAAATAGTAGTTACACCCCGTGCCTTTTCTTCAGAAGAGCACGTCAACTTCTTACAGAGATCGCAGTGGCGATGCTTGGAATTTTCCATACAGGCAGAATTCGGCCAGAATTGTGGCTAGTAGATGAGAAGGGTATGGCTTGTATAAGGCTTTAGAGAGAAGAGAAGATAAGAGAAGACTGGATGAATGAAAATGAAAGAACTCATGGCCTATTTTGTCGTTGGACAACTTGCATCCAGCCAACCCTAAAAATTAGGGTCCTGGAGTTTAGGAGGCAGAGTTCGGCCCGAACTCTGTGTGGAGGCAGGGTTCGGCCCGAACTCTGTCTCCAGAGCACAAAATAGGTCCAATGGGCCAATGGGTTGTTTGGATGTTTGGTGGGGCTTTTGGTTTGAGGTATAGGTATAGTCTAAGTCTCAAAATGTTCAGCACAGCTCAGTTTACATAAGTCTAGACTCAAATAAAGTGTAAAATACGGACTCAAACTGTAAAGCATTGCAGGTGCGAGCTGTCGTCTGGCTTGTACCGAATTCAGTCTTCATGTGTCGTATTGAAATATTACAAGTATCATGTTGTTAATTGTATCAATATATGGTTGACTGTGATTTTGTGTCAACAATCTCCCCCATATTGATAATTGACAAAATAATATTTGTATATTCAATATTCATACCAAGACACATTAAAAAACAGTAGCGTAGCTCCCCCGTAATAAGTGCAGAGCTTAGCAATAGCTCTCCCGTAAAAATTGCCTTGTCCTGATAAAAATATTCTTTTTCCAAAGTCCAGATACACAAAGCCAAAAAAATGATATGATAATATAATATGAATATATCAAAATATTTCTCCCTCTTTTGTCAGATATCAAACAACCAGAATAATGAATGGCAAGCACTCCAAAAATGATAAACTGCATAAAACTGAGAAACTGCATAATAAAATGTCTCCAAGAGTCACATAATGAGTTCTAGTACAACCAAAGTGCAGAAATAAAAACAACTACATCAACTAAAAATGCATAGAGCATAAACTACGATCCTCAGAGCAGCAAAGAGAGGTCCATATCCATCATCTACCTCGTGAGGCCCACCGTCGTCGGTCGGATCAGTGAATGAACGACGAGGGTCCACGAAGGCCGCATCCGGATCCAGGTACCGAATAACCCAAGGGTCATCGATACGGTATCCATCACGAGCAGGGTCCCGCTCCATGGGAATATGCACAGAAGGATGCCGGGACATAGAGTACCGAATATCGTACAGTGAGTTGCTAATGACACTCATCTGCAAGGTAGTTCGGTAGTCAAGCAGAGTCCAGTGATCATCCTCTAAGGTGAATCGATCGAGGGAGCATAGTCTGGAGTGACTCAAGAGTAGCAGGAGGAGGAGGAGGATCATGTCCAAAAGGAGGGACATCGGGCTCATCGTCAGAGTGCTCAGACACAACAGGTGAGCCAACTGCGGCCTGAAGCTGTCGTGCCTTAGAGAGAAAGGCAAGGGTAGGTAGAAACTGGCACTCATCAAGAGGTACACGAAAAGCACGAAAGAGCATAGAAAGATAAAGAGCATAAACCAAGGATCTTGGTTTCTTCCTAGCGTTAATCATCCAGTCCATCATGGTGCGTGGAAGATTAAAAGAAACATAAAAATAGAGATGATACAAAGCAGAGATTTCAAAGTATATAACCTCATCGGTCGATCCTACTTTGGATAGAATCGTGTTAAAGACGATCCGATGAAGTTCATAAAAGTAAGGATTGAGAAACTTAGCGAGAAGCTTACGAAGACGTGTTTTAGGGCTGCACAAGTCGTCCTTAAATCTTTCTAGGGATGACCCATCGGGAAATATAAACTTTTGAGCTTCAACAAGTTTTTTCCATTAGTTTGGCTCCATGAGTTCAAGGTGTTCGGCCAAGTCGAAATCATCAAACGAAATATCAATACCCGCAACCCATGAAAAGATATGTGTATCATTGTGAGTAAGGTTGTAGTAGAACATTTGTATGGCATTGAGATATGTAACCGAGTTGGTAGTGACAAGTTCATCAAGACAAAGATCATGAAAAAGTGAATCATATTGAGAAAATATAGTAAAATTAATAGGGTGACCCGCAAACACCGGACGTGACCGAAAATCAAGTGATACGAATATCCGGTCATCATACGTGTTGGGGTCGAGTGGACTAGGTGGGTTGAACAACGGGTGAATGGGTTGTTGATTGGGTTGTTCAAAGGGTGGTTCAACACGAGGAGGAGCATTCGAAGAGGATGCACCCTCGGTTCGAAGTCTCTTTCCCCTATTGAACAACTTGGGAGCCATAATAATAAAGAAAATTGAAAAATTTTAGATGGAGAGAAGTGTGGAAATATACCTCAATTTGATGATGAAAGATGAAGGAGAATGGTGAGAGAAGCCTTCTCCTTGAGTTTTGAGAAGAATGATGCTCTAGGAAGGAAGAACTAGGGTTAGGGTTTAGAGAAAAATAGTTTGGAGAAGTTTGGAAGGTGACAATGAAGGAGAGAGAAGATGGGAACCCGATTTTTAGTGTAGGAATTCGAATGGTCGGAGCAAATGTGGACCATTGGATCTCAATCTGATCAGCGGCTGAGGCTGCTTCCGGTTCTGGAACAGCCAGACCGAATTCGGCCTGAACTCTGGGTAAGGCAGAGTTCGGCCCGAATTCTGGTTTATGGTACTAGAAAAGAATTTAGGCTAGAAAAGAAATTTGAGCAAGTAAGTGAGACTAAGAAACAAGATGCAAGATAAAAAAATCAAGTAGCAAATAGAAAAAATTTAACTCTGAATCAAAGTGAAGTTTGAAATTTTGAATTTGCATTTGATAAATAAAAGTAGACCATGTAATAAACTAGAAAATATACCCCAATTCAATATTTTGAAGCTGCCATGTGGTAGCTGCAGGGGCCGGATCCCAGCTAGCGGTAGTCCTGAGTACTAGTGCACCGTGTCGCTTAGGCTTTTACGCCTTGTTGTCAGAAGGACCCTTTCGGCTTGTACCCATAGCAAGTTCATCATAAAGAATCAAGACATAATCGATATTTACGCAGGTTACTTTAATGAATAACAGCTTCATCCAAAATTCCTAGTTCACGACAAAGAAAGTTAAAACGCTCTTCGGATAGTTGTTTGGTAAAGAAATCTGCTAGCTGATGATCAGTGTCTATAAATTCTAAGTTAACAGTGCCATTTTGCTGATGGTTACGCAAAAAGTAGTGACATATTTTAATGTGCTTTGTGCGTGAGTGGCATATGGGGTTCTTAGTGAGATTTATAGCACTAGTGTTGTCACACAAAATAGGAATGTGCATAAAAGATAAGTTATGGTCTTCAAGGGTTTGCTTCATCCATAAAATTTGTGCACAACAACGACCAGCTGTAATATATTCAGCTTCTGTTGTGGATAGTGTGACAGAATTCTGCTTCTTTCTAAACCAAGAGACTAGAGCCTTTCCTAATAAATGACACGTGCCGCTCGTACTTTTACGGTCGACCTTACATTCGACAAAATCAGCATCAGAGTAACCAATAAGGTTAAATGATGTTGACTTGGGATAACATAGGCCTACTGTAACCGTACCCTTAAGGTATCGAAAGATACGCTTAACAGCAGTCATGTGTGATTCCTTAGGATTAGCTTGATATCTAGCACACAGGCAAATGCTAAACATAATATCAGGGCGACTAGCAGTTAAATAAAGTAGACTGCCTATCATACCTTGATACTTACGTTGATCCACTGGTTTGCCGCTTTCATCTGGTTCTAGTTTAGTTGTAGTAGCCATTGGAGTGCTGATTGGTTTGACGTTATCAAGGTCGAATTTTTTCAGCATATTATTTGTATAATTTGACTGACAGATGAAGGTTCCATTTGACGTTTGTTTGACTTGCAGTCCAAGAAAGTAGTTGAGCTCCCCCATCATGCTCATCTCAAACTCGGTCTGCATACACTTGGCAAAATCTTGACAGAGGGTTTCATCAGTAGAACCAAATATAATATCATCCACGTAAATTTGTACTAAGAGAATAGTGTCTTTGAAAGATTTTATAAAAAGTGTAGTGTCAACTTTCCCTTTAGAAAAATCTTTTTCAAGCAAGAAATTGCTTAGCCATTCATACCAAGCTCTAGGGGCTTGTTTGAGGCCATATAGCGCTTTCTTGAGCTTAAAAACATGGTCGAGAAATTTGTGATTTTTAAAACCGGGGGGTTGTTTTACAAAAACTTTCTCCTTAATAAATCCATTCAAGAAAGCACTTTTAACATCCATTTGAAACAATTTGAAAATTTAAAAGTTGGCAAATACGTAAAGCATCTGAATGGATTCTAATCTCGCAACAGGAGCATATGTCTCATCATAGTCGATACCTTCCTCTTGGTTGTATCATTGAGCTAATAGACGAGCTTTGTTGCATATAACTGAACCATCTTCATTTACTTTGTTTCGAAAAACCCATTTAGTATCAATAATCGAATGATTTACCGGCCTAGGAACAAGTTCCCAAACTTGGCTACTCTCGAATTGGTTGAGTTCTTGCATGGCAGAAATCCAAAATTCATCATTAAAAGCTTCTACAATGTTTTTTGGCTCAATTTGTGAAATGAAGGCAGTACTAGCAATGTAGTCTCTTATTGATGATCTAGTACTTACTCCACGTGAAACATCACCTATAACCAAATTTTTTGGATGTGACGGCTTGAAAGAAAATTTCTTTGGCAAGCCCTCCATAGAATTGGTTTCAGTGACTGTGTTCATTAGAGTAGAAGTTGATGGCTCAACATCATCATCAAGAGTAGCTGCTGCACTGTTATCTTCATCGAAAGTGTAGACTCTTCCACAATTAATGAGCGTTTGTTGAACACTATATATCCCTTGCTTTTGGCTGCATAGCCAAGAAAAATACCATCGTCAGCTTTGGCATCAAATTTGCATAAGTTGTCTTTGATGTTAAGGATAAAATATCGACAACCAAAAACTCGAAAATATGAAATGTTTGGAGTTCTTCCAAACCAAAGATCATAGGGTATTTTCTTCGTAAAAGGACGAATAAGCACCCTATTTAAAATATGGCACGCTGTAGTGACAGCTTAAGCCCAAAAATATTTCGGAAGAGAGAATTTATTTAACATGACTTTAGCCATATCGCCAAGAGTCCTATTCTTTCGCTCCATAACACCATTTTGTTGAGGAGTTCTTGGACAAGAAAGCTCATGATTAAAATCATTTAAATCACAAAACTTTTTAAAATTACTATTTTCGAATTTGCCTCCATAATCACTTCGGATTCGAATAATCATGTAGCCTTTTTCGTTTTGAACCTTTTTAGCCAATATTTTGAAAACAGAACTAGCATCACTTTTATTTGTAAGAAAGAAAACCCAAGTAAATCTAGAAAAGTCATCAATTATAACAAAAGCGTAGAGTTTTCCACCAGGATTGGCTACTCTACTAGGGCCAAATAAATCCATATGAAGTAATTGTAATGGTCTAGTAGTACTTACAGAGTTTATGGAATGAAATATTGACTTGGTTGCCTTATTCAATTCACGTTCAGCACATACCGTGTCCTTTTTGAATGTGATGTCGGACAAGCCTCTGACTAGCTTCTTGGTCGATAGCATGGATATAGTATAAATATTGGCATGACCAAGACGCCGGTGCCATAGCAATCTTTCATCCTTGTGAGCATAGAGATATCTTCCTGCACTGTTAGTATCTCTAGATAGATAGAAAATATAAATATTATCCTCTCTTATCCCTTCAAAAACAATGTCTCCTGTTGACCTATAATAAATAAAATATTTATTTTGTCCAAAGTTAATATCATACCCATGATCAACAAGACGACTTATGCTGAGCAGGTTATACTTTAATTCGATCACTAGGCAGACATCCTTTATTACAGGAGAAGGAGGATGACCTATAGTACCATTACCAATGATATACCCTTTAAGGTTGTTGCCGAAGGATACATACCCTTCCCTCTTCATCGATAGTGATGCGAAAAGATTTGCGTCTCCCGTCATATGTCGCGAGCATCCACTATCGAGAATCCACTTACTCTTAGTTGAGGAGGGAAGGTCCACCTTTTCGGATGTAGCCATTAGGCAAACATTGGTGGTGTCTTGAGGAGAGTCCTTTTCTTCCTCGGAGTCACTAGCTTCGCTTTTATGCCAAATGCTTGTGTTGGCATATTTCTTTTTGGAAGCTTTCTTGTATGGTTTCTCATATCGGTTGTACTTCTTTGTGAATGGGCAGTCTTTTCGGACGTATCCAGTCTTCTTGCAACTATAGCATGTCGGCTCTTCTTTGTTATCTTCTTGTGGTTCCTTCTTTCTTCGATTGAAGCGAAGGAATTTCTTGAAGTTACGGACAAGGAGAGCTTGATCGTCACCTTCCGAGTTGTCGTCATCCGTCTCTTCAGGATCAGCCCTTCGTCGGTGAGCTTTAAGGGCAATCTCCTTTGCCTTAGGAGCAGGCTCTTCGATGTCTTTGAGGTCAAGCTCATGAGTCATCTGCTTTTCCATCAAAGTCTCCATGGACATAGTCGTAAGATCATTTTCTTCTATGATGGCTGTCACCTTAGGGTTCCAAATCTTTAGTAGCCCCCTAAGTATCTTGCGGATCTTCTCATGATTTGTATATTGTTTGTCGAGAGAAGACAAGAGATTGATGATGTCGAGGAATCTTGTAATCATTTGTGTTATCGTCTCATTTGGCTTCATCTTGAAAGCCTCATATTCTTTAGTGAGACGACTTATTTTTGACTCCTTGACTTGGGTGGTTCCTTCATGCGTCACCTCTAGAAGTCTCCATACTTCATGAGCGGTGGTGCATGTTGAGACCCTGTTGAACTCATTCCTGTCGATAGCACAAATTAAAGCATTAATAGCTCTTGCGTCTAGACTCGCCTGTTTCTTCTCCTCGTCAGAATATTTATCATGGGGTTTCTCAACGAGATCGCCATTGACAACTATCCTGATAGGCTTTTTGTAACCATCAGTGACAATGGTCCACAGGTCGAAGTCTAGCGACTTGAGATAAAAACTCATCCTTGTTTTCCAATAGGTGTAGTTACTTCCATCAAATTAGGGAGGCCTATGAGTGGACTGCCCTTCACCGTGATTGGAAATCGTGGATTGTGTGTTTGCCATGGATCAACTCTAGGATGTTAGTCCTTATTGAGAGAACAGAGCTCTAATACCAATTGAAGAACCAATAGGCAACTCTAAAGGAGGTGAATAGAGTTTATGACAATAATGTCCAATTATAAAATTAAACTCTTTCAGCAGTAAAAAATAATCAGAGTAAATACGAAAATAGTAAAGAGCAAGAAAGCATACACAAACACAGCCGATTTTAACCTAGTTTCCCTCGTGGAGGACTAGTCCAGGCCTGAGAACTCTAGCTCAGGATTAAATCCACTATTTGTGAAATAGTAGTTACACCTCGTGCCTTTTCTTCAGAAGAGCACGTCAACTTCTTACAGAGATCGCAGTGGCGATGCTTGGAATTTTCCAAGCGACTTCTTGAACTCTTGCACAAACTCCTAACTGAAAAGTACTGAGCACTTTGAGGCTTAGGGAGCTTGTGGCTAGTAGATGAGAAGGGTATGGCTTGTATAAGGCTTTAGAGAGAAGAGAAGAGAAGATTGGATGAATAAAAATGAAAGAATTTATGGCCTATTTATAGGATACCATACAGGCAGAATTCGGCCAGAATTATGGTTGGAACTTTCAAAAATTTTGCCGTTGGACAACTTGCATCCAGCCAACCCTAAAAATTAGGGTCCTGGAATTTAGGAGGCAGAGTTCGACCGGAACTCTGTCTCCAGAGCATAGAATAGGTCAAATGGGCCAATGGCCTGTTTGGTTGTTTGGTTGGGCTTTTGGTTTTGGGTATAGGTATAGTCTAAGTCTCAAAATGCTCAGCACAGCTCAGTTTACATAAGTCTAGACTCAAATAAAGTATAAAATTCAGACTCAAACTGTGATGCATTGCAGTCAGGAGCTGTCGTCTAGCTTGTACCGAATTCAGTCTTCATATGTCGTATTGAAATATTACAAGTATCATGTTGTCAATTGTATCAATATATGGTTGACTGTGATTTTGTGTCAATAATTAACTTAATCAGAAGATAATTTCATAGGCACGTAGTTAACTTTTAGCTAAGATGATATCACAACTTAAAATTGATAACTTAAAAAGTAGATTAATAGATACCAACAGTCATATTATTATCAAGCCTGACTAGAGAACGGAAGCTAAAATGATTTTGCTTACCCTGTGTAGTAATCACGAGGCAGGTAAATGTCCTTGAGGGGACCGAATTATCCAAATGACTTATGAAGATCCTCAGACCTGTAATTGAAAAACAAAGTGTCAAATGTAAAAATGAGATGAAAGCATAAAAAATAAAGTGCAATTGTAGGAAGTTGTACCTCATAAATTTTATAGAAATAAGAATATAAAAGTGACAAAATAAAAGCAGTTATACTAGAAAAAGATATGCAACTATAGCACATCATATCTTCTATAATTATTTATCAAAGTCTATATGCCAAAGTTCCAAGGATCTTAAAAGGTTGAAGGATCAAGGATCTAAAAGTAAGGACCGTGGACAAACTTTAACAAGTGGAAACAAAAGAATGCTAATGCAAAATAAAACAAACTGGCAATGACTATCAACCAATCTTCAAACTTATATGACATCTCTTTGCTATAAATCTAGTACCAAATAAAGGATTCCTGATAAGGTTTCTTATAAACTTTGTCATGAATATCACATACAGAGACACAGACATGACATATATGTTTAATGTGTCATGGAGTCTGTATCATGAACAATACTATTCAACACGACATGATGAAATTTAAGTTTCATGAACGAAAAACTTAGATTTTAAGTACCTGAGCTATCATTATGATGTGAAGAGAGCCAACAAACGGAACAACACTTGTGTTGATCACCATGAGGTGGAGGTCCTAAATCTTGGAGATTGCCTTCTCCAGTAGGTCCTTGTTATTTTATATTAGTGATATTTTGATTGACCATGCCATAAGCTGCCAAGAATTTTCTCTACTATTATTATGCAACCAAAAAGACTAACATGCACATTCTTGTTTCATTATTAATATATTATATAATTCAACCAGGGGGTTATTTGAGTGAGAGAATGGACAAATGATAACATTTATATTTTTCAGTATTGGTCCTCATGTCAGCAGTTTATCAGATGGGAGGCTCTGTTCCTTTGGAATGTTGTCACAACTTTATTATCATTTTCATAATCCATGTTGTCTAAACTTGAAGCTTAGATGCATGTTAGTGTATCAACATAGATGGATTTTCATATAAGAATGGTTATACGATGATTCAAATTTAGTTCCATCTACTACTGGTTGGTTGGATGTGTCTGAGATTCATTTTGTTGGTACTTTCTTTACATGCCTTGTAAAAGTTTAGTCCCACATCGGAAATGCACTATGAGTTATCTCAACATATATACTTGGTTGTGTTGTTGAGAGATGCACATGGGGTGGTGACCCTAAGGAGGGAACCATGTGGGTAATTTTACTAGGAGGTAAGAATAAGGCTCCAAGGATTAAGCATTAATGCTTTTGTCATTCTCTTGGATTAATTCCATTTGGAGCTAAGCCCCAAAGGGTCTTAGCGACTCGGACTCGGACTTGGGCTCGGGCACATGGGCTCATGAGGAGTAATGTGGCATTTTGTTGGCGCACATTGCATTTTTTCGTTGCTATCTTTGTGGGATTTGAATTAATCTCGTTGCTAACTTTTTGTGATTTGATTCAATCTTTCCATAACTGAAGAGGCGGCTAGGGTTCCAACCCTCTCTCTATATACCCTCTTCTGGCCTCCTTTGTAGGGACAATGAATTTTATAGGTTAGAAAGGAAAAAGAGAGAGGAGCTGCTGCCGCCATTGCAAGTCCATCCGAGGAGTCAGAACAGAGATGACTTCGAGCGTTCCACAAGTTCTTCAACTTGCTGGTTCCTGGAAGCAATTCGTGTGGGGCGAATCTTGCTTTGAGCAACGGTATTTTGACACCCCAGCATTTTTCTTCTTCTTATCTTTCTCTAGATTGTTGTAACTCGTTCTGTCCCAATTGCAACACGTTTGCAAGGAAGAACGGGAGATCTTCTCTTCTCTATTTCCCTCCTCCATATTGTAATCGGGTTATTTGGTTTTTTGTATCATCGTAGATCTCGATTGCATCAGTTTTTCTATCTTTGATCAAGCCCCGGGACTAACAGTCTCAAAGCATGATCCTTGTAGATGGAAAACATTAATGCTACGCTCGTCCAATCGGACTATTGTAAGTTAGAAAAGTTCGATGGAGAGCATTATCAAGTCTGGAAGAGAAATGTTTATCTAACTCTTCAACTAAAAGAAGTTGATCTTGTTCTATTGGAGGAAGAACCTTTTGTTCCAGACACTCGATCTACTGCCGTAATCAATGCGGCTACCAAACTCCAGGCTAAATGGAGAAGGAAAAATAGCATCTGCAGGCTTCTCATCCTGAATGCTATGGAGGATTCCCTGGCAGAATTCTACTCGAAGAAGGAATTTGCCAGAGACATATGGGAGTCTGTGGAAAAACTGTATGAAGAAGACAGGAATGGGAGGAAGATGTTTGTGGTTGAAAAATATCACAAATTGCTCTTTGAGGACGAGAAGTCCATGTTGCCACAGGTGAAAGAATTTCTGAAGCTACGTTAGAAACAGGAAGACGAAGAGATGCCCCTTCCCGACAAGTTTGTCGTAGGAGGGATCGTCTCAAAACTTCCTGCTGGATGGAGTACCTTCTATGCAAGGATGCTTAGAAAGAAGCTAGACATTAGCTTGGGAGATCTATTTCAAGAGATCCATGTTGAGGACGAGATGCGTTCCCAACAGAAGATGGACACTCTGTCCAAACAGTTGGCTAAGGGTAATCTAGTGCAGACAAGAGATCCCAAGGGGAAGCAGGCGTCTTCTCATCACAAGAAGAAGGACTTCACCAATCTAAAAGTGAAGGTTCCTTCATTCAAACAACAGAAGTCCAAGTCCTACGTGACTTGTTTCAATTGTGGCAAGAAAGGCCACTACAAGAGTGAATGCAGATCTAAGCCTAAACAATCAGAGAAAGGTGAGCATAATAAGGTTTCATTGGTTTCTAACATTGTTGCTATGATCGCACAGGTAACAACTGTGGGGGTTAACTCTGACTGGTGGATAGACATTGGTGCGACTTGCCATGTCTGTTCTGGCAAGGATTGGTTCGTCACGTACCAGCCGACATCTGAGAAGGTTGTCATGGCGAACCAGGCCAAAACTGAAGTTCTGGGAATCGGGACCATGGTGTAGAAACATGGAAAAGAATAAAGAAAGATCCATACGGCCAAGGATCCCCATGCGGCTCAGAGAGCTCATGCGGCTCAGGGATCCATACGGCTCAAGCGGCTATGCAGCTCGAATAGTTTTATGCGGCCCAGAGAGGAGCTACGTGGCCTTCAAACAGCTCTTTCCTTTGTCTTTTACTGCATTTAATGCCCTGACGTCTGACAGTTCTGACATAAAGATGCAATAATGACTCAATCATAATGGCAGACTCCTAGAGAAACGAAGAAAATCTCTGATACAATCTATCAAACCCCAAAGACCTTTATGCGGCCTTGACACGTGGACAATCGCATGCGGCTCAGACAGAGGCCACCCCATGCGGCTCAGGCAGAGGCTGCCCCATGCGGCTCACGAGGACTATCTTCATACGGCTCACTGGGAAGCCACCCATCATGAGGTCGCCTACGCTCATACGGCTCAGATCATCTCCATGCGGTTCAAATGTTCAGAGGCCACTCCCAAGCAGCTTTGACACGTGGCCAGTCGTATGCGGCTCAGTGAGGAGCAATCCTCATGCGGCTGAGATTTCCTAAGTGGCTCACGGTTTTGCCAGTGCCCCTACAGCTAGCAGCCTAATAATAGTAGGACACGTGGCAAGATTCATCAATAAATCCCAACAACCAAGTTTAGTGCCATCCCCATAATTACTGGGATCAAATCAGATCATTTGTAATCAATCAAATTGAACGCGTGGCAAGAGATCCGAGCTTGGCATAACAAATCAGGATTTATGGCAAACATCATTAATTGCCCACAGAGATTTAATGCAATCACATTAATTGCTCAAATCTATTATGAGCGGCCCAGATTCATTGATCCTTAACCGTCGACTTTTGAGAATGGGCAATTATTACAAACCCTAATGATTCCCCCAACTCTTATAAATAGAAAGGTGCCATTTTCTTGCAAGGAGGACCTTTTTTTAGAGAAGGATAGAGCAGAAAACACCCCCCTCGGATCTAGAGAGTCAGAGAGAGAATATACAGAGATCGAAAGGAGAGCATTTCTTCATCAATGCCAAGCAGTTCTTCTCCAGAGCTAAGGCTGCATCCGATCGTCCAAGGAGTAAGGCAGAGCTATCGTCGCTTTTCCGAGCCTCTACCGTCACCCTCCAGAATCTAAAATAAACAATTGTACTTAGACTGCTGTACCTAGGTTTTCGTCCCTAGGCTTTCTTTGTACAAGCGAGTTTGTATTGTGAGTCTAAGTTCAGTCCTCCTACATAAATTATTCTGTACTTTTACAATCAATGGCAAACACGATGGCGACTCTGCTGGGGCCAAACTTCTCTACGGCTGAGAAGTTGGTGACGCAATCGTATGCAGCCAAACTTGGCTCCACGTAACAGAAGATTGTCGTCCGCTTCGACCAACAGACGTTTGAAGAAATGCTCTCCGACGGGAGCGCTGGCCTGGTCCAGAAGCAAACCCGTACAAAGAAGGCTCGCAGGGAGTGGAGGCCAAAATTATTTGCTCCTCCCCAAGCCCTGGACGGAGTACTCTCTGCTACCCAAGACGACGAAGGCGACTCCTACGCGGCCCCACTTCAAGCCATAGAGGACTCTGCTGTCCCCAAGTCTGGCAGAGGAAAGCACTACGATGCTGGACTTACAGGGACAAAGAGTAATTCTATGTGCTCCAGGAAGAAGCCGAACACTCAAGCGGCCAAGACCGCCAGCCGCATACATGATGCTGTGGCTGAAACTGCCAGTCGCATGAAGAATATCCATACGGCCAGAACTTCCAGCCGCATGGAGAAAGCTCATACGGCCGAGGCTTACAGCCGTACGAAGAAAGCCTATGCGGCCACAACTGCCAGCCGCATGAAGACTGTTGACTCCAGCCGCATACTGCCTGCTCTACGCAGCTCAGGCCCAGTCTTCGATCGCCTCTCCTACGGTCCTGATCTCTCATGTGCCCAAGAGAATATGTCTGACTCTCTGCAACATCACTTTGACTCTTCCTACTATACGCCTTCAGGCGCTCGTGTGATGAAGTCAAGGGCAGCGTGAGCTCGGCGAGCTCAGTCGATTGTCCCAACCTTTGACCATCCGAGCGCTCTACATACTGTTATGCGGGCCTCTGATGGGAAGTTGTACAGAACCACTCGAGTCCAGCCCCCGGCGGTAAACAGACAGAGTGGTTCCCAAATGTCTTCCAAAACCCAGGGAGCAAACATGGTCGTTCCAGACCAGTCTGACTTGCGTGAGGTTATCCTCCACAAATGCAAGAAAAGAGAAGAGGCCCCGGTATGCAAAGAGTCCTTCCACGGACATCACTACACCCAAATCATTGTGAACTGCTGTTACAATTATGCGACAGCGAGAGAAGACCGGCAGTCTGCTTTCCAAAGGCTGTAACGACCAAGCTCAGAGGACGAAGCGCCTCCCGTCGTCTCTTACAACTCCGCTCAGAAAATCACCGCCGATGGAAGAAGGAAGAAGATGAACGTTTCCAGCCCGAAGATTTCAACCACTGTGACTAAAAAACTGTCGTCTAAACTGTTATCCACCATCGGAGTTTTCCAAGGTACCCATTCGAAGACGAAATCTACTACAATAGGAGATTCATCATCCACACTACTGGGGGTTACTGAAACTGGGGGTAGCACTCCTCAGAACATCCACGATAATTCGATATTCCAAGAAGATGAGCCTGGGAAAACAACTCTTCTGTCAGATACAGCAGATGCTGACGTCTCCGAGGACGTACACGACTCTCAAGATGAAGCAAGCTCTGATGTTGGGGGTACTATTACTTCTGAGTTCGAACCAGAGGAGAACATTCCCACATACCCCGACAACTTCTCGGTACAGGAGTATGACTCGGAGGGCACGTCCTCCACCGTTCCTTCCATCTCTCCTCATGTAAGGACAGTGTTCATAACGGACAGCAACCAAGGTGGTTCCAGTGATCGCCAATGCATCGACACTCTGGAGGCCATACTGCACGCCTTGGTCAAGTCTGTAGACGAGATCAAAGCAGCTCTTCCAACTCTACAAGAAGGGACGCCTGGCCGAACAAGCACGGGTCCCGCGGTCAATACGGACTCAAATTCAGTGGCACCAAACCTGGGCAATAATCCTCCTGAAATATCGGTTTCCACCGTTGCGGATGAAGCTAGAGAAGCAAGAAGAGAGGTCCAGGAGCTTCGAGCCATGTTTCATGCTTGAGAAAACTCTCAAGACCTCAGAATACGGCAACCATACCCTGCTGCATGGAGGGATGACCCCTTCCCACCAAGATATAAGTCGTTCAACATCAATCCTTATGATGGCAAGACCTCCGCAAGTCGGTACATCACTTACTTCGAGGCATTGGAAGGGGATTGGAAGGGGTCGCCTTCGACTGGTATCGCAACCTGCCAGACAACTGCATCCACTCCTTCGCCAGCTTCAAGCGCATGTTCTTGGACAGATTCTATGAAGTAGGACAAGACATCACAATGTCCACCCTCATGGACGTCATCCAAGGGGAGAAAGAGCTGACAAGAAACTATATTGAGCGATTTTGCCAAACTGTAATGAAGTTGCCGTCTGGTAACCCAGATTCCTCCTTGATTGAAATTTGCCAAAAGAGATTGCTCCCAACAATCAGTCTCTGGATGGACAAAAGTCAATTTAAGGACCGGAAGACGTTTATCATCAGTGCCACTAGCGCCAAAGAACGACTAATGAAGGCTCGCCAACTGGGATTGCACATCTCGGAGGGAGAGAACAAGGACAAGCGTCCTAATACCAACAACGACAATGGGGTAACTCCACCATCAATCCGGACAACAGGGGTAAGCAGGCTATGGTGGCCGACACAGCCCAGAAACCTGAGTCAAAAACGGCAGACAAATAATGGCCGTAAATAACCTACTCCTTAGAAGACGGCCACATCAAGCCCATCTTGGACATGCTCATACAAGAAGACAGAATTCAGCTCCCTCCACCAAGACGGGAACCTCGGCCAGCAGAAATGGAGAGCCCGAAGTACTGCCATTACCACCGCTACGTCTACCATGCTACACACGACTGCTACCAACTGAAACGATACATCCAACATCTCATCGATTCAAAGCTCTGGCCATTGATTTCGAAGAGGTAACCGTGGCAGCCAATATGGTGTCCGTACAATTTGGCATCTTTCCTCCAATAGAGACTCAAGACGGGGTGGTCCCCATCCCTTTGGCAACGAAGGAGGTTGCTAATCTTCCACCTCCTCGGGATCAGGCTGCTGGTCTAGTATCCCTCACCACATCACGAGAGAAAGTATTGTGGGTCCATCCGGACCTAGTACTTTAGGTGACTTAGTCCACACCACCTTCCATCCGCAAAAAGAAGAGTGGAAAAGTCAGATCCTGCCACACAATCTCGGCAGATGTCGAAGAAGTCACGGCTGTCGTTACCTGATCTGGGGCACAATCCCAACCTTTGGCCGATAACTCGGCTGAAGATCATCTGCCAGCTACTGGTGACGCTCCAGGACCTTCTCAGCCTCCGACGACCGACAAGCCTAGGCCGAAGGAGACTCGCTTTGACAAATCCCTCCGAAAAGAGGAACCTCAGGGGTTGGAAAGGCCCTACAACTTCGATATCTTGGCACAATTGGCCAACACACCGGCCAAATTGTTATTATACGAGCTCTTGAGACTCTCAAAGGATGTTTGCACGGCTTTGAGCAATGCGCTCTAAAATACCGACGCATATCTGGCTCAGGTCAACCTCACAAGAGAAAGCCCGCCTGCAAATCTCCAAGACATCGCTTGTACAGGAGCAATACACAATATTGTCTTCACTCAACAGGATATGCTCATCAAAACCAATCTCCACGATTGTCCTTTACACTATACCGGATACATCAGGGACGTAAAGGTGGACCGGATGCACATTGATCCTGGTTCTTCCATAAGCATCATCCCGAAGGGTCTGCTACATCATCTCCGCATTCTTATGCATCGCCTGACGCCAACAAGCACCACCATCAGCGGTTTCAATTCAGGCAGGAGCTACCCAATCGGGAAGATTCGCTTGAAGTGCCAAATTAGCGATCTCCAGTCAGAAGTAACCTGTTACCGTTGGCCCATTCCATGGTCACACCCGATTTCGATAATCAACATGTACTCAAGTCAATACACAAAATATACAAACTACTGCTAATCATTTCAGGAGATATGAAATCAATATCAACGAGCATTGTACTGCATCAGCAAAGCATTGACATCATCAAATCTGAAGTTGACTCATTTTATATTTTATTCTGTATTTTTATATTTTATTTAGTCTAGGATTTATTTTGTAAAATAAATTTGGTAATACTGGCTTAGGGTTATCCCCGTCCACAATTCCAAAAAGCCTATCCATTTTTCATTTATACATCTTTTACAAAATATTCCAAAATCTATTCTTACAAACTGTTTTGATAAAATATTTCAAAAAATCCTTTGACAGAACTCATAACCGAGTTCGGTCCGAGTTCGGTCCGAACTCTGTCCGAGTTCGATCAATTTGAATTCAAATGTTAGTTGCCTCCAAATCTGCGAGCAACGTCTCTATGCAAAATATTTGCATCAGAACTCTGCCCGAACTCTGTCCGAGTTCGGTCCCAGAAAACATCTATAAATAGAAGAGAAATTTTTATTTCAAATCACTCATTCATTCTTCATCTTCTCTTCTCTACTCTTCAAGTGTTTTCAAAACGTTCTAAAGCTTTTAAATTATACCTATACATCTCTTAGCCAAAAGCCAGTAATATCTGTGTTGATTTAGAGTTTTTGGTGTCCAAGAGTTGTAAAGAGGTCATTCCAAGTTCAGCAACTATTGTGTTGTGGAGCCGGTCGTGCGCTCGTCACCAAGCACGGTGTTGTGAAGCTGGTCGTACGCTTGTCACTAAGCACGATGTTGTAAGAGACTGCAAGCTCTCATTTAGCTTGTGCCATAGTGGATTAACATCGAGCAAGAGTACTTGAGACTGGATTAGTCCTCTCAGAGGGATACCAGTATACAACGCTGTGTCACTGAGTTTGATCTTTCTATCTCTTGCTGAATTTATTTACTGTCTCTTATTTTCTGCCATAGTTAATTTTTTAATTGGTGATTATTTACTGTCTCTATTCACCCCCCTCTAGAGGTGCTCAACGGTCCTACAATTGGTATCAGAGCAGGTTATATTTTTATATAACAGACCTCAGAGTATATATATATGGCAGCCGTGAAATCAATATTCAACGGTGAAGGGCAATCCACAAATAGACCCCCACTTTTTGATGGTACTAATTATACCTATTGGAAAACACGGATGACTTTCTTCTTAAAATCTCTTGACTTTGATCTTTGGTCTATAGTCATTGATGGTTATAAGAAACCAGCACCCACAGTGGTTGAAGGCCAGCTTATAGACAAGCCTCATGACAAATACACTGAAGCTGAGAAAGCTAAGGCTAGTCTAGATGCTCGTGCCATCAATGTACTATTCTGTGCAATTGACAAAACGGAGTTCAACAGAGTTTCAACCTGTAAGATGTCTCACAAAATTTGGAAACTTCTTGAGGTAACTCATGAAGGTACTTCCCAAGTGAAGGAATCCAAAATTAGTAGACTGACACAGGAATATGAATCTTTCAAGATGAAACACGGTGAGACAATTACACAGATGTTTACTCATTTCCTTGATATAACTAATCTTCTGCAATCTCTTGGAAAGAATTACAGCAATCATGAGAAGATCAACAAAATGCTGCGAGCTCTAACCAAGAACTGGAATCCAAAAGCCACAACAATTATTGAAGGAAACGATCTCACCACTATGTCCTTAGAAACACTGATGGGGAAGCTGATGAACCATGAACTTGATTTGCAAGAGTTTGAAGAAGCAACACCAAAAGAAAAATCTATTACCTTCAAAGCTCAAGCAAGAAAATCAACATACAATGACTCTGATGAAGAATCATCAAGTGATGATGAACAAGCCCTACTTGTGAAGAACTTCCAAAAATTTCTAAAGATTGAGAAATCAAACAGTAGAAAGAGAGATGTCCAAGAAAGTAATAAAGATGAAACCATTTGCTTTGGATGCAAGAAGATGGGGCGCATGAAGAAGGACTGTCCAACTTCAAAGAAAAGCAGTCCATATGACAGATCAAGATCAAGCAGAAAAGCAACATCTGGTCAAAAGTATGCCAACACAAGTATCTGGCATGAAAGTGATGCCAGTGATATAGAAGAAGAGGACAGACCCTGCGGAAATGCAAATGTCTGTCTTATGGCATTTGATAATGTATCTTCAAACCCTCTATATGATGATTTTACTTTCGATGAATTAGAAAATGCCTTTAGCGAATTACTTGAAGATCACAAAACTGTGCTCGACAAGTATAAGCAATCGCAAAAAGAGATTAAGGCATACACAACCGAGTTAGCTAGACTGTCCAATCTTATTGACGATATTAAAGAGACGTCTACTACCAGTAACACGGAAGAGATAGCCAAACTCAAGGTAGACTATCATGAGGCTATCCTCAAAATTGAAAAGAAAGAAAGAGACTGTGTCAAGATGCAAAAACTATATGACATAGAGAAGAAGAAGCACCTAGTAACAGAACAAAGACTCTCAGATATGACTGCTAGATATGAAGAGTCTATTGCGATTTCTAAAAAGTTAGAAATCAAGTTAGGCAAACAGGTAATACCTGTGACATAGCCTATGTTTAGTCCTAATGCTAAGCATACACCTAAGAGGACTAAAAATTAGAAAGCACAGAAGAAACACGACTGTCACCATGCTTTCACTTATAGGTTCTCCAAGAAACCAAACAAGCATGTAAACACAGTTTTGGCAACATCTGGTTCTAAACTTACTTGCACTTATTGTGGCACGCATGGACACATATTACAGTATTGTTTGGCAAGGAAGCTTGTTGACAATCACACTTTATTCTGGAGGCCTAAAACTAATCAGAATGGACCCTTCAGTAAATGGGTACCAAAGGATTCATCTACTTGTCTTGTAGGTGGACCCTCAACCCTCTCATGCTAGAAGTAAATGGATCCTCGATAGCGGATATTCGCGACACATGACCGGTGATGCATCTTTGTTCGCTACGCTATCGATGAAGAAAGAAGGATATGTCTTCTTCGGAAATAACTTGAGAGGTAATATTATTTGTAATGGTACTGTAGGTATTTCTCCTTATACAGTAATAAAAGATGTTTGTCTAGTAACAGAATTGAAACATAACCTACTGAGCATAAGTTATTTAGCTGATAACGGTTATGGTATCAATTTTGTGAAAGATAAATGTACCATATATGATATGTCATCTGGTGATCCCGTATATAAAGGGATTAGAGAAGACAATATTTATGTTTTCTTTTTGGAAAATATTAATAATGCAGGTAGATGCCTAGTAGCTAATCTAGATGAAAGCTGGCTATGGCACATGAGACTAAAACATGCAAATATGGATACTATCTCACGACTCAGTACTAAAAAGTTGGTAAAAGGACTCCCTAAAATTCCATTCAAGAGAGATATGGTATGTGTTGATTGTGAAAAGAACAAATCACATAGATCCACTTTTAAATACATCAACGCTATAAGTACTTCCAGACCTTTGCAGTTAATTCATATGGATTTATTTGGACCTAGTAGAGTCTCTAGTCTTGGCGCTAAGCTCTACGCTTTTGTTATTGTTGATGATTTCTCTCGATTTACTTGGGTTTACTTTTTATCAAACAAAAGTGATGCTATTTTTGAATTTCAAATATTTTATAAAAAGGTACAAAACGAAAAGGGCTTCAAGATTACTCGTATCCGAAGTGATCATGGTGGCAAATTCGTAAATTCTGATTTCATAAAGTTTTGTGATGATAGTGGATATTACCATGAATTTTCTTGTCCTAGAACTCCCCAACATAATGGTGTTGTGGAGCGGAAGAATCGTACTCTAAGCGAAATGGCTAGAGTCATGCTAAATCAGCATAATCTTCCTAAGTATTTTTGGGCAGAAGTTGTTAGTATAGCCTGTCATGTTTTGAATAGGGTGTTAATTCGACCAATCTCAAAGAAAACACCATATGAGCTTTGGTTTGGAAGAATTCTAAACATTTCTTATTTTAAAGTTTTTGGATGTCGCTGTTTTATCCTGAACACCAAGGATAACTTGGGTATGTTCAACTCGAAAGCAGATGAAGGAATATTTCTCGGATATGCTGCTAAGAGTAAAGGATATAGAATTTTTAATAAAAGATCTATGATTGTTGAAGAATCTATTAATGTTACTTTTGATGAGCTGAATAGTCACAGATCTAGCGACAGTGATGATGAAGAGACACATGCAATGACTGAGAAGAATTCTGTAGAAGATCTGACCCAGAAGTTTGATTTATTAAAATTCTTGCCAGATCATCCAGAAACACTCATTATAGGTGATGTATCTAAAGGTGTAAGTACACGTTCCTCTCTTAAAAATTTTGATATAGCAGCAAATGTAGCATTCATTTCTCAAATAGAACCTAAGAATATAGACGATGCTTTTTCTGATGAGTTTTGGATTCATGCCATGCAAGTGGAACTAAATCAATTGGAGAGAAACCAAGTTTGGGAACTCGTTCCTAAACCTATTGGTCAATCGATTATTGGTACGAAATGGGTGTTCCGAAATATACTCAGTAAAGATGGACAAGTTCTACACAACAAAGCACGTCTAGTGGCACAAGATTATAATCAAGAAGAAGGAATTGATTATGACGAGACTTATACTCCTGTTGCTAGATTTGAAGCCATCTGCATGTTTTGTGCATTTGCATGCTTTAATGATTTTAAATTATTTCAAATGGACGTAAAAAGTACATTTTTAAACAGTTTTTTAAAAGAGAAAGTTTTTGTGAAACAACCCCCTGGTTTTGAAGATTTTAAAAAACTTGATCACGTCTTCAAGCTTAAGAAAGCACTATATGGACTCAAACAAGCACCTAGTTCTTGGTACGAATGCCTAAGTGCCTTCTTACTTGATAATGGTTTTTTAAAAGGTAGAGTTGATACTACCTTGTTTATCAAATATCTGAATGATGATATTCTCCTTGTGCAAATTTATGTAGATGACATAATATTTGGTTCTACTAACGAAAAACTTTGTCAAGATTTTGCTAAGTATATGCAGAGTGAATTTGAAATGAGTATGATGGAAGAGCTAAACTTCTTCCTAGGACTAGAGATCAAACATCACTCAAAAGGAACGTTCATCAACCAAGCTAAGTACACAAAGGACATACTGAAAAAGTATGACTTCAAAAACGGAAAGCCAATCGGGACTCCTATGGCTACATCTACAAAGTTTGATTCTGATGAAAGTGGCAAACCTATCGATCAGCATAAGTATCGAGGTATAATTAGTAGTTTATTATATTTAATTGCTAGTCGTCCTGATATAATATTTAGTGTTTGTATTTGTGCACGTTATCAGGCAAATCCTAAGGAATCACATCTAAGTGCCGTTAAGCGTATCTTTCGATACCTTAAAGGAACTTCTACAGTTGGCTTATGGTATCCTAAAACTAAATCCTTTGACCTGATAGGTTATTCGGATGCGGATTTTACGGGATGCAAAGTGGACCATAAAAGTACCAGTGGCACATGTCATTTTCTAGGAAAGGCCTTAGTCTCCTGGTTGAGTAAAAAGCAAAATTCTGTAGCATTATCAACTACTGAGGCTGAGTATATCGCCGCAGATCATTGATGTGCTCAAATTTTATGGATGAAACAAACCCTGGAAGACTATAGTCTGTACTACACTAAGATTCCTATATTGTGACAACACTAACACATTAAATCTGACTAAGAACCCTATTTGTCACTCACGCACAAAGCACATAGAGATACGACATCATTTTCTACGTGATCATCAACAACACGGGGATATCTGTTTAGAATTTGTTGACACAGATCATCAACTAGCAGACATATTCACAAAACCATTGGCTGAAGATCGGTTTAACACATTGAGGCGTGAGCTCGGTATACTTGCATTTTCAGATTCATAATGTAATATGGTAGTTAATTTTAATTTTATAACTTGCAACTTTGACATTTATTTAACGGACATTTTTTTGGGTACAAGCCTAAAAAGGGTCTGTCTGTCAACACGACAACGGTCGAAGCGAAGCGGTACTTAAGAGTTCCCCGGTGAACCTCCGTTAGCTGGGACAGAACCCTTACAGTTAACCCATTAATAATGTACGTTACTAAATACAAAGTCAAAAGTCATAAAATTAATTTTTAACCACCAGAACTGTATTTACTGTCTCGGGAATACAAGTAGCCGAACTCGGGCCGAACTATGACCGAGTTCGGGCCGAATTTGGACCGAGTTCGGTCGGCGCTGTTATGTTTCCAGAAACGAACAGCCGACCCTAACCCCTTTATATACCCCTCTTTCTCTACTCTTTTTCACTCACCAACTCGAGATTACTTCTCCTTTCTCCTAGAAACTACTTCATACTCCTCCTTAGCAAGCATCCTAGGTAATTTGGTGGGCTACCCAATCTCTTATTCTTCCTCCGCTTTAAAGGTAATCTACTTCCTTTCCTTCTATTTTTTCAAATGGCTCATAAGCGTCAGAGGGCATCTACTTCCCAAGGCGGATCCTCCTCTTCGGATTATACTCCGGCTCGTCTATTCAGTCCAGCACGACCCTTAGGCTCAGAGGATTACGACTAAACCCTATTCCCCGACAAGGAATTCTCTGACCTATGGTTCGACTCTTTTTCCGGACGTAGAATTTGTTATGGAGCTTTTGTTAATTTCACAATCTTTTCTGAATATGCACCTACTTTTGACCATCTCGGCTACCAAGAATTTTTCGAAGTAGCCGTTTTTTTGATAATGCCGTCAGGATGTTTTACTGCAACTTGCAAGTAAAACCCAATGGTAACTTTTATTCTTGTGTTGCTGGGCAAGAATTAGAGTTCAGCGCTACTGACATTAGTGAATTCTTCTATGTTCCTGATGTTGGTGCTGCTTTGGTGGACATTAACCATGTCCAATTTCTCGAGGATGTCACCCTTGCTTCTTTCAAGGAACATATTTGTCATCCCAACCCCGTTCCTCGAAGAGTCTTTTCTATGAATCTAAATCAAAACTTTTATAAACTTCATCGATTTATTTTCTCTGTTCTCCTCCCTAAGAAAGGATCTACAGACGAGATCACTTTCTTAGAAATCTCCGCCATGTATCACATTCAATTTGGAATTCCTTTTTCTATTCCAAAGACCTTGATGGACTGGATGCTGAACTGCAGAAATGCAGGACGCAACCTAGTATATCCTATGCACTTGGCAGCCATCTTCCGCAGGTTTGATATTGACCTTCAAAGCTGTGTCTACTCCTCCACTCCTATTGAGCTCACCAGATCCCGCAGATACCCTGCTCCACCTCTGCCACCTGGTGCTCAGCCTGCTTCAGACATCGGTGCCGAGGCTCCTGCTCCTGCTCAAGCCCCTGCTCCGGGATTTGATCCAGGTTTCTATCAGAGATTCGATGACTTTGTTGCTCTTTCAGCACAGCGTCATCAATCTTATGTTGACTCGGAGTTCTGTCACATTTATCAGGCCCAGGTATTTTGGAACGGACTTGCGGATCTCCACTACAGTCTATATCATGATCCAGTCCGTCCCGTCACCATTCTGCCTCATCCAGACTTCCCTGGACCTCGATTTGGAGACGAGGCATCTTTTCAGTACTTCGATCCCACTGCAGCCTACTTTCCTACAGAGGCCCCTGGCGGTAATGACGCTACTTTGTGACGAGAATTCAGCTGCTGGTTATGGATAGGAGTTAGTTGATGATTTTATGCCATGATGTAGTTTTTCTTTTATGTCTAAACATCATAGTTAGACATTTTAGAATTTTTGATTGTACTTTGGATTAGTAGTAGAACATGTTATTTCAGCACTTTTATTTCAGTACTAGTTATCTGTCTCTGTTATGTCTATGGTACTTTATCATTTCACTTTGTCTGTTGAATTTTTTGTTGGCTTCACATATTACGGTGGAGCCAAGTTCATTTTTATATTGACAAAGGGGGAGAATGAGTACAAATACCATAACAAAACAAGCAAGCATTCAAACAAATTCTTTGCTCAGGTATTTATTTGTTATTTTTAAAAAAAGATATATTTTGGTATAGACTCAAGTTTTGTCAATTATCAAAATGGGGGAGATTGTTGGCCCATTCCATGGTCACACCCGATTTCGATAATCAACATGCACTTAAGTCAATACACAAAATATACAAACTGCTGCTAATCATTTCAGGAGATATGAAATCAATATCAACGAGCGTTGTAATGCATCAACAAAGCATAGACATCATCAAATCTGAAGTTGACTCATTTTATATTTTATTCTGTATTTTTACATTTTATTAAGTCTAGGATTTATTTTGTAAAATCAATTTGGTAATACTGGCTTAGGGTTATCCCAGTCCACATTTCCAAAAAGCCTACCCATTTTTTATTTATACATCTTTTACAAAATATTCCAAAATCCTTCCTTACAAACTATTTTGATAAAATATTTCGAAAAATCCTTTGACAGAACTCATAACCGAGTTCGGCCCGAGTTCGGTTCGAACTCTGCCCAAGTTCGGTCAATTTGAATTCAAATGTTGGTTGCCTCCAAATCTGCGAGTAATGTCTCTATGCGAAATATTTGCATCAGAACTCTGCCCGAACTCTGTCCGAGTTCGGTCCCAGAAAATATCTATAAATAGAAGAGAAATTTTTATTTCAAATCACTCATTCATTCTTTATCTTCTCTTCTCTACTCTTCAAGTGTTTTCAAAACGTTCTAAAGCTTTCAAATTATACCTATACATCTCTTAGCCAAAAGCTAGTAATATCTGTGTTGATTTAGAGTTTTTGTTGTCCAAGAGTTGTAAAGAGGTCGTTCCAAGTTCAGCAACTATTGTGTTGTGGAGCCGGTCGTGCGCTCGTCACCAAGCACACACTACAACAGAAATACCTTTTAATGACGGCTAAAAACCATCATTAATGACAAACCATGACGCTTTTTTCCTAAAGCAAGCGTGATGAAAACGGGTGTTATAAATGTTTTTTAAAAGCGTCATAAATAAAAACGTCATGAATATGATGAGTTTCTGCTACACTTATTTTTAGCGTAGTTTGAAAGCGTTATGAATAGATAATCTATATAGACTCAATTCAGCACATTTATAACGCTCAATTCTGCACATTTATATATTACTTTCCAAAAAATTATAGATCAATGCTCAATGTTGCTCAATTCAATTTTAAAACATTCATTTTAAACCATATTCACAAGAAAACATCTAAATGTTATAAAGTACCATTTAATCCATTTACAAATATACATAATATATATCACCATCTTCATTACATTTTTTCAAAATAGGACATCCAAATACATATATCAGAACCATTCCACAGCATATTTTCACATTCAATATTATTGTTCTTCTGAAGACCAGTCGGGGCTTCAATCACACTAAAAGCATTCCTTTGCAGCTTCACCTCTATGCCATTTGTTAGGACCTGCAATTCACCAGTCACAGAATTAATTACTGCTCAACTATTAATACAAAAATCAAAATCGTGCAAGTAGAGTTGATTAGATTTCAGGGTACTATGGCAAGAGAAATAGAATAAGAAAAGGCACCCATGGTCTATTTAACACGGACATCGTTCGACGTAACACAGATCCGACAACGCACCTATGGTCTATTTAAGACTACATCCATCTCTTCTCCAAATTTAGTCTCTAAATCTCTAAATCAAAACAATTAAGAGTATTAGAGATAGTATAAAATCTATAAGTATTAAAATTATAAATCACTAAATCTTTAGAGGTAGGTTTACACGAACCTGTAGGTACATAGAGAATTAGCTAAAGACCAAAAAAACTGAAGCCTTTTTTCTGAAGACCATATGTTTGTCTACCTGGTCAAACTTGCCACTGAAACATCAGCACTGCAGCAGTTAGGAGAAATACTAAATTGAGAGTCTAAGAGATCAAACATGTGAGATGAGCCCATAACAAGCTCATCTTGTCAAATTGATATGTTTCTAACAGTCAAACCTACCAAAAGCTGAAAGCAAAACTCCGGAAGTGGCAGTAAAAGTAAAATGTGAGACAGTCTTCTAGTTCAAATCTAAGACAAATGGTACATTCTTATATATAAGTACTAATATGAGCAACATGAGGCAAATGTCAATGATCGAGCCACCTCGCCCCAGGCATAAAACCGGAGGGATCCATTGACAATTAAATAGCAAATAGGACATCTCAGATTCCCGACTAAAGTGATCCACAAACATAAAATCCTTATGGCTCAGTATAGCAACAGTTAAAAAAAATTGAAAGAACATTGCCAGTGTAACAATACCAAAGAAATTGGTGAGAAACAGGTATCATTGTCATTAATGTCTCAACCTTTAGTAGGTCACCAATGACAGTATGGCACACAACTCTTAACCCCTCTCTATGAACACATCTATCAAATTTCAACAAACATAAGTTGACCTATTATCCATCACTCTTATCAATAGGTGAGAAATTCCCTAAAAAAACATATTACAGACACGACTAGCCTGCTCAAAAAGCAAAAATTTCCAGTCCCCGGGGAAGAAAATTTAAATTACAGGATAAGCATTTGGATCTCATGATTAACGACGGTCGATATCAAAAGTAATAACTATAAATTGTCTAATTTGAACAAATAGCAAATATATTTGAGGGAAAATACAACTAAAAGCAAGAGTGAAACAAATTCAAAATTTTAATTAACTGAAATTTATAGACTTTAAGACATTATTACCTCCTCAGCTCAATTTGAGAATAATCAATCTCTTCAACAATCATAGCCTCCTCATGTTCATTGGTTGCAATTATCTCTCCAAACTGACAAGCAGAGGAGGAAAGGCCAGAAAGTTTAGATGAATACACATGTTTTGATTGCAAAAAGCACAATAATTTGCGAGTTACAAACACTTCTAAATGTGGATGTCAAGTAATAAAATAGGCCAAAGAAAACAATATTCTTGTTTGGTTTCCACTTACAGGTCCAACAAGCATTGAGTGACCCCAAGCAATGTAGCTAGAACCAGAATCTCGAGCAGGTGAGCAAGTTGCCACAAATAACTGAAAGACAAAGATGCTCATAAGAATTAAGACCTACTTTCAGGTAATTTTCACTGTGGTTAAATCAATGAAGGTCGTTCCAATTATCTAAAGCAAAATCAGGGTAGTTAAACCAAAAACCTGAAGAAACTTACATTTGTTTTAAGGACTGATGGAGTTTAGACAAGAAGTATAAGTTCTTGTGTGTCTAAATAGGTAAAGGTCATCTGTTTAAACAAGCAAGATTATAAGCATCAGTATCAGAATCTCGGTGGCAAGTTTGATGTTTTTCCAAGACACAACGCCATCAAAACATTGCTTTAAAACAAAGAGGCCATATGGTTCTTAACCAAGTAAGCTTGTCTACTATGATCAACTAGAAAGTTTAGCCCTTCCACAATTCACAAATAACAGAGAAGCTAAAAAAAAAGCCACATTGGAAGAAAAATTGAAGTAAAACTCACCGAGGGGATTGACCTCGCTGCCGTACCCGTGCACCCTGACCACCTCCTCGAATATGAGCGCGGCGTCCCTTGGCACCCCGTACCACGTCTTCCCAGCCCCCATATACAGATAATTCAGGCTGTGCAGCTCGTGGTCCTCCACGTGCTACGCGAACCAGCTGAACAGCATGGCGACGTAGACCATAGGCGAGGTCACCCCGGGGATGTCCTCCCTCATGAACCTCAGCAGCGAGCCCTTGGACCTCGAGACGCCCCTCATGTTCTACGCGCTCTCCCCGACGTTCCCCGCGCCTTCGGCGGTGGAGGCTGGGATAGGCGAGAAGCCGGAGCCGGGCATGTCGTTGGCGTACTCGACGGAGAAGGGCGGTCGGTGCAAGCCTTCCAGAAGAGGGACTCGGTCTCGAGCGGGGTCAGAGTCGGCACGAGCCTTCCAAAGGAGAGGAGCTTCTTGAGGTGGGAGCGCTCGAAGTGCTTGGCCTTGGACTCGAACTGGGGGAGGGTGTAGGTCTCGCCGCTCTGCCAGATGGGCTTCTGGACGGGGCAGGGGCGGCGGGGGCAGAAGCCGATCTGCTGCTGGCACGTGGTAAAAGTGGGGGCATCCAGCGTCGCCTGGTCCAGCGCCAGGCCGATCACCCTCTCCAGCCCCTGTCTGCACTCCCTGCTCGCCGTGACGCCGGGGCCCGACACGAGCCTCAGCACCCAGAACAGGGCCCTGCAGGAGAACGCCGCCCTCCCTATCAGGACGACCCCGTACAGTAGAGGGAGGCTTCTTCTCCGCAGAGCTCCCAGTAATTTCTGCTCGGACCCGATTTCTTCATCCTTCTCTTCTCAAAACCCTAACCCTAATTTTTTTTTTGATGGAGAAAGGAAGAAAGAGAGTTGAAGTCTGTTAAGGAAAGAGACGACGAATGGTATTTCAAATATATTAATATGTTTGTAAAATATTACAAGTTTGCCACCGCTTATCACCAAGCACGGTGTTGTAAGAGACTGCAAGCTCTTATTTAGCTTGTGCCATAGTGAATTAACATCGAGCAAGAGTACTCGAGACTGGATTAGTCCTTTCAGAGGGATACCAGTATACATCGCTGTGTCACTGAGTTTGATCTTTCTATCTCTTGCTGAATTTATTTACTGTCTCTTATTTTCTGCCATAGTTAATTTTTTAATTGGTGATTATTTTTCCGCTGCACATACACACTCTATTCACCCCCCTCTAGAGGTGCTCAACAGTCCTACAGTTACGTCATAGATGCGGACACTTCTTACAACATCCTCTTGGGGCGCCCTTGGATACACGATTATGTGATCGTGCCTTCCACGCTACACCACTGCTTCAAGTACGTCGACAAACACGGCTTTGGGAGGACAGAATTTGCCGACATCGATCCCTTCAAAGGAGTCGAATTCTACTACTTGGATTCCTGCCTATACGAGAAGTCGAAGAGGTACCTGGATGAAGATGAACAAGCTCGAACTGAGACGACCTCAGGACCAGAAGAACCTCTAACGATCCACCTCCAAGCTCACAAACCTGGTAAATCCGTACCCCTTAAAATCGCTCTGCGTAAGGATGCGATCAGCCTCTCGGCACAAGAAGGGCAAATGATAATCCAGCTGCCAAGGTCCAGCCGAGCGCCGAGACCCACAACGGAGTCAATGACAATCAGGTTACCGAGAGTTAGCCAGCCACAAGCAGAGAAGTTCAACCCCTCTGACAAGCCAATGACGATACGTCTTCCCAAGAAGAATCGTCATCCCGATGCAAAGTCTGAGGCTTCTAGCGAACCAACAACTCCCTGCCCAGCATCAAGTACCAAACTGGGGGTCGCTAGCAAACCAACTACTCCCCGTCTAGCATCGAGTACCAAACTGGGGGTCGCTAGTTTGCCAACAACTCCACGTTCGGCTCCACCAACAGAACCCCTGATGATCAAGCTGCCCAGGTCATCCTCTCAGTCTTTATTTATACAGGGGGTGGCCAAAGAAGAACCGGAACTGGCCAAATATGTGGCTGCCCATACTGATGTTCCCTCTGCAGATGATGTAATCCCGCTAGAAAAGATACCTTACTTCATCAATAAAGGGCTATCTTTGAACTACCTCGAGCTTAATAAGCTTTGTACAATGTATGCTATAGAACACGGTATAGGCACTCACCTACACACACATGTGACAAATGTTTACACCACAAAGCAGCTTACTCCAATGGAAGACGCTTACCGCATAATCGAGGGAGGGGACCATCCAATCATCTTCGGCCGAAAGGATGATCCACAGCCCTTCACCATAGAGAAGGTCGATCTCGAATCAAATGCCGGAAGACTGCCTCTGTATCTCTATAGCCCCCAATCCAAATACCTTATGCAAAAATAGGGGTATGATTTGGAGACTACGCCAGGCTTTAACTACGGCACCGGTCGACGATTACCTTTAAAGCCGGCAGTCCCGACTGGCAAACCACGGGACTACTACAGCAAGACACGATGTGGATTAGGGTATGTCACGCCCACAACGACACCTAAAATTTCAGATGAGGAATGCGACTGGCATTCACATTCAACCGGGTCACCAACTTATGATTCGGATAAAAGCATCGGAGACGTGTTCAGACAAGTCCTGTCAGTCAATATGGAATTCGCCGACGCTTATGAAGAAGATAAAGACATCCCTGAAATCCTTGAGTTAGAGCCGTGGGCCCAACAGCTGGATACGCAATAGAAAAAGCAGTTCGAACAGAGAGAACCTCCTACCGAGGATGAGGTTGTACAGGTCGACCTCGGCAGCGAATCTTCTCCAAAACCAATCTTCATCAGTAAAAGCCTAACAGACGAAGAGCGAGAATCGCTACTGGAACTTGTCAAAGAATATATTGATTTATTTGCCTAGAGTTATGAAGACATGCCAGGACTAAACCCTGAGGTTGCCCTTCACAAGCTCAACATTCACCCAGATATAAAGTCGGTCAAGCAAAAACAGCGACGCTTTCGCCCGGGCATCATGGATGCAATCGAAGTCGAAGTCAACAAACTGATAGCCAGTGGCTTCATTCGTGAAGAAGAACATCCAGACTGGGTAGCCAACATAGTACCGATCCTAAAGAAGAATGGAAAGATTCGAATCTACATCGACTTTCACAATCTGATCGAGGCATGTCCCAAAGATGAATTCCCCCTCCCTATCACAGACATCATGATTGATAACACATGCAGCTTTGAACGCATGTCATTCATGGATGGTGTCTCGGGGGACAACCAAATCAAGATGTCTTCCAACGACGAGAAGCATACATCATTCCGAACACCGATAGGCACATATTGCTACATAGTTATGCCTTTTGGTTTAAAGAATGCTGGCGCCACATATCAAAGAGCCATGAGTATAATCTTCAGAGACAACTTGCGCAAGTCTGTAGAGTGCTATGTTGATGATATCGCCGTCAAGAGTCGCTATAAGGAAGACCATCTGTAGGATCTGAGGATGGTATTCAACCTAATGCGAACGCACAACTTGAAGATGAATCACATAAAATCCTTCTTGGGCGTATCCAGCAGAAAATTCTTGGGTTTTATTATTACTGCCCAGGGAATTTATGTAGACCCAGAGAAGACGAAGGCAATTATGGATATGGATCCCCCAAGAAATCTCTGCGAACTCAAAGGCCTTCAAGGAAGGCTAGCTTACATTAGAAGGTTTATTTCTAACCTCTCCGGGCGATATCGACCATTCATCCATCTCATGAAGAAAGGCATCTCGTTCATATGGGATGAAGAATGTTAACATGCCTTTGACAGCATCAAAGAATATTTGTCGAACCCTCCAGTCCTGGTGGCCCCGGTTGCCGAGAAACCATTCTTAATGTATGTACGAGCAATAGAGCATTCCTTTGACGCTCCGCTGGTGCAAAACAACTATGTAGGCCATGAATAAGCTATATATTACCTCAGCCAAATGATGATCGGGCCAGAGCACAGATATACTGCTGTGGAGAAGGAATGCCTCGCCCTGGTGTTCGCCATTCAAAAGATACGGCACTATGTCACGGGGCAAACCATACATGTGATATCACGAGTCAACCCCCTCAGGTTCTCATGAATAAACCAGGGGCACTCAGCTCCAGCCTCGCCACATGGGCAATATTGTTGTCTCCCTATCATATGGTCTTCGTCCCGTAAAAGGTTGTTACAGGTCAAGCTCTGGCAGACTTTTTAGCATCCCACCCAGGCTCAGAGTCGTCCATAATATATAAAGGAATCCCAGATGAGCTTGTCGACTCACATGTGGCCTCCTACGTCGATATATGGCGAATGTTCTTCGATGGTGCTTCGAGAACTGGACCCAAGGGCAACATCGTCGTTGGAGTCGGGGTGGTGTTGATTTTTCCCTTCGGAATGATGATCAATCGCACTTACTCCCTCACGGAACCTTGCTCTAACAATGTGGACGAGTACAACGCTTTGGTCATTGGCCTCCAACTTGCAAGAGAGCTGGGGGTAGAATATCTTGAAGCATACGGCGATTCGAAGTTAATCGTCAATCAGATCCGAGGTTCGTACGAAGTCCGCCATGAAGGCATTATCCCCTATCACCAAATAGCGATCAACATTATTTCGTCATTTGATGGATTATTCATCGAACACGTTCCCAGTCTCTAAAACATCGAAGCCGATGCCCTAGTCGGCCTTGCCGCTTCCCAAGCAGTGCCAAACCATACTCATCATTCGGTTGACGTGATAGGCCACGAACTGGTCTGTCCCAAAAACAACGTTCAATTCGTGGCAAGTTATTCCACTCAGACGATCGACGAAGCATCAGACTGGAGACAACCATTCATAGACTTCGTAGTCTACGACATCCTGCCTGAGAATCCAAAGGAAGCCACTTCCATCAGAAGGCGTTCTCTCAGATTCTTCTACAATACAGAGACGAAAATGCTGTATCGGTGATCTTACGATGGGTTATTGTTTCGGTGTCTGTCAAATACAGAAGCCAAAGAAGCCGTACGCGAAGCTCATGATGGTGTCTGCGGGGCCCATCAGCCTGGCCCTAAATTGCAAGACCGTCTTCGCCGAATGGGCTACTACTGGCCCACGATGGTAGCAGATGCGATAGACTATGCAAGAAAGTACAAAGCCTGCCAAGTCCACGTGGACTTTATCCACCAACCATCCGAGTTTCTACATCCGACAGTGGCATCCCGGCCATTTGAAGCATGGGGAATGGGCATCATCGGTCCGATTACTCCACCTTCCTCCCGAGGACATCGCTTTATACTCACAATCAGGGATTACTTCTCCAAATGGGCGGAAGCTGTTCCGCTTGAAGAAGTCAAAACTTTAAACGTGATCAGCTTCCTCGAGCATCACGTCATCTATTACTTTGGACTGCCCAGAAGGATCATCCATGATAATGGTCTGCAGTTTACAAGCCACGCCTTCTATCGGTTCTACAACAAGCATCGCATCCAGAATATTGCTTCAATACCATACAATCTGGCAACGAATGGGTTGGCAGAAGCATTCGACAAAACAATCATCAAACTTCTCAAAAAGTTTGTGTCTTCCAACAAACGCGACTGGAACGAGAAGCTTGGTGAATGCTTATGGGCATACCGTACTATAGTCCGAACAACCACTGGAAACACGCTATTTTCTCTAGTATACGAAAGTGAGGCAGTCCTCCCATTGGAGACTCAAATACCCTCGCTTCGCGTCGCCCTTACTTACCAATTGACGATGGACAATAACTACCGTCGCCGACTACAAGAGTTGGAGCCTTAGATGAAAAGCGCCTCCTGGCTCAGCAAAGGATCGAGCTATACCAAGCACGCATCTCCGGAGCCTTCAACAAGAAGGTTAGAATCAGAACATTCCAGGTAGGTGATCTCGTTCTGGCAGTTCGGAGGCCGATGGTTATGACTCACAAAACCGTCGGCAAGTTCCAGCCAAAGTGGGAAGGTCCGTTTATCATCGAGGCAGTATTCTCCAACGGTGCTTACCACCTCGTAAAACAAAATGGAGAATTGCTCATGTTGCCCGTCAACGACAAGTTCCTGAAGAAATATTATGTCTAAACGACATTTTTCAGATTATCGAGTCATGTACCTGCTGGTACCGCTGAACTCGCAATCACAGAATTCCATATTATCGAGTTATGTACCTTTCATTACCGCTGAACTCACATTCTCCAAATCCTAGATGATCGTGTTATGTACCCTTCGGTACCGCTGAACGCACATCCTTCTTCCACGAATATTCCAGATTATCGAGTTATGTACCCTTCGGTACCGCTGTACTCACATCCTTCTTCCACTAATATCCAAAATTATCGAGTCATGTACCCGCTGGTACCGCTGAACTCATATACACAAAATTTCAGATCCTTGAGTCATGTACCCGCTGGTACCGCTGAACTCATATTCACAAAATTTCAGATCCTTGAGTCTTGTAACCGCTGGTACCACTGAACTCATATTCACAAAATTCCAGATTATCGAGTCATGTACCCAGTGGTACCGCTGAACTCACATTCTCCAAATCCCAGATTATTGAGTTATGTACCTTCTGGTACCGCTGAACTTATACTTTGATTCCAAAATTCCTGGATTATCGAGTTATGTACCCGCTGGTACCCCTGAACTTATATCCCGATCACTCTTTGGAGGAGAAAGTCATGTATAACCATACCTCTGAACTTTTCTCCTGAAAGAACTCCTTCCTCATGATCCACTACTCGTACTCCTAGTACACAAAAAGGGTAACAGATCCACAAATTTCTAAAACGACCATGTCGATGTAACCTCTGAGTCGTCTCAATTCCGCCAAAAAAATAAATCACCCCTCTACATAGAACTTTCATGTCCTCATTACCTCTGAGTCGTTCTATGTACCCCCTTCATTGAGCCCACTCCTGCCATGTCCTCATTACCTCTGAGTGGGAAGGCTCCATCGAAGAAACCCTCATGCTTGCCATTTCCTCATTACCTCTGAGTAAGTATGTTGATTCCCTTTTGACTTATTATCTGTACCCACAATCGGAGTACGCAAAGGATAATAGGTCCACAAATATCCTCCGTTGAGTTCACTCCTGCCATGTGCTCATTACCTCTGAGTAGGAAGATTCTACGGTGAAAAAACCCTCATGCTTGCCATGTCCTCATTACCTCTGAGTAAGTATGTTGGTTCCCTTTTATCCTATTATCCGTATCCTAAGCTAGGGTACGCCGAGGATAATAGGCCCACAAATATCCTTTGCTAAGTTTCTTATTACAGGCCAATCATTTCCTATCATGCCCGGGGAGCCCAGCTGCTCCATGGCATTCTTTCTCCCGATACCGGAAACGTCCATGACCACCTTACCGTGGAACTGTTCTAGGTTTCCCCAATCAAACTTGTTATCCGTACCTAAAACCAAAGTATGCCAAGGATAACAGGTCCGCAAACAAGTCCCCCATGCGGGGCAAATACCACCATAACACCACAAGCACAACAAGCAGTACAAATAAAGGGTAAAATAAATCATACTCTTTTATTTGGAAGCCAAAAACCATTATATATTTTAGGACCATGTTCCTCTCAAAAAAAAAGAAAAAAAGGGAGAACATAACAAAAGAATAAAGGCCAACTATGGCTCGGCATTACAAAATTCCAGGAGGCGGTTTCTCACCAAGTTAGTCCCCCGTTCTAGCCGCTGTCTAGCTCGACGCTCAGCCTCCTGGGACAACTGCTCCGCATCATCCAAGTACATATGTGCCCGCCAATCCCCCTCAAACTCCTTTAGGGCACATTCCAGATTAGCAGAAGCTCCGGAAACCCTTTCGGCATCCTGAACAATCAGCTCCTTGTCAGCACGAGAAGCTTCAAGCTCAGACTCCAAGAAGGCCAGCTTCTTCTGAAGCTCGAGAATCTGCTCCCTGGTAGCGGATATGCCCTGGGTGGCGACCGTCTCCCGAGCCCTGCAACCCTCACTCCGGTGGCTCAGCTGGTCGTACAAAAGAGATAGGTCGCCAAGGTCCTTTGCTATAGCCGTCTTAGATACATCTCGCGCGAGCCTTATCTTCTCCAGGGTGGTGGTGAGGAACTCCCTCTCCTGACCAATTGCTGCAGACAAATCAGCTTGTCGCAGCATTTGAAACTGGGCCATCAGTTGATCAGCCTCCAGCAGCTTGGTCTCCAGAAGCGCGGCTATCCCTTCCCCGCCAGGAAGGGTTTTGAGAATGTTAATCTGGCCCTGGGCGCATTGTCGGGCCAAGGTGAAAGAAGTTCCCCGCTCCACAGCAGCGTCTACTCTCCTCTTCAAATGGCGATAGAAGCTATCAACCACATCCTGCGATACCTCATCCAGAACTTCTATAGAGGACAGTGTCAGAGGAAGTATGGCCGACAGTGTCGAGGAAGACGCAACAGAACCTGCCACCCCTGCCACAAGGGAAATAAATTCTGAGTGAAAGGACGCCTGAACAGCGGCCAATTCCTCCTCCGCGGCCCGAATGATTTGGATACTCGATAAAGCTGAGAGGTCAACCCCCAAAGTCATACGAGCAGAGGAAGATACAGGGGCCATTGCCCTTTGTTCGGGCTGTGCCGCCATATGAATTCCTGAACTCGATTCGCCGCGAGGCCTCTCAAGACAGGCCAGAAGAGTAGGGGGCCTGCTTCCTTCCGCTAGATCCTTACTGATAGAGCCTACCATAACAATGTCCATCATCGACACTGAAAGGACAGGACCTGTATGCCCAGAACAACCATCAATCAGTCTAACCCGAAGGATGTGATGATAGAGCGAATAGGCCTCCTCATTAGTTAAAGTGTGGCTTAGCTTACTAGGGGATGGTTGGGAAGGCTGAGGCTTGTCCACAACCACCATAACCCCCTCACCTATGACCTCCAGGCCAAATTCGGCTGGCTCTTCTGCTCCAGCAGTCCCGGGGAGGGATACGGCTCGATCAGCATCACCTTGACAAAATTCAGCGTTTCGGGGACAGGTTCATCAAAGCCCCCGTCCTCTCGAGTTGCGACCTCGGCAATATAAAATTCCTCTTCTTCTGACACCTACGAGAGGGAAGGAAAATGACTAAGATCAAAGCTAGAAGAAAGGAAGAACTAAATAGAGAGGGTAGTGACTTGTTTACCTCCGGCACAGAGTCAACTTCCTCACTTTTTTCCCTTATAGTTTGCTTGCGATGTCTGGTTGCAGCCAGTTTTCGTGAGCGAGGAATACCGCCAACAGGAGAAATCTGCCTGCTACGCTTTCGTACAGGACCGGGTGCAACGGGTGGCTGATCTGCCACCATCTCATCTGGCAAAACAGGCGGCTGATCCGCCCCAACATCTTTCACCGGAAGGGAATAATCATCTGCATCATGCTCGTCGCCCTCATCATCCGCAGTAATGGAGTCCGAATCTGGCACTTCGACTCTATTCTTCTTCTTCCTCGTCTTGGCCCCCTGCGACCTCTCATCCAGGCCGGTACCAACAATAAAACTGGCACTCGGGTTAAAACTGATAGGGTGTTTGCTCGCCATAATATGGTACAGAGCCACCATATACAAAATCTCTACCGATGCCTTAATAGCAGGGACCGAGAAAATGGTACGGGTATGTAATCTATTATAGTAGTGCCATGCCCTGATACCGTCAAGAAGGCTACCTTCAAAACCCAGACAAGAGCTGGGACTGTCCCAAAAAAGCTGGCTGTATCCAAACTGTCAGGCAAACCTGCTGGACAGATAAGGCTCCAGGAAGACAACATTACGTTTGAGATACACCAGATGAGCGGGGCAGATGTTACACAGCCACAGAAGCATCTGGCCGTCTAGAAGCTGAGGGGGGCCCAATACCGTCGAGATGTACATCCGCTATTTCCTCAGTAGTAAAACGATGGACAGATACGAAAATGTTGTACATGTCTGCTCTCGCCAGCACCATCCGACAGGCGTACATGGTCTTGTACTCCCAAGTCTCATTACAATAACGGAAGATAAAACTTCATTGTCAGTTATGCCGTCTTCAGAGCCCGGTCTCATCAAAGACGGATAATGCATCAGCAGCCACCCTATCAGATAATGATAGGGCAGCTCAGTCCGTTCAAAATCTTTTGTTACATTACGGGCAATGACCTTGGACGTAAAAGTACGGAGGCCACGGTGTATGCTGCACACCATGGCCGGGAGGAGAGCCAGCTTGACTCCCAAAACTAGCTTCACAGCAGGAAGGATGAAATTACGACTGATCCTCTCAATAGAACCAGCTCCTTCCGAGACTACGCAATTCCGCAACCATACCATCAAGAATTCTGCCAGGAGCGTCTTCTCTGACAGCTCTTGGTTATCCTGATAAAAATAACCAAAAGAGTCGGTTTGACTTCCAAATCTGTCACTGGTGGTGGCCACACTCTTGGCCGACGACACCAAGGCTTGAACCGCCTTCCGGGATTGAGGACGTCGGAAAGTAACTCGACCTGAGGCACCCATCGAAAAGGGATAGCATACCCTATCCTTAGTGTGAGGAGCATTCCCTTCCGAAATATTGTCTTTCTTGGCTAGCTGCTGACATGTGCTATAGTGGCACAATATCTCTTGATAGATAGCCACGAAGCCTGGATACCGTTCCTCTAACTCCTCGAACTCCTCATTCGTAGGAGTGTACACCTCAAAAGCTTCATCCCCCCAAGGAAGCTTGGAAATCGCGTGTATTTCAATGAGTACATGTCCCATTTCCCCTACGGGTGTATAGAAGGTTCCTGTACGACGGTTATATATCTCCAGCAGAGATATAAATAATCTCTTATTTATAGGCAAGCCATGGCTGGTACCCCGAATAGCATGATAAAGACCAATCTTACACAAAAAGGCCTCATACTTCCGCGAGATCTACATAGACAGATTGATCCATAAGGGAATGGGGTGTATCCAACTCGGGAGTGTCAACCGGCCAATGTGATAGGAGCCCTTCCGAGCAAGTTCGTTCAGGAAAGTGTCGGCTACAGAAAACGTAAAATTGGGACCCGGCACATTCAAGAAAGTACCCGGGGCCAATCCTATTACATAGTGGCTGGCATGTACCTTGCCCGCACACACTGACTTCATGTTGTTATTATAATAGATATCTCCCATAAACATCCCACTCGGGTAGGAGTTAAAGACTCTTCCATCTTTCGGTACAGTGGGAGAATATTAAACCAAGATAGTAGAAAGTGACGCTCCATTTGGGGGATGCGGATCGCCATCCCGTTTGAAATAAAACTCCAGTTCTCTGACACATCCAGAACATGACTATTCTTCACAGTCAAGCCATCTCCGAAGAAGAATGCAGGATTCAGGTATTCCCTGTCCAATTTTTCTGAGTTCATTATAGCGTTAAGAAAATAGAAAGGTTGGTTCTTGAGGGCATTCAATCTCGCCGAAGGCTCGTCACTAGGTAACTGGTCTGCCACATACCGAACTATATGGTCGTACCTATAGCCTATAGCGGACTGAGCACGACCCACCAGGGGTTCTCCAGCAGCGTTAACTGGCAAATTCACTGAGACAAAGATGAAAGAAATAAGTTAAAAAGATGACTGACTAGTGCCCTCAAGCCTATGCGGCTCGGTTTTAATGAAGCCTCAGGCGGCCCAATTCAGAAAAAAGCTTATGCGGCTCCGACTAGTGGAGACTCATGCTACAGTGACTAAACATAGTTATACGGCTCTGTTCAAACACATCCTCATGAAACAAGAGTTTGAATAAGTTTAAAAGGCTCATACGACAAGACGAGTTCAGGCGAGCATATGCGGTCCAAATCAAGTGAGCTTATGCTGAGCTTATACGGCCCTATTAGAGACACGCTTATGCGGCTCAAAATACAGATAAGTTCATGCAGTCCAGTTCGAATATGCTTATGCGATCCAAATCAAGTGAGCTTATGCGACCCCGTTAGAGAAGCGCTTATGCGGTCACAACAACAGATCTCATACGGCTCAGACATGGAACATACCCCATGCGGCTCGAGACGTGTATACGGTACACAGTAAGATGAAGGCTCGTGCATAAAATATGTAACGTAGCCATGATAGTCAGGGTTCCAAACTCACGTAAAAGTCCATACTAGCGATGGCAGGGTGGACGTGAGGGTGAATTACAGGCACGACAGCTAGCGGAGGAGCTATCACATTCGTCGCCACAGAAGCAGCTTTCTTACACTTCGTCGCCGACGAAGACGCTGCATTCTTACCTTTCGCCGCAACAGTCTTCTTGAGAGCCATTACTATGATCGGAGAAGGAGGACGAGGACAAGAAAGCTAGGGCAAGAGTGAAAAGTAAAGAAAGTCTTTTTTCCAAAACACTCAACGATTTGTAGACAGAACACCAATGGACCGACGCATCGATCCACGTGCAGTATAACCGACTCTTCGCTTATCAAGGCGATCTGATTATTTAAGGCTAAAATCTTGGGATCCTGTCCCAAAAAGTAGCCTTAAATCTGACAGTAAATCAAACAGAAGTTAATACAAAAAGATTTACACACGTGGCAGGATGACGTGGCAAGGAGCTCATGCAGCCAGACAGCCCATGCGGCCAAAGAGTCCATGCGGCTAGTTGACCAATGCGGCTGAGGAGGCCATGCGGCTGGGACATCCATGCGGCCAGGACACCATATACGGCCAGAAGAGTTTATACATAGCCATGCTTCATATTCAAAGTATTTTAATTTTGTAAATTGAAAACTTTAAAGGCGGTCTTGTAGAAGCATGGAAAAGAATAAAGAAAGATCCATGCGGCCAAGGATCCCTATGCGGCTCAGAGAGCTCATGCGGCTCAGGGATCCATGCGGCTCAAGCGGCTATGCGACTCGAATAGTTCCATGCAGCCCAGAGAGGAGCCACGTGGCCTTCAAACAGCTCTTCCTTTTGTCTTTTACTGCTTTTAATGACCTGACAGCTGACAGCTCTGATAAATGACAGCTCTAACATAAAAATGCAATAATAACTCTGTCATAATGGCAGACTCCTAGGGAAACGAAGGAAATCTCTGACACAATCTATCAAACCCCAAAGACGTTTATGTGGCCTTGACACATGGATAGTCGCATGCGGCTCAGACAGAGGCCACCCTATACGTCTCAGGCAGAGGCTACCCCATGCGGCTCAGCTAGAGGCTACCCCATACGGCTCACGAGGACTATTTTCATGCGGCTCACTGAGAAGCCACCCATCATGCGGTCGCCTACGCTCATGCGGCTCGTATCATCTCCATGCGGTTCAAATGTTCAGAGGCCACTCCCAAGCAGCTTTGACACGTGGCCAGCCGGATGCGGCTCAGTGAGGAGCAATCCTCATACGCCTCAGATTTTCTAAGTGGCTCGCGATTTTGCCAGCGCCCCTACAGCTAGCAGCCTAATAATAGTAGGACACGTGGCAAGATTCATCAACAAATCCTAACAACCTGGTTTAGTGCCATCCTCATAATTACTGGGATTAAATCAGATCATTTGCAATCAATCAAATTGAACACGTGGCAAGAGATCCGAGCTTGGCATAACAAATCAGGATTTATGACAATCATCATTAATTGCCCACAAAGATTTAATGCAATCACATTAATTGCTCAAATCTATTATGAACAGCCCAGATTCATTGATCCTTAACCACCGACTTTTGAGAATGGGCAATCATTGCAAATCCTAATGATGCCTCCCACTCTTTTAAATAACAAGGTGCCATTCCCTTACAAGGAGGACCTTTTTTTTAGAGAAGGAGAGAGCAGAGCACTCCCCGGATCCAGAGAGTCAGAGAAAGAATATACAGAGATCGAAAGGAGAGCATTTCTTCATTAATGCGAAGCAGTTCTTCTCTAGAGCCAAGGCTGCATCCGATCGTCCAAGGAGTAAGGCAGAGCTACCGTCGCTTTCCTGAGCCTCTACCGTCACCCCTCAGAATCTAAAATAAACAATTGTACTTAGACTGTTGTACCTACGTTTTTGTCCCTAGGCTTTCTTTGTACGAACGAGTTTGTATTGTGAGTCTAAGTTCAGTCCTCCTACATAAATTGTTCTGTACTTTTACAATCAATGGAAAACACGTAGAACTGAAACTCACTTCTGGGAAAACTCTGACGTTTCAAGGTGTGAAGCATGTTTCGGTAATTGCAAAGAACCTGATCTCTGGGAGCCTGCTCTGTAACGCAGGGTTGAGGATGGACATCAATGCTGGTCAGTTGGTGATGTCCAAGAACGAAACATACTTCAGGAAGGCTTATCAAACCGCAGGAATGTTTAAAATTCAGCTTGTCAACCACTTTAAAGACATTAATGCAGTTGTATTTTCTGATTATTCTCTTGAGTTATGGCATAATAGACTAGGACATGTTTATTATAAAAGAATAAACAAAATGTCTAGTCTATGACTTATCTCCAAATGTGGGGGTAAGTTGGAGAAGTGTGAAGTGTGTGCTCAGACGAAGATCACTAGAAAACCCTTTCATCGGGTCAATCAAAGCACAGATCTTCTGGAGTTGGTACACTCCGATATCTGTGACTTCAAACATTTCTCCATGAAGGCCGGGATAAAGTATTTCATAACCTCCATCGACGACTTCTCAAAATACGTGTTCGTCTACTTGCTCAAGTCTAAAGTTAAAGCTTTTGGGAAGTTCAGAGAGTTCAGGGCCGAAGCTGAACGGCAGACAGGACAACAACTCAAGAGGTTGAGAAGTGATCGAGGTGGGGAGTACAGGTCTCATAACTTTGCATCGTTCTGCAAAGAACATGGAATCATATGCGAGACTACTGCTCCATATTCTTCTCAATCCAACGGAGTAGCAGAGAGGAAGAACCGAACATTAACAGAAATGATGAATTCAATGCTGCATACTGCAGGTCTTCCAAAATGCTACTGGGGAGAAGCTGCATTAACGGCCACTTTTATTCTGAATAGAGTGCCATATGCAACTTCGGACGTAACTCCTCATGAACTCTGGTTCAAAGTCAAACCAAACTTGAATGTCATTCGAGTGTGGGGGTGTCTGGCGTATGTAAAGCTCCCAGATCTGAAGATTCAGAAGCTAGGGACAAGGACTACGAAGGCGATCTTCTTGGGATATACTGAGAAGAGTGATGCTCGGAGATTTCTTGATATTGAGTCAAATCATATCATCGAATCTCAAGATGCTGAATAGTTTGAAGACATGTTTGCAAAAGACAAAAACATTATTCTTTCAGAAATTTCAGAAAATGATGTAGTTACAAATGAGACTGAAATCTCATATGGGCCAGTAGTCCAAGAAGGAGCTATTGTTGATGAAACAACTCTTGTACCAGAACTCGTAGAGCCATTAGCAAAGCGAGCAAGGAGACCTAAAGACTTCAGAGATGACTTTGTCACCTATCATGTGGAAGCAGATCCGCTTACCTAGATGAGGCGATAAAGACCAAAGATACTATCTTCTGGAAGGAGGCAATGAATGACGAGTTTGACTCTATCACCTCTAATAACACATGGGTGTTGGTAGATCTACCTGAAGGAGAAAAGTCCATCGGATGTAAATAGATCTTCAAGAAGAAGATGAAGGCAGATGGAACTATTGACAAGTTCAAGGTCAGGCTGGTAGCCAAGGGATTTTTTCAGAAACAGGGGATAGACTACTATGACACGTACGCTCCAGTAGCTAAGATGACCACCATCAGGATGTTAATCACACTAGCAGCCATACATAAGTTGGTGATACATCAGATGGATGTAAAGACAACATTCCTGAATAGGAAGCTGATCGAAGAGATTTACATACAACAACCAGATAGATTTGTCATCAAAGGTCTTGAAGACAAAGTCTACAAGTTGGTAAAATCATTGTATGGTTTGAAGCAAGCTCCCAAGATGTGGCATGAGAAGTTGACAAAGTTATTAGGTCCAACGGCTAAAGAGTCAGCGAGACGGACAAATGTGTTTACACAAAGTTTGCTGATGGAAGAGGAGTCATCGTTTGTTTGTACGTGGACGACATGCTAATCCTAGGGACGGATATAGGCCGTGTCACGGAGACAAAGAAGTTCCTCTCAACTAAGTTCAGTATGAAGGACTTGGGGGATGCAGATGTCATCTTAGGCATAAAGATCATCCGGACAGATACTAGAGTAGCGTTGTCACAATCTCACTACATTGAGAAGATGCTCACACGCTATGGGTATAAGGATATTCTAGGGATCGATACGCGATACAATTGTGATCAGAAGCTAAAGCCAAACTCGAGGAAAAGCGTCAGACAGCTGGAGTATTCTAGTGTTATCGAAAGTTTGATGTACGCAACCACTGCCACAAGGCCTGACATAGCTTTCGCCGTAGGAATACTGAGTTGGTTCACAAGCAACCCCGGGATTGAGCACTGAAAAGCTGTGAAGCAGGTGATAAGATATCTCAAGAAAACTCAGACATATGCACTGCACTACAACGGGTATCCGACAGTAGTGGAAGGCTTCAGTGATGCTAGCTGGTGTTCAGAGATGGAAAGCGAGAGATCCACAGGAGGATATGTCTTTTCCTTGGGTGGGGCTGCTATATCGTAGAAGCCGAAGAAGCAGACTATACTCTCTCGTTCCTCCATGGAATCTGAATTCTACGCTCTTGAAACTACAGCAGATGAAGCAGAATGGCTTCGGAAGCTCGTGTATGATCTTCCAATGGTTGGGGCTCAGATATTGGTAAGAAGAGGACTGTACGGTTGAAGCACAGGGCAATACACGATCTTATCAAAAAAGGTATAATTGTAGTGGTTGATGTTCGGAGTCAGGAGAACCTGGCAGATCCGTTCACAAAGGGCCTCAAGTGCCAATTAGTCGATGACACAGCTTGTAAAATGGGCTTGAAGGTATTCTGATAGTACGTTTTTGTAATCCTACCAAAAAAATTTATACTATTAGTTCAAAGAGAAATCTACTAGCCATCTAATTTTTGGTTCAAAGGAGGATCACTGACTGGGAAACTATCAGGTAACAGTGGGTACTTATTCTCTGGAACATGGAAGGGATACAGACCCATAACCACTGTCGTCTACTATATATTTTCTACAGAAAAAATAGATCTTGTGGAAGGTTGGCTTAAACGCCTTAATGAGTTATCAGGCAGAGTGAATGCCTGGTGTGCTTTACAGGAAGCACGGTAGAGCAGCACTACAAGGAGTGAAACTCCATGCTACAGTGGGATGACTCCACCATGAGGTTCCCAGGTCTGGGATAATGCCTCAACTTTGCAAGCCAAGTCATAGCGGCGTAGCACCGTAAATAGGCAGGTAGCCTGATGACGTATGACGTAATTAAAGAGTTGTATACAACACCACAAAGGGGAGGATGGCCCTATGTTATAGTGGAACGACACCACAATAAGGTACACAGATAGGGGTAAAGCCTCAGCCTTGTAAGCCATGTCGTTGCGACGTAACAAAGCACGGAAGTCTTAGGCTTCATGCTGAGTAGATTGGCAATACAAAGAGGCTGAGACCTCATGCTCCAGTAGTATAAAACTAAGATGAGGTCCCCAGGTAGGGGTACTGCCTCGACTTTAGGCCATGTCATAGCGGCGTAGCACCGCAAGGAAGTGCAATGCTTCATGCCATGTCTCTTTAATAAAGAACTCACCTATAGTGTATGGAAAGAGATATCGGGCTGTCTCTTGAGGGTAAACTTGTAGATGCCCAAAATTATACAATGAAACCAGGCTGGCACAGGGCCTTTAATGTGCAGCCAGAAGCACACGTAACTTTACTTTGTGAGTGGAAAAATTATAATTGTGGTGCAGAATTCAAGGCATAGTCCATTCTTGTATCATATTGTTATTTAACCCATACGGAAAGATTCAAGTAGTCAGCGACATCTATCCTAATGCAAAATGGACAGTTATTGAACGCTCAACCCTGGACACATATATATGTTGTGATATGTGGGGGATTGTTGGTTCTTTCTTTACATGCCTTGTAAAAGTTTAGTCCTACATCGAAAATGCACCATGAGTTATCTCAACATATATACTTGGTTGTGTTGTTGAGAGATGCACATGGGGTGGTGACCCTAAGGATAGAACCATATGGGTGATTTTATTAGGAGGTAAGAATAAGGCTCCAAGGATTAACCATTAATGCTTTTGTCATTCTCTTGGATTAATTCCATTTGGAGCTAAGTCCCAAAGGGGCTTAGCGACTCGGACTCGGACTCGGACTCGGGCTCGGGCACATGGGCTCATGAGGCATAATGTAGCATTTTGTTGGCGCACTTTGCACTTTTTCGTTGCTACCTTTGTGGGATTTGAATTAATTTCGTTGCTATCTTTTTGGGATTTGATTCGATCTTTCCATAACTGAAGAGGCGGCTAGGGTTTCCACCCTCTCTTTATATATACTCTCTTCTGGCCTACTTTGTGGGGACAATGAATTTTATAAGTCAGAAAGGAAAAAAAGAGAGAAGCTGCTGCCGCTATTGCAAGTCCATCCGAGGAGTCAGAACAGAGGTGACTTCGAGCGTTCCACAAGTTCTTCAACTTACTGGTTCCTAGAAGCAATTAGTGTGGGGCAAATCTTGCTTTGAGCAACGGTGTTTTGAAACCCCAGCATTTTTCTTTTTCTCATCATTCTCTAAATTATTGTAACTTGTTCTGTCCCAATTGCAACACGTTAGCAAGGAAAAACGGGAGATCTTCTCTTCTCTATTTCCCTCCTCCATATTATAATCGGGTTATTTTGTTTTTTGTATCATCGTAGATCTTGATTGCATTAGTTTTTCCATCTTTGATCAAGCCCCGGGACTAACAGCTTGTCTGTCTGCCTAACAAGCATTTAACTTCAAAGTAGAGAACAAAAATAGCTTCCATTAGATTTTACATCTTTATATGCAACAAACAACAAAGAAATATACCGTGAGCCTTCAGGATACAAAGTAACTTGCTCCGGTTGACACACTTCACCAGAGCAATGCCACAAGAAGTATGGAGGATGATGCCAATCTATAACAATGCCAGATCCTTCTTGGCGAACTTATAGTTGTTATTATTCATCTACAATACAAACCAATACAAAAATCAAAGCAATAAAATCGATAAAAAACCAAAATCAAATAGAAACGAAGGGGAGTGGATATTGACGTACTGGAATTGTGGAAAGAAAAAATTTAGAGAGAAACATTCGAGGAAAAAGGAATGGAAGCTCACCATAAGGAGAATGCGTGATTTTGAATCAAGAAAATTACTCTCCAGAAATTCATTACGAAGACCCATTCAGACTTTGCCAGCCCCACAAAGAAAGAGACCATGACCGTTGATCATGGAAATATCCTGACAAAAATCATCAGAAATAAAGAAAAATTGAGAATTAGGGTAGGGAAATGGAAACTTTAGGTTATTTTTCCATGCGTCGGAGTCGTCTTAAAGAAGTGAACGATGAGGAGAGAATATTGACGATGGCACAAAGGAGGGCGATGACAATGACGATGGCACAGAGGAGGGCGATGACAATGGCGATGAAGCTGAACCATTGGCACTTAATGAAGAGGGGTCCGACTGCAACTAGATCCTTGTAGAGGAGGGGAGGGACGCGTCAACGACGATAGTAGTAGAGGAGAAGGAACAAGCAGCTAAAAGGGCTTTCATATACCAAAGCGAGATGAAAGTGTTTTAGGTTTGCGGAGGAGAGAGGCCTTGTTGCTTTGGACACTTTCCTCATTAAGCACATAAAAAATACGTGAACTTTCTTTAAATTGGGGCCTATTTGGAATGGTATAAAAGTATACCTACATTAGTATTTTATTTCTTAAAATTAAAATAAAATATATTAGAAACATTTTATAATTCGGAATGCTTTTATTATATTCCAAAATCTCGGTACAGAAATAAAGTGTTCTAGATTGAAAAAGGTTAAGTGTTCCTAATTTACCATTTTCTTGTAGTGTGGACGCGTTGTGTCGAAAAAGATATTTCAGTTGATCCGACCAAGATATCTGTAGTAGAGATGGGGCTTGTTCCTACCAACACCTCTAAGGCAAGAAATTTTCTTGGACTTGTCGGATACCGGAGGTTTGTAGAGAATATTACGAGGATTACGGAACCGATGAATCGGTTGACCCACAAGGAGCAGGAGTTCATGTTGACTAAGAAGTGTCACGTAGCATTTGACGAGTTAAAGAAGTATTTGACCATTGTACCTATCTTGACGATTCTATCTGTACCAGAAGGGTTCGTGATCTACAACGATGCATCCGAAAAAGGACTAGAATGTGTTCTAATACAACATGGGAAGGTTATAGCTTATGCTTCTAGGCAATTAAGGAGAAGAATTACCCTACTCACAACTTGGAGCTTGCCGCTGTGATATTTGCTTTGAAGCTTTAGGGTCATTATTTGTATGGGGAGCAGGTAGAGATCTTTACAGATCATAAGAGCTTGAAGTATGTCTACGCTCATAACGATTTGAATTTGAGATAGAAAAGATGGTTGGAATTGATGAATGATTTTGAGATTGATTTGCAGTATCGTTTGGAATAGGCGAATGTAGTAGCTGACGCTTTGATTATGAGGCCGATGGCATTTTTTTTACTACTCCATCGCATCAATTATAGGATTTACAAAAGTTGGGTATAAAAGTTGTATTGCTAGAAGTAGATGGCTAATTGACGAGTCTTCAGGTGCGACAGTCGTCATCGGTTGAGAGGATCAAGGCCATATTATCGACATATACAAGATTTCAGAGACTTCAACAGAGAACTGAGACTGGTATGCAGACTGGATTGCATATTCATGATGATGGGACCTGTAGATATAGAGATCGCCTCTACGTTCCGAATAGAGATCTTCGACTAGAGTTGATGATAGAGCACACAGTTCCCTATATTATATTGATCTTGGAGAGAAGAAGATGTACGGGGACTTGAGGCAGCATTATTGGTGGCATGAAATAAAGAGAGTGAGAGAGATAGCTTGATTTGTAGCTCAGTGTTTGGTGCGTCAGCATGTTAAGGCTGAGCATTAGAGATTAACATGATTGCTTCAGCCGCTACCCATACCGGAGTTAAAATAAGAACATATTATGATAGATTTCCTGTGTAAACCCCCTAAAATTTTACTAAGATTTTTTTTAATTAAGTTGGTATTTATTTGTAATTCGTAATTGTGCGTCGCATACAAATACAATTGTCATCGCGTGCGAGTTTTTAATTCGTATTTCTCGTCGAGTGGGAATATGTGCGAGGTACATATTTTCAGAAAAATATTTTATTTATAGATTTTATTTTTATGGAAAATATAGTTTCCAAAATAAATATATCTAATTGCCGTTGTTGCCAAAAACCTATTTTTATATAATATAAAAGGATAATTTATTTCGTTGTTTAAAAATTAGTAGTAGTTTAGAAAAATTTTGGTTTATATAAAATATATTTTAGATCTTTGCGAAATTTGGAATTTGTTTATTAATCTATTTTGTCATTTATAAAAGCTACTTTATAAATTAATATTTAAATAATATTCTAGATTTTCGAAATTTATTAATGCTATATTTTAATATTTACGAAAAAGATATTTAAAATTTTGTTTTACTTAATATTTGAATTATTTTGATAATTTAAAATTGAAAAAGATTTTATTTGCCTTAAATTAAATGGCTTTTAAATTAAAGATAGGTTTTTGAATTATATTTTAAATCAATTTAAATTAAAACTATAAAATATCAATAGGGGAATTTAAATCCCCCAACTCCTTATCCTAATGGGATTCCCACCTCCTATAAAAGGAGAGGTACTTGCCCTCTTTTCCACGAATTTCCACAACCCAAAAATCTGCGTATCGTGTCCGTGTTCCCTCTCATACACTAATCATTCCTTTCTACATATACAATTTTTCTCATCCGACAAACCCGGACGCAGCCTATCCCGTATCGCGCAGGACACATCTTCCGATCCCGTTTCTGTCGTATCGGACAGCCCCAACACGACGGCAGCACGCCTAAACCAAATCCTGAGCTCTGTCGTGCCGTCTCGGTCGTCGATCCCAGCTTGTCTTCGACCATCTCCGCACCACAACACCCATCACCACCATCACCATCGTCGCAACCACCCCCTCTCTCCTTCCGATCTCCACCGCCATAAACTACCAACCTGACCACCACCGTCGCGGCACATCCAGTGCCCGACCCACATCGCCAACCACCCGAACCTGGTCCACAAACCCGACCACCACCAGATGGAAGAAAGGGAAGAGCCTAACCTGGCAGATCGGCAGCGTCAACATCCTTTCCGCCGTGTACTCGCTTGTTCCCCGCTCGACCTCCTGCGCGGGACTCCACTTCCCCGCGCTCCTCTTCACATGGCCGCACCGAAGCATCTGCGTGCCGCCTCCTCTCGGCCATCCCGAGCAGATACACACCCTTCTCTCCTTGCTCACGTCCCCATGCCGGCGCAGCCTCGCCGCCGTGGTTTCGACCACTGTCGCGCTCCGGAGCAAACCCCCATGGACAGCCTCCTCCTCCACGAAACACAAGCACCGCTCCCTCCGGTTTCCCATTCTCCACCGCGTGTGAGCCTAGCCCGGCCTCAACGCCGGAGTCTCCAAAGTCGACCACGAGCCAGCGCCCCCCTCCTTGCCGTAGACGTGGCCGGAGCTCCGCCCTTCCGCCGCCTTCGCGCGTTGGACTCCGCTCCGACCGACCACCGGAGACCGAATCCTCCGTCCGTCGGCACCCAGAACCGCCGGCCGAGCTCCTCGGTAAGCGGGCTCTCACTCCCTCTTCTCTCTCTCTCCTACTGAAATCGATATTTGGGGGAGATTGAATGTTAGAGATTTTTTTACTAATGATGTTATATTTATTATATTATTTATTATTATTATTATGATTATTAGTACTATTATGATTATTATTATCAATATTATTATTATGTTGTTATATTAATTATTATTATTATTATTATTATTATTATTATTATTATTATTATTATTATTTATTTGCTAATTGGGGTATTGTAATATTTTTATGAAGTATACTATTAGTATTGTTATTATTAAATTAGTACAAAATATTATTGAAATTTATGGATAACAAATCTGTTAATTGAGTTGGGTTATAACTGTACCAATAATATTGGTTAAGGCATTATTTTGGGCTACTGTTAATATGTATGAATTTAAAGTTGGTTTTTTTAATATATTTTTACCTAAAAATATTATAGTAGTACTTTCTAATTAAATTATAGTTTTACGAAATAGGGTTTTAACCTTAAATAAAGTTTCTACAAATTATTTTCGAGTATCATAAATACTTTTCTAAAATTAGTATGAATATTCTCTCCGCTAATCAAAGTTGATCGTGACTAAGTCCATAATCCTATTTCCTCGCAACTTCAGACCATTGTCCATCGATCACGGCTATTGGACACCTCGTGACTTGCCAGAACATTGCACCACACCAGGCGTAACACTAAGCAAGATACCTTGCCTTTACTGTTTAATTTCTTGCTCAATATCATGCATGCTATTTCTATATGTTGTTCTTTCAAAATTATATATAAGCAAATTATTATATTTTATGCAATTGGCTTAGAGTTAAGAGACTACCGTATGTTTAGTGCATCTCATAAACTGTCACGATGTGCCACGGATTGTGTGTGAGTTATGAGTCGCATATAGATGTGGACTTGCGTGCTGACTGATCATTGGTGCGTTCAGGTCGTACGTTAGGATATAACTGCTAATAGATTGTGTAGAAGACTTGGCAGTTATTAAGGATTAAACAGTGTCGTGGAGACAACGCATGTATAGTAACATTGGAGGGAGGGGACAGTTATTAGCGTAGGGGCTACATTTTATTTTTACACACATTTTAAGCCGAGGGTGACTCTTATGAGCACTACCTTCTGTCCAGGGCCGAAAGTGACTCGAATGAGCGCTACTTACTGCCACTCTTTATTTACTCTGCTGAGCCTACAGTTCCTGCTGAGAACGTTGTCCTCAAAGTGCATATCACATAGGATGGTTAGGAACCTTTACTCATGCATACTTCTCTGTTGAGCTTTATTTATTCAGTTTATCGACATGATATTATGTGTCTTATTACGTCCCTCTGAGGACCTAGTGATCTCTCCAGGTGTATTTTTGTGATTTTTGTAGGTGCTCTAGCTAAGGCCGTTCCTTCCTTCGTGATGATTGCTCTTGGACTCGTCACTTGCTCTCGTTTGCTAAATTCTTTCCTTGTATATTTTTTTATATATTTAATTTGGTTGGTAGTGGACTTTATCTCTGCCCAACTATTATGTACATGACAAACTCAAAGTTGCTTTTATATCATTATTTTTGTGGATGAGATTTAGTGTCTTGGCTTTCTATATTTACAGCTTATTTATGTATACGAGCCATATATTTACTCGTACGTATACAGCTGGCATGATACGTTTCTAGTCCTACGTATTTTGGGACTGGGCATTACATATTTTTGTGGTGGCCCATGTAAGTTGAATTTGTCACTTCGGTTACGTAATTGTACCGATGTGGGCCTACAATATAGGATTAGAGTCTAGAATCTCATCCACCTACTTGACATCCTTTCTTGACTTCAAATTTCAAACACTCGTTCGACCTCCTTGAATTGCATCTTGCTTGACTCCTTCTACCGTAAATTTCTTAGTTTCGTGTTTAGTAAGATGACTACACTAGTATATGCCCATAGGTTAAACACATGGCTAGATAGATTGCATTGACAATTAATATCCGTTGAGGTTATATTTGAGTATAAAGACATTTATTTTTCCTAGAGATATGATCATAAGGATTAGTTAATTCCAAGTTGGGTAGGAGCATATTACCACCATCAAAGGATAGTTCAAATTTTATTTTAAATTTACAAGGTGGTAGACACGAGAGGATAGCTAGATCGAGAAAGCAAAATTTTTATAAATTTTGAAATTAAGAAATAGTTATGATTTATTATGGATATGAAATCAATCTGAGAAATATCTTGAGTTTTTATATTGTGACACTTGATTTACAGTTTAACTTAAGTTTGGATTGTAATATGATAAAGTTTATCTCGAGATTATTTAAAGAGTTTAAATTATGATTTTGTAGACGACTAGAGAGACGAAAGATTAGAAGGGAGAGAACTTGAGGTTTTAAATTGAGTCGTATGAATTATAAGTTTATTTAATTTTGAGTTTGAAGTGATGATTGTAAAAGAAAATTTTTGTTTAAAATTTTTGGAAGATATCAAATTTTGTCCTATGATCTATGATTTATAGAGTTATTTAAATTTTGAGTTTAAAGCCTTGATTATAATTTTTGGTAAAAAAAGTATGTTCAGTTTACGATATACAATGACTATTTCAAGATTTATTAGAGATTAAGTTAAAACTTGATAGTCTAAGATAAGTAGTAATTGTGGCGGAGTGTCTTGGAAAATTTTATTGAGAAACTTCGATAAACTTGAAATTTTAGATTAGATCGTATATTGGTGAAGGACCAAGAAACAAGTAAGGTCACCCTAATGAGATAGAAGTATTCCATATTAGATTGACATGCCACCTAGGATTATGATATTGCATATACACAAGTATAGTTAGTCATCAACGAAACCGATGAACATGTCTTTTGATTTACTCGACCTTCCCTTAATTCTAGATCTATATTCGTGACCATCTAATTGTTTGAAACTTATAAATGATTAGAATCATTTCCTTAATCATACCCTTATCCATGAGACTATTTTCTCTCTAAAAACTGTGTCCCTAAATTATTTTACCTCGATCTACGAGATTCCATTAATTATCTTTATTTTGTGCTTTAACCTTTTATTTTTGTGCATTAATTAGTACCTTATGAAAACCCACTTTCTATTTTGATCATTTGGCATTTCCTATCGTGACTTTGATATTTGGAGCACAATAGTAGACTTTTTATTCCAACAATTTTTATATGCAAGACCTAGACGAGCCCACCTTCATGTAGGTATATCATGTCCCACTAAAACACGTCCCCTTGTACTCTATTTTTATGATGCGACTTGCTGGTCATAAAGACTAAATCATAACCCTACCATTATACCGATATACTTTTTCGACCACAGATAGGGACTAAATCTCGGCTAAATTCTTTCAAATCGATATGTGATGAGGCTCTACTTGAATTCCTTTAATGCTTAATTTTGTGCCTTACCTTTATTATTTAACTCATTATCCCATCACACTACTAGTTTAACTCGTGTAAGTTGGGTAGAATACCTCATGACCTAACCAACATTTTGTGGACCACATTGATAGGTTCACTTGGACCATAGAATTAAGGGGACCCTAACTTATGTAGTCAACCAAGCCGGCTGTATAGGCCCAAACCACGGACAAGACTTGATTTTAAAGAATCTAGGACTATTTAAATCTCCTTTATCATGGTCCCTTACTTATACTTTGACAATTTTTAATGCTAACTTAGCATAAATTTTGCAAGCTTATTTTCATATCAAGCTTGATCATGACATATCTTATTGTGTCGCTTCCACTAACATACTGTGTAATCAGAACCGGTGCATGATGGTCTGATCAACCTATTGCATTTTGGTTCGCCTTTCGTATATCATTCTACGTAGATGGAGACATAATAAACCTGCCCCTAGAGTCTCCTCCGCGATTACGTTGGCAATTCTCTTGGAATTATACAACCGCCTTTGAATCACATATTGGCATACGAAAACATCTCCTTTTGACTCTTGTTGGCTTTCGTATTTTAACTATTCTAGACAAAGCTTGTGATTGATAGATAGACCAAACCATTCTCCTATGCCCATGATATTTATATATACTTGGGGTCAGTTAACCACAGACCAACCAATACGACTATTCTCGTCTTAAGCTACATCCATCGTACTATCATGATCTTTTACCTTGACTCGTTACCCTCGTTCAATTCCAAAATCGTGAATTATTTTGTCATTATCGAAATCACGATTTTTTAAAAGCGTATTTGTCGTTTCGCTGCCTTGCCCAATAAATTGTGTTGCCTTACCCTCGTACCTTGTCACCCCCTACTTATTCTTAATTTCGAGGACAAAATTCTTGTAAGTTGGGTAGGATGTAAACCCCCTAAAATTTTACTAAGATTTTTTAAATAAATTGGTATTTATTTGTAATTCGTAATTGTACGTCGCATATAAATACAATTGTCATCGCGTGCGAGTTTGCGATTCGTATTTCTCGTCGAGTGCAAATATGTGCGAGGTACATATTTTCAGAAAAATATTTTATTTATAGATTTTATTTTTATGGAAAATATAGTTTTCAAAATAAATATATCTATTTGTCATTGGTTGCCAAAAACCATATTTTTATATAATATAAAAGGGTAATTTATTTCGTTGTTTAAAAATAAGTAGTAGTTTCGAAAAAATTTGGTTTAAATAAAATATATTTTAGATCTTTGCAAAATTTGGAATTTGTTTATTAATCTATTTTGTCATTTACAAAAGCTACTTTATAAATTAATATTTAAATAATATTCTTGATTTTCAAAATTTATTAATGCTATATTTTAATATTTCGGAAAAAGATATTTAAAATTTTGTTTTACTTAAAATTTGAATTATTTTGATAATTTAAAATTGAAAAAGATTTTATTTGCCTTAAATTAAATGGCTTTTAAATTAAAGATAGGTTTTTGAATTATATTTTAAATCAATTTAAATTAAAACTATAAACTATCAAGAGGGGAATTTAAATCCCCCAAGTCCTTATCCTAATGGGATTTCCACCTCCTATAAAAGGAGAGGTACTTGCCCTCTTTTCCATGAATTTCTACAACCCAAAAATATGTGCATCGTGTCCCTGTTCCCTTCCATCCACTAATCATTCCTTTCTACATATACAATTTTTCTCATCCGACAAACCCGGACGTTGCCTATCCCGTGTCGTGCAGGACACATCTTTCGACACCGTTCCTGTCGTGTGGGACAGCACCAACATGACAGCATCAAGCCTAAACCAAATCCTGAGCTCTGTCGCGTCGTCTCGGTCGTCGATCCCAGCCTGTCTTCGACCATCTCCGCACCACAACACCCATCACCACCATCACCATCGTTGTAACCACCTCCGCTCTCCTCCCGATCTCCACTGCCATAAACTACCAACCCGACCACCACCGTCGCGGCACATCCAGTGCCTGATCCACATCGCCAACCACCCGAAACTGGTCCACCAACCCGACCACCACCAGATGGTAGAAAAGGAAGAGCCTAACCTGGCAGATCGGCAGCGCCAACTTTTTTTTCGTCGCGTACTCGCTTGTTCCCTGCTTGACCTCCTCCGCGGGACTCCATTTCCCCGTGCTCTTCTTCGCCAGCCCACGCCGAAGCGTCCGTGCGCCTCCTCCTCTCGGCCATCCCGAGCAGATCTACGCCCTTCTTTCCTTGCTCGCGTCCCCGTGCCGGTGTAGCCTCGCCGCCCCGGTTTCAACCACTGTCGTGCTCCGGAGCAAACCCCCATGGATAGCCTCCTCCTCCGCAAAATCTCCAGCACCGCTCCCTCCGGTTCCCCTTTCTCTACCGCGTGTGAGCCTCGCCCAGCCTCAACGCCGAAGTCTCCAGAGCCGACCACGAGCCAGCACTGCCCTCCTTGCCGTAGCCGTGGCCGGAGCTCCGCCCTTCCGCCGCCTTCGCGCGCTCTGACCGACCACCGGAGACCGAATCCTCCGTCCACTGGCACCCAGAACCGCCGAACGAGATCCTCGGTAAGCGCGCTCTCACTCCCTCTTCTCTCTCTCTCCTACTGAAATCGATATTTGGGGGGAGATTGAATGTTAGGGATTTTTTTTACTAATGTTGTTATATTTATTATATTATTTATTATTATTATTATTATTAGTTCTATTATGATTATTATTATCAATATTATTATTATATTATTATATTAATTACTGTTACTATTATTATTATTATTATTATTTATTTGCTAATTGGGGTATTGTAATATTTTTATGAAGTATACTATTAGTATTGTTATTATTAAATTAGTATAAAATATTTTTGAAATTTATGGATAACAAATCTATTAATTGAGTTAGGTTATAACTGTACCAATAATATTGGTTAAGGCATTATTTTGGGCTACTATTAATATGTATGAATTTAAAATTGGGTATTTTATTATATATTTTTACCTAAAAATATTATAGTAGTAGTTTCTAATTAAATTATAGGTTTACGAAATAGGGTTTTAGCCTTAAATAAAGTTTCTACAAATTATTTTCGAGTATCATAAATACTTTTCTAAAATTAGTATGTGTATTCTCTCCGCTAATCAAAGTTGATCGTGACTAATTCCATAATCCTATTTCTCCGCAACTTCAGACCATTGTCCATCGATCACGGCTATTGGACACCTCGTGACTTGCCAGAACATTGCACCACACCAGGTGTAACACCAGGCAAGACACATTGCCTTTATTGTTTAATTTCTTGCTCAATATCATGAATGCTATTTCTTTATGTTGTTCTTTCAAAATTATATATATAGGCAAATTATTATATTTTATGCAATTGGCTTTGAGTTAAGAGACCACCATATGTTTAGTGTATCTTATAAACTGTCACGATGTACAACGGATTATGTGTGAGTTGTGAGTCGCATATAGATGCGGACTTGCATGATGACTGATCATTGGTGCGTACAGGCTGTACATTAGGATATAACTGCTAATAGATTCTGTAGAAGACTTGGCAGTTATTAAGGATTAAATAGTGTCGTGGAGAAGACGTATGTATAGTAACATTGGGGGAGGGGACAGTTATTAGCGTAGGGGCTACATTTTATTTTTACACACATTTTGGGCCGAGGGTGACTCTTATGAGCACTACCTTCTGTCCAGGGCCGATAGTGACTCAGATGAGCGCTACTTACTGCCACTCTTTATTTACTCTGCTGAGCCTACAGTCCCTGCGGAGAACGTTGTCCTCAAAGTGCATATCACATAGGATGGTTAGGAACCTTTAATTATGCATACTTCTTTGTTGAGCTTTATTTATTCAGTTTAGTGGCATGATATTATGTGTCTTGTTACGTCCCTCTAAGGACCTGGTGATCTCTCCAGGTGTGTATTTTTTTGATTTTTGCAGGTGCTCTAGCTAAGGCCATTCCTTCCTTCGTGACAAACTCAAAGTTGCTTTTATATCATTATTTTCGTGGATGAGATTTAGTGTCTTGGCTTTCTACATTTACAGCTTATGTATACATACGAGCCGTATATTTACTCGTACGTATACAGCTGGCATGATACGTTTCTAGTCCTACGTATTTTTGGACTGGGGCGTTATATTCTGACTGGATTTTCGAGGAGTCCAAGTAGTAAAGATGTAGTTTGGGTTATAGTTGACCGACTCACCATGGCAGCCATCTTTTTGCCTTTTAGAGTTGGGTAATCTACAGAGGTATTTGCTGAGATATACATGAAGCAGATCGTACGGTTACACGGAGTGCCAGTTAGCATTGTGTTTGACAAAGACTCGAGGTTTACTTTACTTTTTGGAGGATTATGCATGAGAGCCTTGGTATGAGGTTTAAGTTTGGTACATCATATCATCCACAGACAGATGGACAGTCGGAGCGTACCATACAGATGGCGCTATTCAAATCTTTATATAGAAGGAAGTCTGTTATCCAGTTTATTGGAGTGAGGTTTGTGAGCGATGGATATTGAGACCAGATTTAGTAGTTTGTACTGTAAAAAAGGTAAAGCAAATTCAAGGACATTTGCAAGCAGCATAAGATCGACAGAAGCATTGGGTAGACAGTCATTATCGGCCATTAGAGTTTCAACCATAGACCATGTATTTCTAATGATTTCTCTTTGTAACACCCAGTTTCTGAAATTAGGGTAATTTTGAAATTTTGCATTATAATCATTTTTATTGCTGTTTAAATCATGATATAATTTTTGGTACTTTTTTTAAATCAATTTAAAACTGTTTTAAATCATGGCTTAGGATTTTGATACTTTGCTAGTGTAACCAGAGCGACTGCCTGACCTAGAGCCTGACCACGTCTTTATGATGATTTATTTTTACTTTTGAGCATGAGGGTATTTTGGTCATTTGGCATCTTGGAATTATTTTATGATTTATTGCATTTGTGATTGTTAATTTTGAATTTGCTAGCTGTGACTTAAGAGACTGTCCTAGACTTTGACCTTGACTTTGGTGACTTTGTTAACATGGTATGGGACCCTAATCTAACTTAAGTTGGTCTTGGTCGACTTAAGTTGGCTAAGTTTCATGGAGAGAGTAGGAGGATTTTTGCATTGGACCAAAGGCTAAGGACTTAAGCTAGTTAGCTAGTACAACTTGGTCCATAGCCCATTAGTGAAACCCTAACCTTAATTCTTTTCTTTATGACCAACCACTAGGTTATTCCCTTCCCTACAAATAATCTCCTAATTAGTTCTTGCCTCTTTTGTATTGAAAGAGCACATAGGAAAAAGAAAGGTTTGTCCATTCTTCCTCAATCCATAGATTTCTCATTTTAAATCCTTTTTAACTCTAGTTTCTTGTATTAGAGCCTAATACCCTCCTATTTTCTGATTGTGGAATTTGATTCCAACTATGGGACAATTTGGGAGCTTTGGCTAGCTAGGAAGAATCACCCATTTGAAGCTTTTTCAAGCTTTTTACACATATAGGTAAAACACATTAAATTGCATTATTATTTTAATTTCTTTGCATAATAGGCTAGATCTAGGTGTCCCCTAGCTTTCCCTAGAATTTGGGTGGATTTTGTGTCCGTTTGGTGTTCGTATCGGATACGTATCAATGTATATACTTAGGTGTTTGATGAAATGTCTCTTTGAACTTTTTGTTCTTGGTTTTCAAAACAAATTACATATTTGGAAAGCTTATTATGTGTAGATTACTATGGTCTGTGACTGAGCACGAATCATATTGATTTTCGTGTCCAAAATTGGACACGAACGCATGCACGAGGCCCCGGTGCGCTGCCCTGTTGCTCGGCGTCAACATAGGACACGACACGGCCTCTCGTGACACGATTTTTGGTGGACACGAGGGGGCAACCTCTGTCACCACTCTCCCAAAGTTTGAAATAATTTCGTGGAGTATTCTCGAAGTTATCGAGCTCACACGGGTTTTGCACTGACACTGTGCGCACGAAATCGCGTCTGACACGTGCTTTTTTCTTTGGACACGACCTTAGTCGACACGATACAGACACTTCATCAGGAAGCCCTACTATGGGCAAACCCATATGTAAGATCTCAACCGACCCCGAGCACTGTGTCGAGCCCACGAAGGCTCGACACGCACGCACGAGGCCTACTGACACTGATTTCTCTGAAACCTGGTTTAAGCATATTGGACACGTCGTACCCACTTTTGTGGACACGAATCGACCTGTATAATACCATATTATATTCACACACATTTATCAACCATTTGTTTGAAGTTTTATCGAAATTCGATTGTGGAATTGGGTTTTTGAAAATGTCCTGATACAGTCCAGGATTTAAAATCCTGCTTTTGATTCCTCTTTTAAAAACTAATTTTTAATGATTAAATTTCATGTTTAAATCCTTACACATGTGTACTAGTAGTTACTGTTGATGTTGATTACATGAATTGTTGAGGATAGCAAGGTTATAGGATTTTTGAGTAAGGGATTGACTGTTAAAACACTATTGGACTGAACAATATATACTGTTTTATAATCCTGTTTGATTCCTAAAACTTGTATTTCTATTTAATCAGATTTTGATGTGTAATTTGCCATGGATGATTCATACATGTGTACTACATTATTTAAGTATTGGTTTATGCTTGATTGTTGGAAATTGGGTGATAGAATTTGAATTGGGTTCGAAATTGGGTTGGGATGGCATGAAACTGTCATTGCACAATTTTGTGATCACACATGTTCATTCATTTCATTTAAACACACATGCATACTGTTGTGAACTGTCAAGTTGGGTTGTGAGTGTGTTGGAAATGATATGGATTCAAATTTTGTTGATTCATGAAACTGTCATTGCAATTACTGAGAACTAAGTCACTGAAGTTCATTTATACACACACATGGTCATAACTGATCACTGAACACATACACACACAGGCCCTTACTTACCAACTTCCTATTTTGCATACACACATTCATATGAATTCTGTTAACTGAGAACATGGTGTTCACATGTACACACAAGAAAACTATCATGTACACTTCACCTATACACACAACCTTAGCCAATGTATCACACAACACTGATTTAATTTCCTACACATTGACTGAAATCTGAAAATTGTTGAAACCTGGAAATGCAGTCCTTTACATGTATGCACACTCCTACACTCACACAATGATTCACATGTTACTCTACACATTGCATCCTTTACACTCACTCATTGCCTAACATTGATGTCTTACCTATCTTGCCTATGACTGAACAGAACTTTACACACAAGTTCTGAACATGGTATTTGTATATACTACGCCTACCTACAAATGCACCCCCTTTCACCATTTGGTGTACACACACACTATGATATTCATGTATACAAGTACTTTCACTATTCCTCTTTCACTCTCTATATATGTATAGTGTATATGTACATGAATGCTTGATTAGGATTATTTAGCATTGTGATACCTTATATATATCCAGGTATATATGTATATGTTAATCTAGTACCTATACCTATATAGCTACCCTATATGTACAATTATATGTATGTATATATATATGTGAATGTGGCATACATTGATTTGTATAATATATGCATATATAGTTTTGTTATATGTGAGGTATAGTTTAGACTATTGAACTAGACTAGTGTGGCTTGTATGGTATTTTGGTTAGAGACCTAGATTGACTTGTTCAGCCTAGGTTAGACCAACCTAGACTAGTTTAACCTTGTTTGACCTAACTAGACTAGACTTGACCTAGTTTGACTGTTATGTTGACTAGTTGGCCAAGGTTTGACAATTTAGCTAGATATTAACTTGGGTTGACCCAGAGTTGACCATGTTTGACTTGGACCTAGTTTGACCAAACAGTTGACCAGATTTGACTTAGAGTTGACTTTGACCTATGTTGACCTAGAAATCATGTAGATTGCATCGTCGACTTCATTTATCTTATTTTAAATATATTATAATCTATATTGCTCTGTTTAGGACATTGTGACTCCGGTACAGATATCTGATATTACACTACTCTTTTCAGAGTAGCAGGCGAGTACATTCTCTGATAGTTCTCTCATTTATTTGTTAATTACTGTACTTCAGTTCTAGTTAGCTGTATGTGATTCTCTGTTACAAACACGTATTGTTATTACTGAATCCATATATAGGACATACATACTTACTCGTCTTGCCTATATTATTCGAATCACCATACAAATCACTATTTAAACCACCTATTCGTATCTTCATGTGCTGGTTGGACTTGTATTCGTCTTATGTGTTGGATTATGGATTCATTTGTATTAGATTGGACGGGGAAATACTGATTAGACATGTAGACATATCCCCCTATTCGAATCACCCCTCGGTGAATGATATTCGAACGATAGCCATCCTTCACCTGATCAGTGTGTGGTGTGCCGTATTACCTACAGCCGTTTACATGTCAAACTCGGTATTTCAAAACACACTGGGAGAATTTATTCGAATCATTATTAGAACATCATGTGAATCGTTATTCGCACCACCTTATTCGAATCACCTTATTAGAACAATGATTAGAATCACATTCGACTCATCTTGTATTAGACTCATATTGGGATTATACTCGACTTATATTGTTCTGTCTGGACTCATCATGTTACTCTAGTTCAGCTAGATTTTATTTTACAGTCTTTATTGCCATAATTTCTTCTCTTGTTTAGTTACTTACTTTCCGTGTGCCTTATATCTCTCTTTATCATCGCCTGAATATAAACTGCCATATTCATCAATATAACTGTCTATAACTGCTTTATAGTTCTCTGTCATTTACTTGGGTTTTCTGGATGAGATGTGCTCGATCCTGTCCTGACTGGACCTCTTGAAAATATTATAGATACTTGCGCTGAGGATAGATGCCCTACATATTATGGACCCGGAGATAGGACAGCTAACTTTGGCCCCGACACTCAGGAGTGATCGGGATTTAGTTAGTAGACTTGCATCTGTTTTCAAGCAGAGCTTGTTGTATAGATTTGAGACTTGAGATGTATTTGAGATTGTTCAAGATGTTGTTATTATTTCAGTAGTTATTGTTGTCTTCAGTTCTTTAGTTATCAACTTCTGCATTATCTTATCGTGCTTAGACTGTGATTGAGATTTCATTATATCTATACTTGTCCTCCGTTCGGAGTTGAGATTTGACAAGTATATTATATAATTGCGTGAGTTATTAATTAGATAGTAACCTAGGACAGAGTTCTACCACTGGGCGCTGTTACGTACTCGTACCCTCATAGTAGGTACGGGTCGTGACACATTTTTAGTGGTAGTTGAGAGTGTACTCAATCAGAAATAGGCTTTAGTTGAGAGTGTACTTAATCACAGTTAGGACTACTTGAGAAGATTCCTGGGATGACCCTTGAGAATCTCATTATAAACTATCTCAAAATTCGACTCTGCTAGTACCTGTCTATCTTCCTTGTTCATCGTTGAATTCGATTCTTGATATTCATTATTGACTTAATTTTCTACCAAGATAACATTATGGGCTAGGTTGCCTCAGTCATGGAATCTAGAGTCTTCTATAGCCATATTAGCTGGTTGGGCGATAAGATAGAGTCTGATTTTGGATGTATTTCTCGGGAGTGGGATTTAAAGTTTTCGCAGCCAAGCTAGCGACATTGCATATATTTTAAATATCATGATTCTAGAGGTACGTACATAAGTTGTGGACGCTATAGATTATCGTAACCATACTTACTGGTGTGACGGGGATTCTGGTAATATGGTTCTGGATAGATGGGTATGATTATCAGATTGCAGAATATATACCATATAGATAGTGCCCTAGTGTAATTGAGTAGAATATCAGGGTAGATATTACTTGAGTGTCATGGATTAGGTAGAGGGAGCTAGGCCACCTGTAGCACAGCACCGTGCCCTGCACCATCAGAGGGATACACCCCAGAGGGGCAGGGCTTTTGCGTTGAGAATCGAGTAGACCGACGCTACGGGGGATGGGTTAGCAGGTCTGTCTTTCCTCTTCTTCCTTCCATCCTGTTGTGTGATTCCATTAGTACCTGTCAGGATGTTTTATGCTGTGATAGATAGTATAGTGACCCTAATCAAGACCGTGATATCACGACCAGTAGGATTATGTTTGCATGATATCTATCGACTTTGATTTGTTGGGGGTTTGACCTAGAAGGGGTACGATCATCTTAATTTCGAGGACAAAATTTTTCTAAGGAGGGGTAGACTTGTAACACCCAATTTTTGAAATGAGGATAATTTTGAAATTCTGCATTATAATCATTTTTATTGCTATTTAAATCATGATATGATTTTTGGTAATTTTTTAAATCAATTTAAAACTGTTTTAAATCATGGCTTGTGATTTTGATACTTTGCTAGTGTAACCTGAGGGACTGCCTAACCTAGAGCCTGACCACGTTATTAGGATGATTTATTTTTACTTTTTAGCACGAGAGTATTTTGGTCATTTGGCCTCTTGGAATTATTTTATGATTTATTGCATTAGTGATTGTTAATTTTGACTTTGCTCGCTGTGACTTAAGACACTGTCCTAGACTTTGACCATGACTTTGGTGACTTTGTTAACATGGTATGGGACCCTAATCTAACTTAAGTTGGTCTTGGTCGACTTAAGTTGGCTAAGTTTCATGGAGACAGTAGGAGGATTTTTACATTGGACCAAAGGCTAAGGACTTGAGCTAGTTAGCTAATACAACTTGGGCCATAGCCCATTAGTGAAACCCTAACCTTAATTCTTTTCTTTATGACCAACCACTAGGTCATTCCCTTCCCTACAAATAATCTCCTAATTAGTTCTTGCCTCTTTTGTATTGAAAGAGCACATAGGAAAAAGAAAGGTTTGTCCATTCTTCCTCAATCCATAGATTTCTCATTTTAAATCCTTTTTAACTCTAGTTTCTTGCATTAGAGCCTAATACCCTCCTATTTTCTGATTGTGGAATTTAATTCCAACCATGGGACAATTTGGGAGCTTTGGCTAGCTAGGAAGAATCACCCATTTGAACCTTTTTTAAGCTTTTTACACATACAGGTAAAACACATTAAATTGCATTATTATTTTAATTTCTTTGCATAATAGGCTAGATCTAGGTGTCCCCTAGCTTTCCCTAGAATTTGGGTGGATTTTGTGTCCGTTTAGTGTTCGTATCGGATACGTATCAATGTATATACTTAGGTGTTTGATGAAATGTCTCTTTGAACTTTTTGTTCTTGGTTTTCAAAACAAATTACTTATTTGGAAAGCTTATTATGTGAAGATTACTATGATCTATGACTGAGCACGAATTGGGTTGGATTTCGTGTCCAAAATTGGACACGAATGCGTGCACGAGGCCCCGGTGCGCTGTCCTACTACTCGGGGTCGACACAGGACACGACACGGCCTCTAGTGACACGATTTTTGGTGGACACGAGGGGGAAACCTCTATCACCACTCTCCCAAAGTTTGAAATAATTTCATGGAGTATTTTGGAAGTTATCGAGCTCACACAGGTTTTGCACTGATACTGTGCGCGCGAAATCGCGTCTGATACGCGTTGTTTTCTTTGGACACGGCCTTAGTGGACACGATACAGACACTTCTTCAGGAAGCCCTACTATGGGCGATCCCACATGTAAGATCTTGACCCACCTCGAGTACTGTGTCGAGCCCACGAAGGTTCGACACGCACACATGAGGCCTATTGACACTGATTTCTTTGAAACCTGGTTTCAGCATATTGGACACGTTGTGTCCACTTTTGTGGACACGAATCGACCTGTATAATACCACATTATATTCACACATATTTATCAACCATTTGTTTGAAGTTTTATTGAAATTCGATTGTGGAATTGGGTTTTTGTAAATGTCCTGATACAGTCCAGGATTTAAAATCCAGATTTTGATTCCTCTTTTAAAAACTGATTTTTAATGTTTAAATTTCATGTTTAAATCCTTACACATGTGTACTAGTTTACTGTTGATGTTGATTACATGAAATTATTGAGGATAGCAAGGTTATAGGATATTCGAGTAACACTGTTGGACTGAACAATTTTTACTGTTTTATAATCCTATTTGATTCCAGAAACTTGTATTTCCATTTAATCAGATTTTGATGTGTAATTTGCAATGGGTGATTCATACATGTGTACTACATTATTTAAGTATTTGTTTATGCTTAATTGTTGGAAATTGGATGATAGAATTTGAATTGGTTTCAAAACTGGGTTAGAATGGCATGAAACTGTCATTGCACAATCCTGTGATCACACATGTTCACTCATTTCATTTAAACACACATGCATAATATTGTGAACTGTCAAGTTGGGTTGTGCGTGTGTTGGAAATGATATGGATTCGAATTTGGTTGATTCATGAAACTGTCATTGCAATTCCTGATAACTAAGTCACTGAAGTTCATTTATACACACACATGGTCATAACTGATCACTGAACACATACACACACAGGCCCTTACTTACCAACTTCCTATTTTGCATACACACATTCATATGAATTCTGTTAACTGAGAACCTGGTGTTCACATGTACACAAAAAAAAACTGTTATGTATACTTCACCTATACACACAACCTTAGCCAATGTATCACACAACACTGATTTAATTTCCAACACATTGACTAAAATCTAAAAACTGTTGAAACCTGCAAATGTAGTCCTTTACATGTATGCACACTCCTACACTCACACAACGATTCACATATCACTCTACACATTGCATCCTTTACACTCACTCATTGCCTAACAGTGATGCCTTTCCTATCTTGCCTATGACTGAAAGGAACTTTACACACAAGTTCTGAACATTGTATTTGTATACACTACACCAACCAACAAATGCACCCCCTTACACCATTAGGTGTACAAACACGCTATGATATGCATGTATACAAGTACTTTCACTCTTCCTCTTTCACTCTATATTTATGTATAGTGTATATGTACATGAATGCTTGATTAGGATTATTTAGCATTGTGATACCTTATCTATATCCAGGTATATATGTATATGTTAATCTAGCACCTATACCTATATAGCTACCCTATATGTACAATTACATGTATATATATATATATATGTGTGTGTGTGAATGTGACATACATTGATTTGTATAATATATGCATATATAGCTTTGTTATATGTGAGGTATAGCTTAGACTATGGAACTAGACTAGTGTGGCTTGTATGGTATTTTGGTTAGAGACCTAGATTGACTTGTTCAGCCTAGGTTAGACCAACCTAGACTAGTTTAACCTTGTTTGACTTAACTAGACTAGACTTGACCTAGTTTGACTGTTAGGTTGACTAGTTGACCAAGGTTTGAAAATTTAGCTAGATATTGACTTGGGTTGACCCAGAGTTGACCAAGTTTGACTTGGACCTAGTTTGACCTAGACAGTTGACCAAATTTGACTTAGAGTTGACTTTGACCTATATTGACCTATAAATCATGTAGATTGCATCGTAGACTTCATTTATCTTATTTTAAACAAATTATAACTCATATTTCTCTGCTTAGGACATTGTGACTCCAGTGCAGACATCTGATATTACACTACACTTTTCAGAGTAGCAGGCGAGTACATTCTCTGATAGTTCTCTCATTTATTTGTCAATTACTGTACTTCAGTTCTAGTTAGATGTATGTGATTCTCTGTTACAAACACATATTATTATTACTAAATCCATGTATACGACACACATACTTACTCGTCTTACCTCAATTATTTGAATCACCACAGGAATCTCTATTCGAACCATCTATTCCTATCTTCATGATGGTTGGACTTGTATTCGTCTTATGTGTTGGATTATGGATTCATTTGTATTAGACTAGGTGGGAAAATACTGATTAGTCATGTACATATCCCCCTATTCGCATCACCCCTCTGTGAATGATATTCGAACGATAGCCATTCCTCACCTGATCAGTGTGTGGTATGCCGTATTACCTACAGCCGTTTACATATCGAACTCGGTATTTTAAAACACACTTGGAGAATTTATTCGAATCATTGTTAGAACATCATTTGAATTATTATTCGCACCACCTTATTAGATTCACCTTATTAGAACAATGACTAGAATCACATTCGACTCATCTTGTATTAGACTCACATTGGGATTACACTCGACTTATATTGTACTGTCTGGACTCATCATGTTACTCTAGTTCAGGTAGATTTTATTTTAAAGTCTTTATTGCCATGATTTTTTCTCTTGTTTAGTTACTTACTTTCCTTGTACCTTATATGTCTCTCTTTACCATCACCTGAATATAAACTGCCATATTCATCAATATAACTGTCTATAACTGCTTTATAGTTCTCTGTCATTTACTTGGGTTTTCTTGATGAGATGTGCTCGTTCCTGTCCTGACTGGACCTGTTGAAAATATTACGGATACTTGCGTTGAGGATACATGCCCTACATATTATGGACCCGGAGATGGGACGGCTACCTTTGGCCCCGACACTCAGGAGAGATCAAGATTTAGTTAGTAGACTTGCATATATTTTCAAGTAGAGCTTGTTGTATAGATTTGAGACTTGAGATGTATTTGAGATTGTTCAAGATGTTGTTATTATTTCAGTAGTTATTGTTGTCTTCAGTTCTTTAGTTATAAACTTATGTGTTATCTTATCGTGCTTAGACTGTGATTGAGATTTTATTATATCTACACTTGTCCTCCATTCGGAGTTGAGATTTAACAAGTACATTATATAATTGTGTGAGTTGTTGATTAGATAGTAACCTAGGACAACGTTCTACCGCCGACACTGCGGCATAGGCTGGGCGCTATTACGTACTCGTACCCTCACAGTGGATACGGGTCGTGACACTCCTACGAGAGGGACCATCAAATTTAGAGGAAGAGAAAAGCTTAGTCTGAGGTATGTCGGGCCATTCGATGTCCTAGATAGAATCTGAGAAGTCGCTTACAGACTTCCATTAACGCAGACCTTGGAAGGTGTTCATGACGTATTCCATTTATCTCAGTTGAGGAGGCAGGTGTCAGACCCTAGTCACGTTCTTGATCACTCCAAAATTACTGTGGGACCAAATGTGTCCTATGAAGAGCAGCCAGTGGAGATTCTGGACCGTCGAGAGAAAGCGTACGGGACAAGACCCTTCACTTAGTTCGTGTTGCATGGAGGCATCATGCACAAGGCAAGTCGACTTGAGAATGCGAGGATGCGATTCAGGAGCATTATCCTCATCCCTTTATGGGATTAGGTATATTTTCTTTAATTAGTCATTATTGATTGCTTCTTTATTATCATGTGCTTAAATTTCGAGGATGAAATTTTCTAAAGGTGGAGAGGTTGTAAGCCGTCTGAATTCTATATATATTTTCTTATATTTTAATTAACGTATCGGTTAATAAATATTTTTCTACTATTATTTATGATCATAATATATACTTTTTCGTAGCTTTGATTTTTAGAGCACAACACCAATCTCTAGAAATGCCCTTTATGTGTTTTGACCAAGACAAGTTTATATTCGTTTAGATATATCATGTCTCACTCAAACATTATCCTTTGTATTCTATTTTCCTCATACAACTTTCGGGCCAATTTAGGCCAATTTGCTTCTACCATAAGACTTGACCTACTTTCCAAATTAATTTCGGGAATCGATATCGATCCAACTCATTCGATCCGATAAATGGTTTTGATCTATTTTGAGCCTACTACACACATGCCAATGGTGTCCTACTCAATTGAGTTTCCATGTATAGAACCTCAAAAAGTATAAACATCACCATATGCTACTCATAAATGGCGTCAGGACTCAAATCATCAAATAGCGCTTGTCATCAGATGGCGCATGGAATCAGTTGGCGCTGGACCTAGGCGGCACTGGCTGCCACGTGGCAAGCTTCCTCGAGAAGTTGAAATAGTTGTCATCGTGATTGATAACACGTCAATCAAGGAAAATACATTCGAATCCCGAGCGCACGGCGCTCGAGGAGATTGTGTCAGATTTGTCATAATGACTGATAGCTGTCTTGCACCATTTGCATTTGACGCGAGGTAATCAATATCACTATATTAAGCAGAGGGCATTAAAATAGCAAATAACACCTAGCCCCATTCAGCAGTTGGCACTATTTGATCAAATCCTCCAGAAGCAGTTAGATGACATGGCGTACAGGCCACTAATCTCGAAGAACGTGCACACGATACTGCCCATGACCAAGTGCATCTCTCTCACAGAATGCTACACGTCGTATGCAGTTAAGTTAACCGTTCGCGCAAAGGATGATGGTGCGCCAATTGCAGTGTGCGCCAATCAAAATAACTGGCTGACAGTTATTTCAAAACTGTATAAATAGAGTTCCAAATCACTTCACATAATAACTAATAATCATAATCTCCTGAGCACTTCCTACAGTACTCTCCAAAGGCTTTATCTTCGATATCGTTTCGTCCAAGGGATAAAGTGATCGTCTTCTGATTAGATTCCTACAGTTATACTTTTTCATAAATCAAATCGTACTCTTGTACTTTTCTCAGTTTATAATCAAAGTTTTGTTTTTGCAAACAAAATAGCAACTCTGCTGGGGACTGTCACGACCCGCACCCACTGTTTGGGTACGAGAACGTAACAACGCCTAGCCTACACCATAGTGTCGGCGGTAGAACGCTGTCCTAGGTCACATCATCTAACAATATAATGCTAAGCAGATACAGTCTCAATCACATCTAAGGTAGAGCATCATAAAGATAAATAAACATAAAATCCAAAGAGATACAGGAGATAGAAGTCTAAGTGTCTAAGATACAAAAACCCAGAAATATACCTCAACTCAAATACAATAATCCATAAAGTAAATACAACTCCTGACAAATAAAATAACTATCTAAACAACCTCTAGTGTGTCTCCTCTAGGCTAGCAGGCAACCTCCAAGCTATCTGTAAAATTTATCAACAGGTCCAGTCAGGACAGGAATGAGCACATCTCATCTAGAAAACCCAAGTAAATGACAGAGAACTATAAAGCAGTTATAGGCAGTTGTATTGATGAAAATGGCAGTTTATATTCAGGTGATGGTAAGAAAGACAGATAAGGTGCAAGGAAAGTAAATAACTAAACAAGATAAGAATCATAGCAATGAAGTCTGTAAAAATAGAACTAGCTGAACCAGGGTAATATGATATAAAGTCCAGATAGCAATGTAGACCAGTGTAACTCCAAATGTAAGTCCAGTACAAGATGAATCTTATACAAGATGAATCCAGTAAGGGACAATTCCAGTTATAGTGATCAATGATTCCAGGGTGAGTCCAGCCTATACTCTAACAGTGTGTTTTAAAATACCGAGTTCGACATGTAAACGGCTGTGGGTAATCAGGCACACATCTCACTGATCAGGCGAGAGATGGATATGCTTCCAGTAGATTCCAGTTGGAGATTCCAGATTAGGGTATGTCTACATGTCTTACTCTAGTATTTTCCCTCCCAGTAAGTGAATCCAGAATTCTGACACAGTGATTCAAGATGAGTCCAGCCAAAATATAATAATACCAGTAAATGATTCCAGTTAATGATTCCAGTTGGTGATTCCAGTAATAGAGATGATACCAGTAATAGAGGCCAGAAAATAAAGTGTGTCGTATACATGAATCCAGAATATCTACACGTGTTGTAACAGAGAATCGCATACAACTAACTAAAACTGAAGTACAGTAATTGACAAGTAAATGAAAGAACTATCAGAGAATGTACTCGCCTGATATCTGAATGTCCAAGATAAAGATACTGTCCGAGGAGAGGTGTCTGACTCCTAATTAGAACAGCACAAGTCATAACATGTCCAGAAGGGTAATATAAAGTACTATAATGCATTCTACATGAATCTAGGTCAAACTAGGCCAAAGTCAACCCTTGGTCAACTCTGGTCAACTGCACTAGTCAAACTATGTCAAACTAGGTCATGATCTAACCCAGCAAGTCTTACTAAGCCTAACCAAGACTATCCTAGCAAGCACACATCAATACAAGGCTATACAAGCCAACATACACCCAACTCTATATAGCATGCAATTATTCAATACTCAAATAGGCAAGAATTCACATTGGATATACACTAGGTAATCTATTACTTTAAGCTATATATGTCTACACATATATACACATGTATATATTGGTATTCAACATTAGGTCTATAATCATGGCATTTCAAATGGTTATATAAACTTATATATTACAACACAATATGCTAACATATATATAATATACATACATAGCTAAGTTAACTGTATTCATAAATACTTATTTAAGAGGCTATGTGTGTGTATGTGAACATGGCAGAGGGGCAAGTGAGGGTTAAATGGGCATACATAGTGTATACAAATCAAAGAGTGTCAAAGTATAAGTGAACAATGTGTCAAGTGTGATAGTGTCAACATAGTGTAAGGGGGTACATGAGGTAATATAGGATTTGTGTTAACATAGAACATTATATCTATTATTACATTACATTCATGCTTGCATTCATTCATCGTTCATTTATTCTCTTGCACTACTATATGCACCATACATTACATACTATGGAACCTATATATTCATTACAAGCCATACTTATACATGCCTACATTCGATAGGATACTTACACCTCATACATCATTTAATTAAACATTTACTCATGCTTGAATTCTTTATTTAATTACATAATGTATATACATTAACATGGGTTAAAATCAAATAGAACATTATATTACACACAAGGGTGCACAAAATGCATATGCCGAATAGTAACTCCTACTAATAATCAATACTGTACCATCTCAGCATGAATTAAAATCTAGGATCAAAGTATGTTATAGATCTATGTGTTAGCTTTCCGAAACTTTAAACGGATCACGTTTTTGTTTCCGAAAACTCCCGGAATCGCAAAAACACCGAGAACGCGTTTGTCTTTCGTACAGCTGACACTCAAATAATTCTTCAGAAAGTTACAGAAAGAATTAGGCCTATTAATACATATTTTTGGAAAGCTAACTTCAATACGCTTCTTCTAAAAAAAATAGAAGATTAAACCGAGCTTTGAGCTAGAAATTATGACATTTATAAGTTAGGGCTGAAATTAAAAACGTGGATAAAAATCATGACGGATTTAGATAGTTTGAGCCAAAAGAATACACAATATATATCCTACTTATCCACAACAATAATAGCAATAATAATATGAGGAACCACACTCACAAACTTGATTATATAATCATCATGAACCATTTATTACATATATAAATATAGATACACTCTCATTATAATATATATATATAAATCTATATATGTAACATGAACACATCCACAACACAAAGGACACTCCTATGACCTCCAAATGAACACAAATGGAGATACAACCATGGGGATCATTCCTATGGGTTTAAAATAGACCTATATGCATGAGAAAATGAAAAGGAGAAGGGATTTACACCTTCCGGTAGATCGAATCGAAGAAAAGCCTTTCCGGAGCGACACCGACACGTAGAGATTCCAAAAGGACACGAACGAGCTCCGAATCCTCCCAAGCTTGGGTAGCTTCCTCCTTGGCTAGAATGGAGAAGGAAAGAAGAAGATTTGGTGGCGAAATAGAAGGATTTGGTGGAGAAATGAAAGAATTTGGTGGAGAAATTGCTAGGGATTGCTCTCTAGAAATTTGGGGAAGAACAAGAGAGAGAGTGTGGATGAGAATAATAAAATGAACTTGAGCCTATCCTCTCCCAAAGTGGCTGGCCATATGGGGCTATTTGTCCTATTATGGTAAGGTCCAAAATGCCCCTACTAACCTATTCTATGAGTATTAGGAAAGGGCTAATTGGTTGGGGCTAAATTAGTCATTCTAAAGTCTCTAATCACACTAACCTTATCCATAATAATTAGTCTAACCTCTAACTAAAATATTTCTATCATGTGGACTAAAATTAATATCATGTGGGCCATGCCTAACTAGTGTGTGGGTCCCACTAGAGTCAAACTACCCCCGGGTCCCCGTTTCAAGTCGGATTGAGCTGAAATTCGAACCCGACTCAATTAATCCCAAAACAATATCATAAATAATAAAATAAATTTCAAAAATATTTTAAAAATACAAAATGACAAAATACCCCTGTTCCTGAAAACTGGGGGTGACAAATTCCTCGAAATTAAAACCAAACAATAGTAAAATGTCAAAATTACAAGTCATAATTTTAAATAGTTTAAAAATGATTAAAAATTACCAAAAATTATAATATGAAATAATAATCAATAAATAATAATTATAATTACAAAATTTCAAAATTACCCTCATCTGGAAAATTGGGTGTTACAGGGACGACTTTCTTCTCCGACGAGAAAGTAACAACTCAATGAGATATTGCGTCGGTCGGCACAACGAAGAAGACTTTGGTCGTAAAAGTCGACCAAACTGTCTACGAAGCTATGATTGCCGCTGGAGTTGCCAAGCGCATCACCACTGTTTCTACCAAGAACAAGGCACGCGCTATCTGGACTCCAACGTCCTCCAGTACACCAATCATGATTCCTGCACCAAGCAAGGGGAAAAGCTTTATAGCCATTTCTTCTTTCTTACAAATTTTAAAATTGGTAGAGGGTGCACTAGTCATGGCATCAGCACCAATCAAGGGACAACGCTATATGGCTACCCCCTCTTCCTTCACAGTTCTGAACTTGGTGGAGAGTGCACTAACCACTGCCTCGGCGCCAAACAAAGAAAAATGCCTCATAGCCAATCCTCATTCCTCTCCAGTTCTAAACTTGGTGGAGAAGTTACATATCACTGCTCCTGCGCAGAACAAAGGAAAGCATCCTATGGCCTCTCCTTATCATTACCCAGTCCCGGACTTAGTAGAAAACACATCTGATCGTGCCTCTTTTCCAATCAATGTATTAACATTTCAGAGTAGAGACTCTATTTCTCTTGGCAGAGATAATTAAATCGATGCCAATAAATTAGACTCTACTCGAAGCCCATTTTCTGCTGTCCATCTGCGCCATGCCAAATGCGCTGGAACAGGGTGCAAAGAATAGTAGGACATCCTGCCCATTCCTTATCAATCTGGCCAGTGCCAACCAAGACAGAGCTTGGATCTTCCTACCCTGCGCATATCAAGAACAAGGCAAGGAAAATTGAGGGTATCTCAGACAAACAGCCAGATGGCGGATAATTTTGACATGCGCACTTACCTTAATCATTACATAGCAACATCAACTTTATTAAGTCTGCATCAAGAATAATCTGCGCCACCTACTAAATTGCACAAAGTAAAGGCTTTTCAAATCAAGAATCCTCTCACCTACGCCAATGAACTCAGTACTTCCTTGACGCACAGGGAACATGGCATTTCAAAAACCGAAACCATGTTCCAAACATAATCAAGGAATATGTACCTCCAACTTTTTCTTATCCTTTCAATGTAATTGATCTCCGCAAACTTCTTGTACTAAAGCGGAAGATAGTAGGACCATCTTGTCCACATGTAACTCCACATCAGGAACACCACTGTAATCATCACCATGAAGTAGTGATCAAATGTTATTGTCAATCAGCTAAACGGTCTGTCTTCGACCGTTTGAACTAAACTCGGACTCCTAAACTCATTATGGTGGACGAAGATGAATTGTTATATGCTTCGGCTAACATGAAATCCCGAACCTCTAGGGTTGGAAAACGTCTAAGACGTAACGCAACCCGCAATCCTAGTCAGCAATACCTTGATCAAATCCGTAACTCCGACGAAGGAGTCTACCAAAATACAAGGTCAAGAGGCCGAGATCTACTCAGTCAAAGGAATCTTCCCACTCCTTGTTATGGAGAGGTCCTCGGTCAAAGGAATCTTCATGATTTCGACCAGAAAATAATCGGTCAAATGAATCTTCTTTCCGACCAAAAAATAATTTGTCGAAAGAATCTTCCTGATTCTGACCGAGATCTCCCCAGTCAAAAGAATCTTCCCACTCCTCATCTTGGGGGTAGTTCCCTACATGACTTCATTGTCGATAGTAAGAGCTCTGATCGGACTACCTTTTCCACCATTTCATCTTCGATGGCCAGAGAAGTGACTGCCTATGTCACTAATGAATAACAAGATGCTTCTAGCTCAGCGAATCAGGAGCAGCAGATCACTACTTTAGAGGCAAACTTGGAAACCATGGTTGAAATAGTTGTAACTATGCATGCTGAAATTGTAGCTTAACACATTGTTCCACCAATTGTGAATCCAATTCCAACACAAGAAAACATAACAACATATGCACCTGTCAACACTGGTCGAGGGGTACAATCTTCTCACAATTCTACCATGCCAGCTCAGGCTACTCCAAGTCAGTCTGGTGCTGGAGGTGGCACTTATCATATGGTTCTGCCACCTAATACATCAAACCAATCTACCGCTCCTCAGGCATTAGGAGATCCTTTTGAGGCAGTAAAGCTTTTGTGTAACCAGTTTGAAGTTTTTAAGCAGAAGGACGGTCTACATAAGTTAGGGATCAAACAACCTTATCTTGAAGAGTAGAGAAAGTCCCATTTCCAACTAAGTACAAGCCACCAACCATCATACTGTTTGACGGCAGCTCATCTTCGAGTCAGTATCTCAACTATTTCGAGGTTATGACTGATCAGCTCCAACCCAACGATGCTCTACTCACTAGAGTATTCGTCAGGTGCTTGGCAGGTGCTGCCTATGACTGGTATCGTAGCTTGCCAGATGGTTGTATAACATCATTTGCTGGATTAAAACAAATATTCATGAAGCGATTCTATGAGGGAAAAAATGATATGCCTATGTCAGAACTCATCAAGATCAAACAATGGTCTAATAAAACTGCTGAACGTTTCATAGAGCGCTTCCGTCGCGAAGCACTCAAAATTCCCCTAGGTACTCCAGATACATTAACTATAGATACATTCAAATCAAACTTGTTATATATATTCAACATGTGGATCGGACCCACACAACTCCAAGATTGGGCCTCCTTTATAGTAAGTGCCAGGGTAGCTGAGGACAATACTGATATATTCAAACAACTAGACATCCAGATGCCTAATCTTAACAAAGATGAACACTCTACAACCAACAACGGTGGTTGTCAGGACAACCACAAAGGCAAAGAAGCCTTGGCTATCAACGTGGGTCAATCAACATCTACCGCGACGGCACCCCCACAGAGAGCACCACGTCCTAAGGAGGATTATTCTGTTGACGAGGATGACATTATGAGCATATTTGATTATCTGATGAAAAGCAACAAACTTCAACTGCCCGAAGCTAAACGGCCCGATGAAGTAGGTAAAACTGACAATTCCAAATATTGTATGTATCACATGTTCTTGGGACATCCAACCAGGGCGTGTTACGTACTCAAATGGAAGATCCGGGATCTGATCAATGCGAAGGCAATCACACTCCAGCAAGATGAAAAGACGGTGACTGCTATTGTCGTCTCTCTGTAATTGGATGACTTTCCTGCTGAATTAGTACAGGATAGAGTCGTCCTTATCCAAAAGCTACCCTGGAGATCATCAATTTTCTGCCAGCACAAAATGATGGTTTCGTCCCTCTATCAACTCATAAAGGGGAAATTACGTGGATTCGCCATGATTTGGTTGCTAACTTTGAATCAAAGACACCCGCTTCCACTACAAAGTCAATAAAGGTAGCCAAGTACATGTCATGTCATATGACATCATTAGGCGGTCATCTTCCATCTTTGGATGCTACATTTGTTCCAGCGGCGACTTTACCTCCTTCTGCCGAGACGATAGTACCAAAGTCGAAAATCAAGTACCGGCCAGAATTCCATCGGTACAGTTAGCAGTCCTGCAAACTGATGACTAAGATGGGAAAGGATCTACAGAAAAAGCCCCTGGCTTGAATGACAGGAAAGGGTCTCATATACTACTTTTTTTACGTCTTTAACACAATCAATTCCGTATTAGCTTGGGATTCTGGATATATCCTTCATCTCTCCAAAAAAAAGTCTTTCATAAACGAGCCTCATATGAATAGCAGCAACATGGTTTCCTTTGCACCAGTTTCGGAAGAAAAAGCCATTACTGGTACCAGATCTGGGAGTCTATATCTCAGAGACTATCCAGAGGAACAAAAGAATGCAATCACTCCTCCTCTAGTATCCGATGACCCTACAACATCTTCTTCCCCTGCTATGAATATTCCTTCGACGTCATTGCCTCCGGTGGAACTAGTTTCTCCTAAACCAACATCATCTAACAAAGGCAAACAACCAGTTCCCTATGACAAAATATTGAAGAAATATCTACCTCATGGACTCGAAAAATTGTATAATTTTAATATATTGGCTCAACTAGCTAATACTCTGACAAGGTTATCGATTTTTGAATTCCTGTGTCTTTCGAGGAAAACTCGAGAAACATTAAGTGAAGCTTTAATGCAAGCTGACACTTGTCTTGCCCATCTTAAGAAACCGAACAAAGAACAAGTGGCCTGCTCTCACAGTCATAGTATAATGGAACTGATTCCCAATATCACATTCACTCAATATGATATACTTCTAGAGGACAATCAACATGACTGACCTCTCTACTATACGGGATATGTCGATACAATAAAGGTCGATTGTATTCAGATCGACCCAGGATCTGTACTCATTATTATGCCAAAGACTCTATTGGATGCACTGTGGATCCCAGTTCATAACCTTTCTACGACAACACTACTACAAAAATTGTTAACAACGACATTTTATACATGACACTCATCTTAAAATGTCATTAATGATACTTTTAATGTCGGCTCATTAGATGGTCGTCATTAATAACTTTATTAATGACATAAAAAATAATAATATCATGATAAATACTATAATATGACGATTAAAAAGATAGGAGTCATGAAAATAATTATGTATGTCATCTTTTGTGTGTTAAAAAAGATGTGGGACTAACAATGACACAGTGATATTAAGAGTCATATTTAGTTTAAACAAAGATAAAAATATATTGTGAGTCATAATCTATTGATTAAAAAATTAATAGAATATTGGATTGAGTCCAGCGTTGACATTAAGAGTCATATTTTTTTAATCCTTTTAATTTGTTTATCTTTTTTTAATTTTTTTAATTGTTTATAGTTTTTTAAAATTTTAATTCACTTTTGAATATATTTGCCAATTTTTAGAATATATTAGCTTATTTTAAATTTTGTTAAAAGTAATAGCAAAAGTTGTTTTGTTGTTTAAATTTTGGCTTTTTTTAAAACCTATTTTATGTTTGGAACAGCTTCAGAAAGAGAATATAACTTTAAAAAGCAGAAAAAAAAACTTTGAAAAGCAAATCTTACTTCTGTTTTTTAAAAGAGAGAGAGCACAAATCCCTAAACAGGCTTAATAAATCGCCCAAACTAAGACCTCTCCTCCCTCCACCACACTCTGTCTCCTATGGCGCCTCTTTTTCTTTTCTCTTCTTTCTTTTGTTGCCATTCCATAGCCAAACCCCATCACCTCCGCTCCACACTGCTCCTTCTCTCCTCCTTTGATCAAAACCCTTTACTATCGCAACTCAAAGAAGAAGAAGAAGCCACCGAACCTCAACACCCCCTCTCCTTCCCACCATGAAGAGACCAAGACGAGTACTCCTCCCACTAGTGGGCCATCTGCCAGGATGCGAGATTCGTCAAGGACGTCGCCCCCACTATCTCCTCCGTTTTCTTCCCCTCTCGTATCGCCCCGCTCCCCGAGGATAGGGCGGATACGAAAGAGGGGGACTTAGTAGCGGGGGAAAGGGAGGAGCTTCGAAGGGAGGCAAGACAGATTGTCAGGACCACCCTCGGATACTTTGACTTCCGGAAGGAGGATAAACTAACATTTCCGACTGTGGCCACGCGAGAGAACGACAATAAAAGGAGGCCATGGATGTTGCCACTACCATCAAGCAAGTCAAGGTCACATTCTTGTTTCCTTCTGTTTGTTATAATGCCATAATGACATAATTTATGTTCATTGATGTAGTTAATATATGTTTTATGCTTAATGAATTCGATGATCGAACATCTTACCCTAAAAGAAATGAAAGGTAATTCTGTTGTTGCATGGGCACAAAGTTGCTGCACGATACAAACATGATGACGTGGACACGGCACCGGTTTTATTGTGTATCGTGTGTTTTCGATGTTACCATGTTTCATTTGGACTATATATGCTAAATGCATTCTTACAAGGAATGGAAATATTTCCAAACCAATTGTTACCATGCATAATGCATCATGTTTTTAGCTATTGCTGACGATCTAATAAAAAAATGGTCATAATTTAAACCCTTGCTGATTTGTCTTTTTTGTTTAATTTTCTTTGCCGAATTGACCGAAAAAGAGACCTCCAATGTCGGTGTCGGTTAGTATCGGGTATCGGTCGGTATCGGATCGGGACATGCCAAACCGTATCGGTATCGGCCGTATCCGATCGGTATTGGCCGATACTTTAAACCATACTTTGTAGATGTCTGGAGGTCAATACCTTTGTTGGTTAAGGTGCTAGTCTTCTTGACAACATAGGAAAATGTTCACAATTTTGTATACAAACTTATTCTAGAAATCAAATAACATGGCAATATCAATTAAGATTTTGTGTGCATAAAGATCCTTGTGATAGTTTGCATAGGAGTCATATGCTACGATGCAAACATATGCAGATATATGAGCTAAATTTGAAGCATTACATTCAAAATTGCTATTATAGAATAATACTATTGGTGGGTCTCTTCTCTTTACTTTAAAAAGTAATGTTGGTGGCAATATAGATTAGATCTTTTAGATACATTCAACAATATCTGATACTTATGTGTTGGGTACTGTTTCAACCATAGTAAGGCTTGAGGGTCATGAATAAATAATTGCCGTGTAGCTTATAATGGCTTAAAGTTTGGCTTTGAGTGGACCAATAAGATCAAAGAACATACAATTTCAACCTAGGAAGTTTTCGACTGAGATCACAGTGACAGTAAGGTTGTTTCCTGAAATATCCGAGGAAGCTTCTCTCTAGAATAGGGTATTTTTACTTAGGCTAAATACCCATTCATTTATTCTGTTTTAGTTACTACTTGAAAATTTTGTTTTGACTAGGATACATCCTTAAACTGAAAATTTTGGCTTGACTAGGATACATCCTTAAACCGATTATACTATATAGGAAAGCGGTAGTCTTCTTTATATGAATTTGTCTTGCTATTGTTTTTAGTGACGGAAGTTCTACAAAAAATTAAGTGTCATGAGCTTTCTCAATCAGAATACTTATAATGCTGACCAAAAGAAAAATGTATATACATGTTAAACTGGAACTAATTTTTTTAAGTCGGGTAAATTGCATTAATTTTATTTGAATGCCCTGTTAATCAACCAGAATTTCTTAGTAGATTGTTAGTAAGAATTAAAAATATTGGGACTGTTCTTTTCCTTCAGTTTTGGTCTAGTTGCATTCATAATCAAATCAAGACTGTTCTTTTCAACAAAGAATATCAGTTGGTATTGGTGGTAGGATGTTGTTTGTGTTAAGCAGATTCATTCTTCGACTATACCCTCTGTTGAACTTAAGTTACATCTCGAGGATAATGGAGATTTTATATTTTCAGACAGAAGGAACCTTTCTCCGCAACGTCGAAAGCCTAGAGAAGGAAAGGGTAAGGTGAAAACAGGCTTATTGGTACATTTATTAGTACATCACACATACTTTTAGTAATCCTTTTTATTTCATTTGTGATGTTATTTTAACATAGGTGCTTGAGGTATTATCCAAATTATTACAATCAAACAACTTGCATTTGTCTAGCTATTCAGAAACTTCTGCCAAGGATGCAAGGTTTGAACTTTGAAGATCTACCTCATAGATATGTAACCCTAATCACTCACTAAACTCTAGTGTTTTGGTAAAAGTGGCAGAACTTTAGCAGATTCCACATTTGGCCTTCTAACTCCAGCTTACGTCTTTTTTAGGTTAGCATGTATTGTATTACTTAGTCTTTCAAATAAGTCATTGAAAATTTATTTTCACTCTCAATTTCTCTCTGCCTCTCTATTTGAGTTTACATCTTTGATATCTCAACGATAAACCTTATTGCAATTTGCTGAAGAAATTGGTGTTGTAATTCTCAATGAAGTCTTTCTAGATTAGCATAAGTGACAAGATATTACTCAACTCATTTAAATTTCACATGTGCAACTTTTGGAGAGAAGTTTAATAGTTCATGGTAGTAGTGGAACTGGAATGTTAAATCATGTGTTTCTAATTTGTAATTATTCTTAGGTGTCTTTTTACAGATCCTTTATCTTTTGTTCAAGATCATCGTCTGAAGGAACTCTTGATGGCTCAAGGCATAAATGTTCATTCCTTCGATGCTAATTTGCTCTTGAATAAGTGTCAGTGTATAAATAACACTAGTGAAGTTTTAAGATGTTTTATGCCCCAACAATAACCTTAGAATTAAATAAAATTAAGGTTCTTGGTAAGCATTTTGTACTTTCCCTATTTCTAATATTGCCTAATAGTACTTTTAGTTTTAGTCTACTAGTTTGAACTCTTTAGATCTTTGAAATGTATTTATGTGTATGTGATGTTAGCATTACAAGAATGTATGTCGAGTACGTGTCATTGTGTTGTTTAACAGGTGATGCTTCAAGATGTCCTTCGTATATACTTGTTTTCGAAGATGATTCTGAGAAAGGATGCAACACTCTCCTTGCACGAGCATGGTCACCAGGATGGCAAATTGGTGATAAGTCATGAAAGACCACTTATTGCTCACCTTAGGTTCTTCCTCCGGGTCATCTATGAGAGTTGTTTTAAAGCATGGCGGGAAGGCAGGAGTGGTTATCCTTTGGTGGATGCTGGTATTAGAGATCTATCGACAATTTGTTGGTTACATGATCGAATACGAGTTGTTGTATCGAGCTTCTTCATAAAGGTTCTGCAGAGTCCATAGAGACGGCAGATAAAGTACTTCTGGGATACATTATTAGATGATGATCTTAAAAGTGAAGTGTTGGGCTCACAGTATACATCTGGAACTCTTCCAGATGGTTGTAACTTTGGTCGCATATATAACCCTCAAGTATGGTGTTAGTGCACTTCTGGCTACATCTCGTTCTTGTGTTTTTTGCACCTATACTAGGTTTAGTTCCATTCAAGTTTTATTACATCAATATAAATGGAAGAATGGAATTTAATTATGATCAATTGTTTCTTATATGGTATTTTTGTGCAATATACAACTTACAGATAATTATTTCTTGTCCTAAAATAATTATTTATTTCGGGGGCGGGGAGAAGGATGTGATTTTTTTACATACTTATACAGTAACCATGTTGTTTGATCTCAGATTGGGATAGCCATCATGATGCTGGTTGTTGTCCATATGCTCAAAGTATCTAGTTGTTTGATCTGCTTGGACTTGAGATGTGTGATGACTTGAGATCGTTACTTCTAATGTTGCTTGATGTTGATCCATATTGGAAAAATTAATAGTAATTTTGTCTAGTGCTTTAAGATCATATCTTTGAATATATATGGTTATCATTAGTATTTTTTGTTAATTTATGAGGCAAAAAAACACACTTTGGTTCGCAGAAAGGAATGGAAAGGAAATCAATTACTTGACATTTCATTTCCTTTGGGAAATTACAATTTTTATTGATTTTCTTTTTCGATGTTGGGAAATGTCAAGAAATTTGAAAAAAAAAAGTAAATACGTCAAGGTGATTCCTTGTTTGGATGGATGGAATCATTTTCTTCACGAATTTTCCTTACATTTGGAATCACTGTTCTTTCCTTCTCAATTCCTTTGGCACCCAAACATAGAAAAGTAATCACTTTCATTTTCCAACCCCATTATTCCGTGAACCAAGCGAGGCCTAAGGGAGATACTACACCTTTAGGTCCCACCAACTCTTGATTGCCAAGCTTAATTACTTGTGCATAATTTATAAGTTTATACTTGATAAATCTTACCTTATGCCGCTTAGCAACTTGAATCACTTCAGTATGTTGTAAAATTTAATTTATCTCGTGTACTAGGCTATTTCTATTGCACTTTTTGGAAATAAATATATATTCATGGGTAGGTTGACTAATGCCAATCATGTATCTTACAACAATTGTCTTCCTATGGGCTATTTGATCTACATGTAGTGGCTTCTAGTAACACTCATATCGATGATCATCACATGAATGAGGATATTGCTCCTGCAATTGAAATGGTGATTAGATTTTCACTTGAATGTTCAAAATATTGTCTTGTATAATTTTTCTGAAAGGGGTTGCCCTTGTTTTTTGAATGGTTATAATGTTTTAGATGACTTATTACAGTTCCCCACTCACATGCCCTTCTTCAGGTAATTGAAAATAGAAAAGGGACCCACTGATTTGGACACTTTGAAGCTCCACTGGATAAAGCTTATGTTAATGTTGTACTGGTACTAGCCATCTTGAATATCTTTGTTTCTTTTTTATTGATTGGTATACTTTATCCTAAACTTTCATAGTGAGAGTTGTAATTAACATGTTTTTACATCTCTCTTCTTAATGAACAGGTACCAAAATACTACATCACTATGCGTGCATTTCTACATCACTAATGGACAGGTACCAAAATATTTTTAATATGCTCACTCAACAGACATATTTATCCTCTTTCTCAGATGCATTCAGTCATGCCTCGATCCCGCAGAGTCCTTTTCGTCCTCGCTTTGGGCTCTTTGGGATCGTTCGTCCTTGCTAAGGCGTGATGCCGTGCAAGCCTAAGTTGTGCTTGTACAAGGCCAAGACATAGAACAAGACAAGATAGACAAGTTTAATGATACGCAGCAGAACGTATCGCAGATAATTGAAGCAGCAACGGACATATTTCAGAATACAAGCATTGAACACAATGGTAACAAGAACATTTCTCTTTATTGATTTTATTTGAACAGATTACAAGCTCTCGATTCTCTCTGATACAATGTTACATTCTCTCAGAACTTTACAGATTACAATGATCCCGTTCCCATACATTACATCCTTTTATATACAAAACCAAACTCTTGTACATATGTCATCTCTTGGTATCTCTTCTGATTTCTGGCTCCTGAGGATGATGCTCGGGCTATCGCTTCGAACTATCATTTTCGATGCATAGTACACCTGCATGCAGACTGACGGTGGGTCAGTATATCAGCATACTGGTGAATGTGTGAACAATGAGCTACATTTGTCTAAAACGATCATTGTTCAATTAGTGAGAAAACGTTTCTTGTGATGTGATCTTGCTACACTTTACCTATGTTCATTTCATGCATACAGAGTCAATTTACATTCTCTTTTGAAAACATCTTTGAAAAGTCACAATTTATTTTATTTCAAGCATACAAGGGACTATTCAATTCTAGCACGATGACTATTCATTTATGTCGTGCGCAGCGTGTTTCATGAGCATATCATTTCATTTGGGACAACATCCTTAGCATTCTTTTCTTTTGTTCAAGACAAACTTAGGGTCAGATTACAAGCATGATACAATATCTTTTCTTTTGTGGAACATAGCATTTCAGGGCATAGATAAATCTCTGCAAGCAATTCATGTCAAAGACTTAAGCAGTACATATGTATCACTTTTTAATGATTCTTACTATAGCCGACCGTCCATCCCTGCACAAGACAAGGATTAGCATAAACATGATAAAACTATCATTTTCTATATGCTCTAAACTCTTGAGGCATATTTGATCTATTGACGATTATTCATTTAGTCCATCAGATAACAGAGCCGAAGCCCCCAGATAACAGAGCCGAAGCCCCCATAAAATAGAGCCGAAGCCATAATAGAGCCGAAGCCCCAAGATAGTGGAGCCGAAACCCCCAGATAGTGGAGCCGTTGCCCCCAGATAACAGATAACAGAGCCGTAGCCCCCAGATAACAGATAACAGAGCCGTAGCCCCCAAATAGCAGATAACAGAGCCGAAGCCCCCAGATAACATACCGACACCCATTTTCATATGGATGCCCTCTGCGTTAGACATACATTTGCAAGCAAGCAGTTGAGCAGTTCTACTTCTTATACATGCAGATTATCTAGTTTCTTGTACTAGCAAGGCAACAAGTCTTCTTATTAGCATGCAGATTAATTCTTTCTTTAGCATACAGGTTCTCTCTTTCCTTGTTCTTAGTATGACAACATGTGAAATCTATACAAGCATACATACTGGTTACCATCTTGTTATTAGCATGACAAGGTTCTCTTTATCAAGGAAACATTCATTTCTTAGCAAGGCAATATGTGAATTCTCTTAAAGCATACTCAATGATTTACCATCTTGTTATTAACAAAAGCATTCAATCAAAAACTCATATTCTTATTAGGCGCAAGCGAATCAGAAAATGAGACTTCGTCCACTCACCCAGATTAATCGTCTTCTGTTGCAGAGCCAGCAATCTGATCTTTCTGTTTATCTAGTGCCTTCGCTGAGTGGGGCACTACACATTCTAGTACCAAATAGGACGGTGGAAGAAGATTTAGTCCTAGTCTCGGGGTTAACTGATGCAACAGTCTATAGAGAGGAACAAATATTGACAAATTTTTTGCCTCACTTTAATGTTGATATTATATTTACTACTACTTTATGCTATGAATTGCGTCTGGAGACGTTAGGAGCCTTTAACCTTGATATAAAATCGACTTTCCTGTATGAGCCCTTCAACCATATTCAAATAAGTGGTCTAATATTTTTTGTTTTCATTTCTTGCTTTTAATTTATGGCTTGTTCAAAGGAGATGAAGTAGAAAAGCCTAACATGCAAAATTAACATAATATTTGATTTTGTGTTTATTATTGTAGTTTGCTAGGAGAAAGGATTAATTCATCAAAGACATTGATGAAATGCGAAGAAATGGCTAAATTTATCCTGGATAATGTCGATGAAGACTGTAAAAAAATAATGCAATAAGGAAATTTTTGAAGTATTAATCATTTATGTTATGAAGTATGTGGGAGTGAATTGTAATATTGTTTTAGTTCATTGTTGGCACTTTGAATAATTATGAAATGAATTTTTTTCTTTTGGTGTTACATATTACATTTCTTCTTGTTTGTTTTTCTTCTATGGGATATTATATACAGAATACAAATTGTACAATACAGATATTGGGTACTATAAAATAATGATGAATATTTAATAACGCATAAAAATCATCTTTTATAGATAAAGATGACACATAGAAGCCATCTTATATAAATAAAGATGATGTGTTTTGAGCCATCATTGTTGTCTTACAATAAGTCATCTTTTGTAAATACATGACACATAGAAGTCTTCTTTTGTAAATAACAATGATGCGTATAAGTCATCTTTTAAAAATACAATGACGTGCGTTGAGCTGTCATTGTTTTTTTTACGATAAGTCATCTTTTATAAAAAATAATGACATCTAAAAGTCATCTTTTATATAAAATGATGACATGTGTAATATGTCATTGTTGTCTCACGATAAAAGTCATTTTTTGTACATAAAGACGACATATAAAAGTCATCTTTTATAAATAAAGATGACGCACACAAGTCATCTTTTATTGGTAAAGATGACGTGCATCGAGCTATCATTGTTTTCTGATGATAAAGATGACGGTAACGTAGATGACGGCCAAATAAATGTCATTGTTAACCATTTTTGACCGTCATTGTTAACCATTTTTGTAGTAGTACAATCACGACTATTCTGGGGTTCAACTCTAGAAGAAGCAAACCATTGGAAAAGATTCCCCTCAAAATCCAAATTGGCCATCTCTGTACGAAGGTCACCTTCTATGTGAATGACAATCACATCTCCTATAATGTATTGTTGGGAAGACCATGGTTGTATGAACATAACATTATGCCGTCCACTCTCCATCAATGCTTCAAATATGTTGATGACAATCGAGAAGTCCGGAAGGAAGTGGCTGATCTTAATTCCTTCTGAGGTATCGAGGCTTATACAGACTCCAGAATGTATAAAGAGGAGTTCATGAAAGTTGTAATGTCCATGGACATTGAAGAAGACCGAAAAGAGAGTCAAGATGATATCTGGGTGATTCCAGTCAAGGGACGCACTTTCGTCTTTCATCTTCTCAGACGCTGACCATCAATCTCTCTCATTCTATCAAGCATCCTCTTGCAGAAAAGATGGAGGATAGGGAGCTCACCTCTTCTGAGCCTCTTGTTATCGACCTTCGTCATAACAAGCCTTCTTCTTCTCCTCTTTTTGTTATCAATCTTGGCAAGCCATCGGCGAAGGTCAATAGCACCGTTGTAAATGAAGATGTAAATATCAGTAAAATAGCATCTACTTTACAATCCATTGATGTCAATTATTACACATGACGTTATATAGAAATCCTGAATAGCTTCGAACCCCTTACCTTAGTAGCAGTTCAACCTCTTCAAGATGAAGTATCACTTGAATCAGTACAAGACTCATTCTTTCTAGTTTCCTTCCGAAAGAAAGATGAACATCCTATCCTCTTAAGTAAAGGATTTAATCAAAAGGCTACAGTTGATAGCAACTCTAAAAAAGACGATAATTGACGGCTTTAATTACGTCATTATAGTCAACTATCTAAGAACATCATCAAAAAGATAGGCTATAACTTTAAATATGGCCTCAACGGTGGTAAGGGAAGACGAACTCCTATTCGTATACCTACCCCAAAAGGAAAGTTACTACAATATTATAACAAAACAAAGCATGGGTTAGGCTATACTTCGCCAATCCCAACCTAAAATATTTCTGAGTCTGTCACGACCCGCACCCTAGAGTAAGGGCACGAGACGTGGGTACGTCCAGCCTACGCCGCAGTGTCTGCGGTAGAACGCTATCCTAGGTCACAACATATAACAATATAATTCTAAGCAGTTTATACTCCTCGAATGGTGGTGACATAGCAGAAAGTAAACTCAATCACAACTAAGGAAGAAGAAGCACGATATAATATAGAACTCAAAGAAAATACAGATGATCAGAAGAGTCTAAGATAACATCTCAGCAAATATCCAGAATACAAGTCTCAGCTACTGAATATGAAAGAATATATACAACCCAGATCTCAAGATAGAAATAAAGTCTAACTAACTAGTCTCAAGACAACATAAGTAAGATAAAACCTAACTAAGCTAGTCTAGGCAGTAGGGGTAATGTCATCAGCTAGAGCTGGGTCCGCCTAAGAGTCCAGCTCACAAGTGACGTCTAGGGCTGCCCCGAAGAAGGTATCCACACAGGCCTCCTCCTCGTCCTCTGTAATATTTTTAATAGGTACAGTCAGGACAAGAGCGAGCACAATACATCTCAACAGATCATAGCAGGTTACAAAGTATAAACATATAGTAGAGTATGACACAGGAAAATGAAAAGAAGTACATGATGTAAAAGAAAGAGAACTGTAAGTAAATAGCTACTGTATATAGAGAACTAATAGTGACTAGTGATGTAGAGTACAAGATAGCATATGTGAACAGGACAGATTAGTACATGATCTACACTAAAGAGTTTCACATGATCGACACTACTATAGAATTTGTTCACATGACTAATTGTACTCTCCCGTTTTTCCTAATTAATACACAAAGATCTAAGCAGGTTATGTTATATACATGATATCACATGAAGGCCCATGAAAGGGTGTACATGATAATATATATGAGGGCTCTGTGAACATGAGAGTAAATAATTCACAAGAGTGTACATGTATGGTGAAAGCACAGGAGTACATGATGAAAGTGAAACGCATATGACACAATATACCCGATGCTCCTGAGGGGGATAACATCGCATGAAGAGATCCATATAGTACTAATCCGTGATAATGTCGTGACAACATCAAGTAAAGTAATCTAAAGCAGGAATATAATTCTAACAAGTTATGAAATGATCAGAGAATGTACTTGCTTGGTATTTGAGTGTCCGGATGAAATGTACTGTCCGAGTAAAGGTGTTTGGCTCCTAATCAGAATAGCACAAGTCACAACTAGTCTATATGATAACAAGATGCAATTTAAAGCATTCTACATGAATCTAGGTCAATCTAGGCCAAAGTCAACTATTGGTCAACTCTGGTCAACCCTAAAAGTCAAACTAGGTCAACTATGGTCAAACTAGGTCTACAAGTCTAAATTAGGTCAAACAAGTCATTCTAGGTCTAAACAAGCCTACACTAGTTAACACACACCATTACAAGGCTATGCAAGCCTATACAACACAAAGTCAAAACCAACATCACACAACCTATATTGCATCTAGGCCTACACATAGAAATCATATAATACATCCATATATATAGGTATAGAGAGGAATAGAAAGAAGAGTGAGGGAGAGGTGTCAAGTGTGTGTGCATGAGTGAGAGGGTGAGAGTGTGCCTATGTGAGCATGTAAATGTGTGTGTGTGTAATTCCTGATTTATGTGTGACAATTAAATAAGGAAGTGTATGTGTAAAGAGTAGAGTGTGTGTGAGTGTGTGAGAGTGTAGGGTGTCAATTGTTGTAGTGTGACAGGAAAAGAATGAAAGGGGCATCCCTGAAACAGTGTGTGTGTGTGTGTAGTCCAATAATGGACTGTAAAACAGTGAACATGTGAGCTGGAAAATAGTATTCAGAATTGAGAAGCCAACAATATTTGACAGTTCAACAAAGTAATTTCAAACATTCACATTAACCCTTAGTTATAGGAATTTTGAATCACTTAACAGAACAAGCTATCAACCCAATACAATCCCAAATTAATCTCAGTTCACAAGTTGAATCAAAACTCAGTTGAATTCCATTTTATTTTAGTTATGAAGCATCAAAACACAACTTCAGTTTATTGATTAGTCTCAAGTTTTCATATTGCTGAAAATAAATAAACAACATCAATTTCAGTTTAACACTTAAAAGCTTGACCAACTCATAACCAAATGAATTTCAACAAGTACAACATGTACGTATTCATCCTCTTAAATCCTAAACTAAATTATCATTTAAATCAGGAAATGGATTCAATATAGTTGACAGTTCACAATATCAAAACAAAACCCAACTGTCATGAAGAACAATGTTACATAGCTTTCCTATTTAGAAACCATAATTGAATTCGAAAACTATTTAAAACCCAAAATAATCACGGCAGAGTGGTAGTACATGTGTACATGTGTCAATGGTGTATGCTCGTGTCCATATAGCTGGACACGAGGTGTCCAACTGCAAAACAACTGAGTATCAGGAAAACAGTAAAATATCAGGCCTCGTGCGGCCATGTCGAGCCGTATTGGGCTCAATGCACAATACAAGAGACCATGTGCTTGGGTCTAGTATTAGACTAGGTCTAGGTGAGTGTGTCAGTGTCCACAAAGTGTGTCCATGACGTGTCTAGAAGGGATACAAACAACGTATCAGAGCTTAAAATTTTACGTGCACTGTGCAGTGGAATCCCGTTATGGGGTTAAGTGTGTGTCCGACATGACACGTGAGCTTCTCCAACTTGGAGGACCTTGTGTCAGTCATTGCCCCTTGGCCCATGCCAAGTAGCATGACCTGAGTCGCCTTGTCCAACGAGAAACAGCACTCGAGTAGTAGGACACGCACACTGCTCGCGTGCGTGTGTGCACCCGCGTGTGCACGTGTCCAAACCGATACGACCCGACACCAAATCAATCCCAGTCTACCATAAACATGTAAGCCACATCAAAATACAAATTCCTATTCAAACAGTTCTCCAAGTCTCGATCGAAATGACCACTGTGGTATTTCGTCGAACACCTGCGCACAGTCACTAATACGTGTCCGATATAGACACATACAGGACACGAAATAGAACAAACCCTATTCCTATAGAACCAGGACACCTAGGGCTAGGTGTTAATGCAAAGAAACCCTTGTTCTAATGAGGGAATATGATTTTACCTATATGTGTTCTTCAACACAAAAGCTTCTTCAAAGGAGCTCTCCAAAAGCCACCCAAATCCTTCAAATTGTTCCAAACCTATGATGTGACTCCACAAACAGTAGTAGAAAAGTAATTAGAGTGCTATGGAAGAAATCGCAATGAAATTAGACCTCTATTAATTAATCTATGGAGAAATAAAGTTTAGGCTCACCTTATCTTTAGGAAAAATGATGAACTATTGAAAAGTGGCTCAAATTCCTAAAAGGATATTATATAGGCAAAGTGGGGGTCTTTGCCGGCCACTAGGCTAGGTTATGGTTTCTAGGATGCCTCCTAGGGCTAGCAATGCATCAAGGATAATGAGTGGCCTAGATTCTAAGGCTCTTTCCTAGTTCATTTGCAAATCACTCTATTTAACTAAACTTGACTTAAACCTATGTAACCAATACTAACTAAAACTCAAAGTGACTAACTAGACTAGCTATGACTAATCTAGGTTAGGTCCAATCTAGGTTAGGCTAACCAAAACCACATGGAAATCAATTAACTAGTATTAAAATCACACCATTTAATTAAATCATTTTAAATTCCTAAAAAAATATTAAATTTAAATAATTCAAAAATGATAAAAATACCCTTAAACTAGAAATATGGTAGTGACAAATCTACCCTCCTTAAAAGAATTTTGTCCTCGAAATTGAAAGGCAAAATATAACTGATGAGAAGGATAGAAAGTATACCTCACGATCGAAAAAGATATGGGTAACGCTCGTGCATCTCATCCTCCCGCTCCCAGGTAGACTCTCCTGGACAATGATGCCTCCATACGACGCATATAAGGGTATCACCTGGATCCTCAGAACCTTCTTCCGTCGATCCAGTATCTCCACTGGCTGCTCTGGATAGCTGAGAGAAGGCCCAACTGTTAGCCCAATGATTATATCATGTTTTTGAATATGGCTAATCAATTAAGTTTAACATATTGACGTCACTAATATTCATGTAATCACTATCATGTTGCTACTTAAACTTAGCATTGTCCTAATATCAATATTGCTATGCTTGTATCATATTGGTTTCGTTTGTCTAACATGTATTTGTAGACATGCTGTAAGCATGATCAAGCTTTGTCAAACCAGGACATATGCAATAGAGAATTATTAATGGGCCAAAGACGGCGTCATACAAGAAGATTTCTCTGAACCGCCTAACGACCTATCCGGGGCCTCGCATCGGAGGTTCAAGTCTGCTCAAATATTTGAAGAAAGGCGTCATCAAAGGGCTCTTGGTTTTCCTATTTCATCAATGTATTTTTCATATTTATTGAGACTAGGAATATGATGTACACTGCATCGTACTGGCAAATAGGCTACCCAAGAAATGTTTTCAAAATACCCTTTCGTTTTAAAAATAAGGCCACTTACAAAAGCCCAAACGACTTGCTAACTGTTTGACTTTTCAAAAAGCCCAAAAACCAGTTTGCAAAAAACCTGACAGAACTCCAACAGAACTCCAGGAGAATTCGGCCAGAGTTCGGCCAAAGTTCGGTTAGTGAACGTTGCTTTTTGAACTTGGTCTTCCTGCAGTTACGGATGCCACCGAGATTTTCTCATAGAGTTCTGCCCGAATTCTGCCCGAATTCTGTCAGAATTCTGCCTTTAGAAAAACTATAAATAGAGAAGGATTTCGATCATTTCAATTCACACTCATTCACTTTCATATCTCTTCTCTATAAGCCTACTACTTCTTCCAAAGTATTCTGAGCTATTCATTTTCAAATCCTAAGCCAGTTACAATCCTCTAGTCGATTTGCCAGTGCGGTACGGTCTAGAAGTTTCAGAGTGGTTATAATCAGAGGCTTGATTGAAGTTACACACTTCACAATTGAAGTTGGTCGAGTACTTCGGATCAAAGCTCGCGTTGTAGAAGTTGCAAGAACTTCGGATGAAAACTTGTGGTGATTTTCCATAGTGGATTCAACTGGAAGCTAGAGTTCTTCCGACTGGACTAGTCCTCACAAGAGGAAAATCAGTATACATCTTTGTGTTTGCATTTGCTCCCTACTCTCTACTTTTTATTTACATATATGTGATATATTATCTGTGATCTTGTTACTAACATTTTTTTAAAGGTAATTTCCGCTGCCTACTCTATTCACCCCCCTCTAGAGTATTATGCTTTACAACTCGTTCCTACAATCGGTCCTATAATTGGTATCAGAGCAGGCTCTCCATCTAGAGATATTTTGTCTTAACATCCTTGGAGCAAATCCTCATTATCAAAGCGGGTTATACAGGTAAAACGAGGTAATATTGTTATTATATAACTGCTGTTACATAGATCACTGTATCACATATAGAAAGTATGTACTTCACAACTGAAGAGCAATCCTCAAATAGACTCCTACTATTTGATGGAACAAACTATAGCTATTGGAAGACACGGATGAGCTTCTACTTGAAGTCTCCAGATTTTGACTTATGGTCAGTTGTTGTCACCGGCTACAAGAAGCCAACTATCACTTCTATTCTCACATCCTCTATAATTAATAAGCCTTATTATAGTTACACGGAGGAAGAGAAGAAGTTAGCTAGCCTTGATGCTAAAGCTATGCATATATTTTATTGTGCTATAGACACAAATGTATTCAATCTTATTTCTACTTGCACAACATCTCATAAAATTTGGAAAGATCTTGAAGCTACTTATGAGTGCAGGTATGAAAGCAAAGCTAGCAACTCCAGAGAGAAGGATAGTCTTCATAATGATGCAAATATGTACATGACAAAATTAGGATTTAAGGTACAGCATAATCCCTTATACGAAGAAGAGCTTGTATGTGACAATTACAAGAAGATAGACCACATCGTACTACTACAAGAAAGGAGAGTCACTACTAACAATCAAATGAAGGAAGATCATCGGGCATATGGTGTAAAAGCGAAGCAAGAGAGTCTGAAGAAGAAGAAGAAGAAAAACCTCATCAATCTTCAAATTTATGCACAATGGCATTATCTAACGAGGTACAAAATAATTCTTTCTCTGAAGATAGTGAATTTTCTTATGATAATTTATCTGATGCATTCAGTGATCTGTAAGAAGAACACAAGAATGTATTAGATAAATATAAGCAAGGTAGAAAGGATATTCTATCCTATAAGCGTGAGATTAAAAAGCTTACTTGCTTATTGAATGATGCTAGAGATACTTCTACTTCTGATAATTCTATTGAGATATCCACACTTGAGTTTAGATTGCATGAGGCACTTGAATGCATTGAGAAAAGCACTCAAGAAAATGCTAAACTTAAGGAGGAATTAGAATCAGAAAAGAAAAAGTATTCTATTGCTTCATGTAGAATTGATGCTCTCTCTGCTAAGTATAATGAGATCTGTGCTAACTCTAAAAAGTTAGAGATTAGACTGGGAAAGCAGGTAGTACAACCTATGACTCTGTCTAACACAAGACACTTAGCACATCACAAAGTCACACACGTTAGATCTTTTACTAAGGAAGCAAGCAAAGCTAAAGCTTCACATAACCATGCTTTCTATTACAAGTATCCACGCACATCATATCAAACTACTGCACATTCTCATACTACTATACATAGTACTAATATTAATTCTTTCTGTCATTAATGTGGTATGAATGGACATGTTTGTAATCATTGTCAGATTAGAAAACTAGTTGATATGAACTTGGGCAAATGGGTTCCCAAAGCTAACAAATGTGGATCCAAGTATTGGATACCAAAGTCTTTACCTAATATTGCAGGTGAAGCTTCTCATATCAACTAGGACCATGGAACATGTTGGTGATTGCAAAGCTACAAAGGTCATCTTCCATGCAATTGCACCAACAGAAGTGTGGTCACTAGAACCACTTCGGTAACATGCTTTCTAAATAGTTTTTAATATTTAGCATATTCTTATTGATTTCTTTCTATTTAGATTTCATTGATATCTTTTAAATTGTTTATTGTTTGAATCAATGTGAGACATAATCCTAGCATAACTAGCGGTTTAACATAAATGTCTAGCTAACACTAAATAGTCTTTTACTCACTTTTTATTAGTGTGACACATTTGTCTATATATGCAATTTACTTTTAATCTTTATTCTTGAAGCATGCATAGGAGTTTATTTTTTTTGTGAATATGTTTTGACTCTTCGTCTTTAATATTTTTAATGGTCACTTCTTACCGATTTGTCTTTAACATGTCATATTTACTTTGATCAGTATTTTGTGAGTATGTATGTTTAGCACAAGTCTGCTATTTACTTGAAAAGTATATACATATATTTTTATGTTAACCTTGTCCTTGCTTAATATACTTCACTATTGATTCACATATTTTTATTTTGATTAATTTCTTATGAATCAATTACATCTTTGCCTGATAAAGTTTATTTATGCATGTTTTTGATCTTGTGATATTTTTTTAAGGATACATGAATAATTTATTTTTATTTATATATTGCTGATATATTTCTTATATTTTTGTATAAATATCTTTATGGGAATATATGAGTTAAGTTCAAGTTCTATATTATTTTGTAAAGTAGTTTTCAAACTTGTACTTATCTCATACTTATGCTATTGATTACTTTGAACAATTTTTTATGTTCTTATCTTTATTAGCTTCTTCCTCAAAGCCTCTCTTAATTATATTTTTCTTGGCTTTTTGGTTGACATTTTTGATACATGATATTTTAAATATCTAGATCTTGATAAACCATTCCTTGGGTATTTACTTTTACGAATTCTGGATTTTGATGTTGTTCGATGATACTGCATATATTCCTTTGAATCTAAGTTCTTAAGAGTAGAAATCATTTTGGGAACAAGTCGAAAGGGTCCTTCTGTCATACAGGTATAAATAGCCTGAAGCGACACGGTGTACTAGTCTTCGGACTACCGCTAGCTGGGAACCGGCCCCTACAGCTAACCCGAAATAATCAATACCTTATAGACTTACGATTTATTAAGGTCTACTTGCAACTATTATCTAGTTCTGGATCCAAGGTGCTGTCAAGTCTCCTAGGTTCCAGAATACATCAACGTATCCATTCCTGCATTTTGATTTACAAATTTTTTATATTTTATTGTTACCCAATGATTTAGTAGCACATATGGATAAATGTAATTGATACATCTTATACCGTATGCTACATTGTTCTAAGATTTATAAGTCCATAGAATATAACTTTTTTTATTGTACTATTTTTTTTTAAATCCTCGATTTTTAAAGAAGAGATTTGTTTTGGGTACAAGCCTACAAAGGGTCTGTCTGTCACCACGACTACGGTCGAAGCGAAGCGGTACTTAAGTGTTCCCCGGTGAACCTCCGTTAGCGGGGACAAAACCCCTACAGCTAACCCAAGATTGATCAACGCTTTATAAACTAAAGATTTATTGAGATCTAGTTGCAATTATTATCTGATGGATTTTGAATTATAGATTTGATGAATAATATTCTCTCTTTATATTTTTACAAAAGGTAGCATATGTTGATCTATCTTGTTGATTGTAAGATTCTATAGCATAGATCAATTTATGTCATCTTTTGACTTATACGATTATTCATCATGCTAATTTGAAATATCTTTTGATTGTTTTATTTTTAAACGTTCATTTAATGGATATTTCTTCTTTTGTCTAAAGATGATTGTTTTTCGTATTCGTGACTACTCATTGAATATTATGGTATTGTGATTTCATCTTTAGCTCGTGTAATATTTGTAATATTTATGATTTTTGAGCTTTATATTATTATCTTCTTATTTAAGTTACTTACTGTCTACAACAGTAACTCTTTGTAGGGGAGAAGTCATGCTTATTGAATCTCTCTCTCAAAGCGTTTCTTTTTTTTAAACCTTACGGTTGTCAGGTAGACACCGTGCTAAGGCTTTAAAAGGGAAGAAATAAACTTTGATAAGAAGACCTAATTAATTTTCTACTTCTGGAAATATGTCTCTGAATTTTATTTTAAAATTTTATCTATACCATTATTATTTTTGGATATAGCCATGTAAAGATAGAGCAGTTAATTGTTTTAAGTCAATTATCCCCTTGACATGCCATATATCTAGAATACACTTTTTATCAGGTTATGTTTATTTGTTCAAATAGATTTTTTTATGGATTCTTTTATTTGAAATTGTTTCCATGATTCGAATTGCCAGCTTTCAGTCTAAGGACTAAATGGATGCATTCGAACATTTACTAAGACAATTTTTCGTAATAAATTCCAAATTTTTTTGAAAAGTTTTTTTTTGATGTCTTTTTCATTTATTGAATCTGTCCGGTACTCAAATGTTATTATTAAAGACAGTTTTAAAAATCTTTTTATGTATTAAAATATTTCTTTTATATATATATTGGAGATATATTTTATTTGTTCATCTTTAAGCGTTTATTTATTGGATATTTCTTTTTCTTGCCTAAAGATGATATTTGTTTTGAGTTTAGAATTTTATATGCATTTCATCAAAGGAAAGAAAGATGCATATCTTGGATATCCTTTAGATTGTGTTATTATTTATTTTTATCTATTTTTGCATATATATTACTTCAGAACTATATACGCATATTTTAATGGGGAGCAAATTAATTTTTTCAATTCTTTTATGCCCTTAATATGTGGTATAACTAGTTCATCATGGACATATATTCTTTTATGTTAAATGTCTTGTTGAGTTGTTCATGATTTTTGGATTTGTATTAGATGAGAGAATATATGATTATTATTTTTTATTTTTAATTCTCTCATTTGAGTTTCTAAAGATTATCTTGCAAAATATATATATCTAATTATCATTATTTGATTGATTTTAAAATTAATTTAATTTATTGATAATCATTTTGCGTTTAAACTGATTTGGCATTTCTAATTGAGGTTTTATCTCAAAGTTCATAACTATTAATATTTAGACTGATCATACTTTGTGGGGGAGCATTCAAGTCGACTGAATTTTTCCTTCTCAAGTATTTTGTCTTTATTACCTTCATGTTTATCTAATGGATATACATATATCATGCTAAGGTAATTGAATTCAAATGCATGAACTTTGGTATAGATTTTGTATAGATTCTAGTATACTTGTTTTGATTCCTTTTCGATGATTATACTCTTTATGGAATTGATTCACTAATTTGTATGGGCGAATTATAAATCATATTTTTTTTGTGATCATTGTTAAAAGTCTCATTATATTTTTTGATTTTTTATGGTATATAGTAGATCTGCGAAATTCTATTCCTCATGATTTATTTATGACCAATGGTTGATTCCTACTATATTGATAGATTTTTTTTGGTTAAATGTCATTCAAAACATATTTCATTTTTTGACTTCTAGTTGGTAAACTATGTATTGATTGATTTCAATGTTTTTAAGTTCAACCAATTATGTTGTGTTTTGATAAGTTTTTTTTTATGCTTTAGTTATGCAATTTTCTGAACTTGTCGTTACACTATTCTCCTAATCCTTGATCATGATTATTTTTGCTTTCCTCCTTTACTTATGCTTGAGTTCATTTTAGTACTAATTACGGGGGAGCTTATTTTTTATCTTGTCAAAGGGGGAGAAATAAGTTTAAGTTGGAGAAATAAGTTTAAGCCAGCAGACACTATTCTAGTATTATGTGTCTATTAGTGATATATGCATCTATTGTATATATATTAAACTTAAAGGATTTGCCATAATCAAAAAGGGGGAGATTGTTAGCCCAATGATTATATCATGTTTTTGAATATGGCTAATCAATTAAGTTTACCATATTGACGTCACTAATATTCATGTAATCACTATCATGTTGCTACTTAAACTTTGCATTGTCCTAACATCAATATTGCTATGCTTGTATCATATTGGTTTCATTTGTCTAACATGTATTTGTAGACATGTTGTAAGCATGATCAAGCTTTGTCAAACCAGTACATGCAATAGAGAATTATTGATGGGCCAAAGATGGCGTCATACAAGATTTCTCTGAACCGCCTAACGACCTATCTGGGGCCTCGCATCGGAGATTTCCAGATCTGTTTATCTTTGGACGACCGCCGTCAAGTGAAAAAGGCGTCTTCAAGTCTGCTCAAATATTTGAAGAAAGGCGTCATCAAAGGGCTCTTTGTTTTCCTATTTCATCAATGTATTTTTCATATTTATAGAGTCTAGGAATACGATGTACACTGCATCGTACTGGCAAATAGGCTACCCAAGAAATGTTTTCAAAATACCCTTTCGTTTTGAAAACAAGCCCACTTATAAAAGCCCAAACGACTTCCTAACTGTTTGACTTTTCAAAAAGCCCAAAAACCAGTTTGTAAAAAACCTGACAGAACTCCAACAGAACTCCATGAGGATTCGGCCAGAGTTCGGCCAGAATTCGGCCATAGTTCGGTTAGTGAACGTTGCTTTTTGAACTTGGTCTTCCTGCAGTTACGGATCCCACCGAGATTTTCTCATAGAGTTCTGCCCAAATTCTGTCAGAATTATGCCTTTGGAAAAACTATAAATAGAGAAGGATTTCGATCATTTCAATTCACACTCATTCACTTTCATATTTCTTCTCTATAAGCCTACTACTTCGTCCAAAGTATTCTGAGCTATTCATTTTCAAATCCCAAGCCAGTTACAATCCTCTAGTCGATTTGCCAGTGCGGTACGGTCTAGATGTTTCAGAGTTGTTGTAATCAGAGGCTTGATTGAAGTTACACACTTCACAATTGAAGTTGGTCGAGTACTTTGGATCAAAGCTCGCGTTGTAGAAGTTGCAAGAACTTCGGATAAAAACTTGTGGTGATTTTCCTTAGTGGATTCAACTAGAAGCTAGAGTTCTTCCGACTGGACTAGTCCTCACAAGAGGGAAACCAGTATACATCTTTGTGTTTGCGTTTGCTCTCTACTCTCTACTTTTCATTTACATATCTGTGATATATTATCTGTGATCTTGTTACTAACATTTTTAAATAGTTAAATTCTGCTGCCAACTCTATTCATCCCCCTCTAGAGTATTACGCTTTACAACTCGTTCCTACAATCGATCCTACATCAACCTCAATCTCCGAATGATCGAGCACATGGCTAGGATTAGCCACGTACTGTCTCAACTGTGATACATGGAATACGTTGTGGACCCCTACTATTGCAGGTGGCAAGTCTAGCTTGTATGCCACGTCATCGACTCTCCCACTGATAACGAAGGGGCCGATGAAGCGCGGGCTAAGCTTCCCGCCACCACCAAAACGTATCGTACCATGTGTCGGAGATATCCTCAAAAAAACCTGGTCTCCAACCCTAAATCTAATCCTACTCTAATCTATACCTCAAACTCCAACGGCCTCCGGTGGTTATCGGCCCAGTGTCGATGTCTGTCCTGTGCCACACAAAGTCTGTCCCTTATTATCTTCACCTCCTCGACTACGTCAACAACCATCTCTGGTCCCAGTAAAGCTCGCTCAACAACATCATCCCAGGATAAGGGTGTACGACACCTACGCCCGTACAGAGCCTCGAAAAGTGACATCTCAATGATGGCCTGAAAACTGTTATTGTACGCAAACTCCACCAAATGTAGATGATCCTCCCAGGAACCTCCAAAGTCTAGGATGCACATCCGCAACATATCCTTAAGTGTCTGAATAGTCCTCTCTGACTGTCCGTCCGTCTAGGGTGAGTGCCCAAACTTGTCTGCAAAATCCTCTAGAAATGGGAAGTAAAGCGCTATCCCCATCTGAGATGATGCTGACCAGAACCCAGTGAATCTTAACTATCTATCGCATGTACATCTCCGCAAGCCTCTCTGTAGACGTACCCACCTTGAATGGCAAGAAGTGGGCCGATTTGGTTAACCTGTCAACGATGACCCAAATCACATCTTTTCCTCTTGGTGTACGCGGCAATCCAGATACGAAACCCATAGTGATATGCTCCCACTTCCACTCGGGAATGGGCAATGGCTGCAACAATCCACCGGGCCTCTGCCTTGACCTGCTGACAGACCAAGCACCTAGCTACGAAGCGAGCTACCTCCCACTTCATCCCGGACCACCAAACATGCTCCTTCAGATCTCGGTACATTTTGTTGGCACCAGGGTGTATAGAGTACTGAGATCTGCGGGCCTCCTGCAAAATCTGCTCCCTGAGATCTCCGCTGGGCACACATAACCTGGAACCGTGCCGCAAGGCACCATCCTTTGTAAGAGAAAACTTGCCATCCAGCAATCCTGCTCGAACCTGCTCTCGGAGATACCGCAGAGCAACGTCCTTAAACTGTGCTGACTTGATCTTCTCCACCAAGTCTAACTGAATCTGTAGTCCCCAAAACTGCATCAGGACTCCGGATACGATCACCTCAATCCGAAGGCTCTCCATGTCAGCAAGCAAGTGCCGATCCATGGTCAAACACATGGCTTTCGGATACCTACTCAAGACATCGGCAACCACGTTGGCCTTTCCTGGGTGATACTGAAGTAGGATGTCAATGTCCTTCATCAACTCTATCCATCTGTGCTGCCTCATGTTCAGCTCCTTCTGAGTGAACACATACTTTAAGATCTTATGATCTGTAAAAATCTCCACCGTCTTTCCATACAGATAGTGCTTCCATAACATCAGAGTAAATATCACTACTGCAAGCTCCAGGTCGTGGGTAGGGTAGTTCTTCTCATGGGGACGTAATTGCCTGGAAGCATAGGCAATCACCTTCCCATGCTGCTGTAAGACACAACCCAGCCCCTTTCCTGAAGCGTCACTATAAATAGTGAATCCCCCTGATCCTGAAGGCAATGTCAGAATCGGAGCTGTCATAAGCCGCTTCTTCAACTCATTAAAAGCTGCCTGACACTCCTCTGACCAAACATAATCAGCATCCTTCCGGGTCAACTGAGTCAACGGCTCTGCAACCCGAGAGAAATCCTGCACAAATCTCCTATAATATCATGTCAGCCCTAGAAAACTCCTGATCTCTGCCATTGAAGTCGGTGCTGCCCATGCCTCAACTGCTACGATCTTCTTGGGGTCAACTGAGAAACCATCTTCAGTCACCATATGCCCCAAAAAGTCAACCCGGTCCAAGAAGAACTCACACTTAGAGAGCTTTCCATAAAGCTGCTCCTTCCTGAGAATCTCCAGCACTATCCTCAGATGCTCCTCGTGCTCCTCCTCAGTCTTGGAATATATCAAGATGTCGTCAATGAACAGCACCATAAACTGATCCAGGTACTGGTGGAACACCTTGTTCATTAGGTTCATAAACACAGCTGGTGCATTGGTTAGCCCAAACGGCATAACCAAAAACTCAAACTGCCCGTACCGCATCCTGAAAGCGGTCTTGGGAATATCCTTCCCCTTCACCTTCACCTGGTGATATCCCGACCTCAGATCAATCTTGGAAAATACTCGAGCTCCGCTCAACTGGTCAAAAAGATCGTCGATCCGCGACAGTGGGTATCTGTTCTTGATCGTGAGGTTGTTGAGTGCCCTATAGTCAATACACATCCATACTGATACATCCTTCTTCGGTACAAATAATACTGGTGCACCCCATGGCAATGAACTCGAACGGATGAAGCCCTTGTCTTGCAGCTCATCCACCTGCTTTTTCAGCTCCACCAACTCACTATTGTTCACCCGATAGACATGCTGAGAGATGGGTTCCGCTCCTGGAACCAAGTCTATCGAGAACTTAATGTCTCTGTCTGGTGGCAATCTAGGCAACTTCTTTGGAAAAACATCCATATACTCTGCTATCAAGGGGTGTGGAATCGTCTGCTCCTCAACCGAGACTCCGCAGAAGACTCCGCTGCTCTGCTTCGTCTGTCGTCTGGAGTACTAGAACTCTGGCTCCCCCAACGCTCTAAAGAGAACTCTACCCCCTCTGCAATCAATACTGGCGTGGTGTATGCTCAACCAATCCATACCGAGTACTATATCGTAGTTCGGCAATAGCATTATGAGCAGGCTCACCTCCAACTCACAGCTTCCCAGAATAACACCCCGACCCTTACAAACATCACTCACGAGGATAATGCCACCCCCGGACATGATCTTGTAAGTCCTAGACAACGATTCAGCTATGATACCGTGTCTAATCGTAAAAGATACTGATGTGAAGCTATGCGAAGCACCGGAATCGAATAATACAAAAGCTGGACTAGAGTTGAGAAGAACCGAACCTGCGATCAGCTCTCCGATGGCCTCCGCATCCTCTACTGCCATGGCGAATCCTTGCCCCTGCTGGCCTCTCGTGGCCTGCTGCTGATGCTGAACAAATCGCTGCTGCTGTGTCGGCAGAGTAGGTCCCCTCAGCTGGCCTGTTGGAACCTTGGCTCCTCCTCCCTAAGCTGCTCGTCCCCCAGACCTAACACAATCCCTCAGCTTGTGATCTGCCGCTCCGCAAAGAAGGCACATCCAGAGCCTCTTTCTGCACTCGTGCCATCAATGCCCTGGCTTCTTGCAGAATATGCAACTAACTGTCTGCTGCCTGGGTGCCTGGTGTTGAAACTGCTGCTGGTGAACTGGCCTCTGCTGGATCGGCTACGGCTGGAACTGCCTCGGCTGCTGGTGCTGAAAGTGAGGCCTCTTGGCCTGGCCTCTGCTACTGCTGCCCCCAACTGGGTCTCGCCCCCTCTTGAGCCTAAGCTCAAGATTATCCTCAGCCAATAAGGCTTCCGTCAGAATCTCCTCAAAATTGGCATCCCTGTTGCCCTTGGTCAAGGACTTGACCTCCTGGACCAGACCCTTCCGGAACCTTTAGGCCTTCGCCGTCTCGCTCAAGCCATCTACGAATCTACCGAGGCGGTCGAACTCCGCAGCGTACTCCTCCACTGACAGGCTCCCCTGAACTAAGCTCTCGAACTGCGACTCCAAGGCTCTGAATGCTGAATCTGGAAAGAACTTCTTCTTAAAGAAGCCCTTGAACTCCTTCCAGGTCTGTCCAGCTACTACCACCCTAGGGTCTGACTGATACTAGGTGGGAGCAAGATCTCGCATCCGGCTAGCTGCTGCCTCTATCTGGAGATCTACCGGTATCCGGGCCAGGCGGAAGATCTCCTCTATATGCTCGATCCACTCATCAGCATATAGAATCCCCTCCGTCCCCAGGAAGTCTCTGGGCTCATCTTCTATAATTGATCTATCCCCGGTGACCTCGGCTGCTGGATCACTGGTCGGGCTGCGACTATCGTGAGGGCTAACTCCATGCCCCTGTCCTGTCGGGCATGCTGCTTGTCCATAAACTGTTGGAAATAGAAGAACATCTGTGCCGCATCTACGTATCCTGTAGGCGGCTGCTGCTGGAAAGGTACCTCTTAGATGACTGGGTCCTGCCTCCGAGCTGGTGGAGGCATACCCCCTGCTGCTGCTGCTGCTACTGGAGCCTCAATACGAACAGAGGTGGCAGGAGCTGCAGTCTTCTGTCTCTATTGAACTGGCTGTGAGGTAGCAGACCCCTCTACAGCATCTCCATGTATGGTACGCTATGACCGCGTCTCCACCATCCTGAAGACAGACCAACAAGAGTATCAATTTCTGAGAAAGAAGCGATATAACAAAGGCGGACAGTTAAAATTTAAAAGAATCAGTTAACAATAAGGATTTCTATGACAATAAAGGAGTTTTTCCTAATGTGATTGAGTACCATGAAAACTAATGTCCTATATCCTACTGCAGGCTGTAGTGATACTCTGGTTCGAATACCACTACACTTCTAGTCTAGACCTGCATGGGCCACCACTAAAAATATGTCACGACCCGCACCCTAGAGTAAGAGCACGAGACGTGGGTACGTCCATTCTACGTCGCAGTGTCGGCGGTAGAACGCTGTCCTAGGTCACAACATCTAACAATATAATTCTAAGCAGTTTATACTCCCCGAATGGGGGTGACATAGCAGAAAGTAAACTCAATCACAACTAAGGAAGAAGAAGCACGATATGATATAGAACTCAAAAAAATACAGATGATCAGAAGAGTCTAAGATAACAACTCAACAAATATCCAGAATACAAGTCTCAGCTACTGAATATGAAAGAATATATACAACCCAGATCTCAAGACAGAAATAAAGTCTAACTAACGAGTCTCAAGACAACATAAGTAAGATAAAACCTAACTAAGCTAGTCTAGACAGTAGGGGTAATATCATCAACTAGAGCTGGGTCCTCCTGAGAGTCCAGCTCACAAGTGTCGTCTAGGGCTGCCCCGTAGAAGGTATCCCCACAGGCCTCCTCCTCGTCCTCTGTAATATTTTGAACAGGTCCAGTCAGGACAGGAGCGAGCACAATACATCTCAACATACCATAGCAGGTTAGAAAGTATAAACATGCAGTAGAGTAAGATACAGGGAACTGAAAGGAAGTACATGATGTAAAAGAAGGAGAACTATAAGTAAATAGCTACGGTATATAGAGAACTAATAGTGACTAGTGATGTAGAGTACATGATAGCACATGTGAACAGGACAGCTTAGTACATGATCTACACTAAAGAGTTTCACATGATCTACACTACTATAGAATTTGTTCACATGACTAATTGCACTCCCCCATTTTTCCCAATCAATACACAAGGATCTAAGCAGGTTATGTTATTATACATGATATGATATGAAGGCCCATGAAAGGGTGCACATGATAGTATACATGAGGGCTCTGTGAACATGAGAGTATATGATTCACAAGAGTGTACATGTATGGTGAAAGCATAGGAGTACATGATAAAAGTAAAACGCACATGACACAATATACCCGATGCTCCTGAGGGATATAACATCGCATGAAAAGATCCATATAGTACTAATCTGTGATAATGACGTGACAGTATCAAGTAAAGTAATCTAAAGCAGAAATATAATTCTAACAAGTTATGAAATGATCAGAGCATGTACTCGCCTAGTATCTGAGTGTCCCGATGAAATGTACTGTCACAGAAGAGGTGTCTGGCTCCTAATCAGAACAGCACAAGTCACAACAAGTCTATATGATAACAGTCAATCTAGGCCAAAGTCAACTCTTGGTCAACTCTGGTCAAACCTAGAAGTCAAACTAGGTCAACTATGGTCAAACTAGGTCTAACAAGTCTAAATTAGGTCAAACAAGTCATTCAAGGTCTAAACAAGCCTACACTAGTTAACACACACCGTTATAAGGCTATGCAAGCCTATACAACACAAAGTCAAAACCAACATCATACAACCTATATTGCATCTAGGCCTACACATGGAAATCACATAATACACACATATATATAGGTATAGAAGGGAATAGAAAGAAGAGTGCGGAAGAGGTGTCAAGTGTGTGTGCATGAGTGAGAGGGTAAGAGTGTGCCTATGTGAGCATGTAAATGTGTGTGTGTGTAATTCTTGATTTGTGTGTGACACTTAAATAAGGAAGTGTATGTGTAAAGAGTAGAGTGTGTGTGAGTGTGTGAGAGTGTAGGGTGTCAATGGTTGTAGTGTGACAGAAAAGAATGAAAGGGGCAACACTGAAATAGTGTGTGTGTGCAGTCCAATAATGGACTGTAAAACAGCGAATATATGAGCTGGGAAATAGTGTTCATAATTGAGAAGCCAACCATCTTTGACAGTTCAAGAAGGTAATTTCAAACATTCACATTAACCCTTAGTTATAGGAATTTTGAATCACTTGACAGAACAAGCTATCAACCCAATACAAACCAAAATCAATCTCAGTTCACAAGTTGAATGAAAACTTAGTTGCATTCCATTTTATTTCAGTTATGAAGCATCAACACTCAACTTCAGTTTATTGATTAGTTCTCAGGTTTTCATATTGCTGAAAATAAATAAACAACATCAATTTTAGTTTAACACTTAAAAGCTTGACCAACTCATAACCAAATGAATTTTAACAAGTACAACAAGTATGTATTCTTCCTCTTAAATCCCAAACTAAATTATCATTTAAATCAGGAAATGGATTCAATATTGTTGACAGTTCATAATATCAAAACAAAACCCAACTGTCATGAAGAACAATGTTACATAGCTTTCCTATTTAGAAACCATAATTGAATTTGAAAACCATTTAAAACCCAAAATAATCATGGCAAAGGGGTGGTACATATGCACACGTGTCAAGGGTGTGTTCTCGTGTCCACATAGCTAGAAATGAGGTGTCCAACTGCAAAACAACTGAGCATCAGAAAAACAGTGAAATATCATGCCTCGTGCGGCCATGTCGAGCCGCATTGGGCTCAATGCACAACACCAAAGACCATGTCCTTGGGTCTAGTGCTAGACTAGGTCTAGATGAGTGTGTCAGTGTCCACGAAGTCTGTCCATGACGTGTCTAGAAGGCATACGAACAACGTATCAGAGCTTGAAATTTTACGTGTACTGTGCAGTAGAATCCCCTTGCGGGGTCATGTGTTTGTCTGACACAACACGAAAGCGTCTCCAACATGGAGGAGCTCGTGTCAGTCATTGCCCCTTGGCCTACGCCAAGTGGCATGACCTGAGTCGGCGTGTCCAATAAGAAACAACACCCGAGTAGCAGGACACGCACACTACTCGCGCGCGTGTGTGCACCCGCGTGTGCACGTGTCAAAACCGACATGACATGACACCAAATCAATCCCAGTCGGCCAGAAACATGTAAGCCACATAAAAACACAAATTTCTATTCAAATACTTCTCCAAGTCTCGATCGAAATGCCCACTGTGGTATTTCGTCGAACACCTGCACACAGTCACTGATACGTGTCCGATATGGACACGTACAGGACACGAAATGGAACAAACCCTATTCCTACAGAACTAGGACACATAGGGCTAGGTGTTAATACAAAGAAACACTAGTTTTAATGAGTGAATATGATTTTACCTGTATGTGTTCTTCAACACAAAAGCTTCTTCAAAGGCGCTCTCCAAAATCCACCCAAATCCTTCAAATTGTCCCAAACCTGTGATATGACTCCACAAACAGTAATAGAACAGTAATTAGAGTGCTATGGAAGAAATCCAAATGAAAATAGACCTCTATTGATTAATCTATGGAGAAATAAAGTGTAGGCTCACCTTGTCTTTAGGAAAAATGATGAACTATTGAAAAGAGGCTCAAATTCCAAAAAGGATATTATATAGGCAAAGGGGGGAGGATCTTGGCCGGCCACTAGGCTTGGTTAGGGTTTCTAGGATGCATCCTTGGGCTAGCAATGCGGCAAGGATAATGAGTAGCCTAGATTCTAGGGCTCTTTCCTAGTTCATTTGCAAATCACTCTATTTAACTAAACTTGACTTAAACCTATAATACTAACTAAAATTCAAAGTGACTAACTAGACTAGCTATGACTAATCTAGGTTAGGTCCAATCTAGGTTAGGCTAACCAAAACCACATGGAAATCAATTAACTAGTATTAAAATGACACCATTTAATAAAATCATTTTAAATTCCTAAAAAAAATATATTAAATTTAAATAATTCAAAAATGACAAAAATACCCTCAAACTAGAAATATTGTAGTGACAGAGTCTGACAGAGAAGAACGATTTAACTCTTCTGATTCTACATCATGGGATTCTATCACCAGCATAGGGCACGTTTATCGAGTGTCCCTATCTTTCAACATGGTGACCGCTGAGTTCTCAGAAGACGATGATGACTTCACCAAGACCCCCGAAACTGAGCCTTGGGCACAAAGGATGGATACTCAGTAGGAACTTTGCTTCGAGCAACGTGAACCACCTACTGAGGTTGAACTGGTCCAGATCGATGTCGGAGATAAAGCTTCTCTATGGCCATTCTTCATCAGCAAAAGTTTTTCTGAAGCAGATAAACAAGAACTGATTCAGCTTATTCAGGAATACATTGACGTATTCGCCTGGAACTATGAAGATATGTCGGGATTAGATCCTCAAATCGCTACTCACAAGCTCAATATTCTGCCAAATGCTAGGCCAATCAAGCAATAACAACATCGATTTCAACCTTATATGATGGATGTTATAGAAGCTGAAGTTAAGAAGCTCATCGCTTGCAGCTTTCTCAAAGAATAACAACTTCCAGACTGGGTGGCTAATGTCGTCCCAGTTATGAAGAAAACAGGTAAGGTCCGTGTCTGCATCAACTTTATAGACCTTAATGAAGCTTGTCCAAAAGATGAGCTCCTTCTTCTGATCACTGATGTCATGATCGACAAAAATTGCAGGTTCGAACGAATGTCTTTCATAGATGGGTTCTCCAGATACAATCAAATCAGGATGAACCTTGAAGGTGAAAAACATATATCTTTTCGCACTCCTATAAGAGTTTACTGTTACAATGTCATGCCATTTGGTCTTAAAAACGTCGATGCAACCTATCAGTGGGCAATGAGCACCATCTTCCCTAAACATTTACGAAAGATACTCGAATGCTATGTTGATGATATTGCTGTCAAAAGTCGTCTAAAGGAAGATCACATCCAAGATTTAAGAACTATCTTTGATCTAATGTGCCAGCATCAACTCAAGATGAATCCCACCAAGTTATTCCTATGAGTCACTAGTGGTAAATTACTCAGATTTGTTATTACCTCTAAAGGTAATACACATTGACCCCTAAAAAGTCAAAGCTATTGAAGAGATGTGTCCTCTACGCAACCAAAGAGAGCTACGAGGATTCCAATGATGGCTTGTGTACATCAAGAGATTCATCTCAAATCTTACTGGACGCTAAAGATCGTTCACTCAACTAATGAAGAAAGGTGTGCCTTTCGTTTGGACTGACGAATGTCAGCAAGCATTTGAAGACATAAAGCGGTACTTGACGAACCCTTCAGTCCTAGTGCCTCTAATAAAAGGAATACCCTTTCTGATGTATGTTCGAGCAATATATATTTTCCTGGATGCCCTACAAGCCCAGAAGAACAAGGAAGGTCATGAACAAGCAAGCTATTATCTTATTCGTACAATGATTGGTGCTGAACATCGATACAACCTGGTGGAAAAAGATTGTCTAGACTTAATGTTTGTCGTCAAAAAACTGCGGTACTATGTCATAGGCTAAAGCATTTATGTCGTCTCCCGAGTCAACCCCCTCTGGATCATGATGAAGAAGCCTAGTACACTCAGTTCCATATTCGCTACATGGGCTATATTGCTAGCACAATATGATATGGGCTATGTCTCACAAAAGTCTGTTAAGGGACAAGCGCTGGCTGACTTTCTTGCTGCCCATCCAATTCCTGAAACGTCTAAACTCTATGATAAAATTCCTAATAAAACTCTGGAATCTAACATGATTTCAGAAGAAATCCTTGCTTGACATCTATTCTTTGATGGTGCATCCTGAATCGGACCCAAAGGCACTATCATCGCTGGAGTTGGAATCATTCTTATATCTCCCGAAGGACTGGCCATTCAAAGAGCCTATTCCTGAATGAGCCATTCTCTAATAATATTGATGAATATAATGCTCTCCTCATCGGTCTCCAATTGGCTAAACAGTTGGATATCGAGTATCTTGATGTATAAGAAGAATCTAAACTGATTGTCAATCTGGTCAGAGGCACGTATGAAGTTCAGCATCAAGATCTCATTCCACACCATGAAGCAGTAGTCAAACTGGCTACATCATTCAAAGGTTTCTTTATTGGACATGTATGTCGAGCATGTAATACAGAAGCTGATGCACTCGCTAATCTAGCAGTAGTATTAGCAATTCCTGTGATAAGACAACAGATGATCGTCATGACTAATAGGGAATTATTCTGTGTCGATATTAATTTGTACCTGGAAAACAGCAATTCAGTCAAGATTTGCACTACGAGTGAAGACTGGAGGGCTCATTTTATCGACTTTGTGCTACATGACATTTTACCTGAAGATACCAAAGAAACAACAATAATATGTCGGCGGTCACTTCGATTCTACTACAATCACACCTCCAAAATACTCTATTGACGATCATTTGATGGCATACTTCTACGTTGTCTTGTGGAAGATAAAGCAAAGCACATATTACGTGAAACTCATGATGGTGTATGTGGTGCATATTAACCTGGTCCTAAGCTACATGATCGGATCCAACACATAGGATATTATTGGACTACCATTGTGTTAGATGCCATTGAATATTCAAAAAAATGCAGAACATGCCAAATCTATGCAGATTTCATCCGCCAACCATCGAAGTTCCTACATCCCACTATAGGATCATGGTCCTTTGAAGCTTAACCCATCTTTATCTCGAGGACATCGATCTATATTAGCTATAATAAATTACTTCTCAAAGTGGGCAGAAGTTATACCCTTAGCTGAAGTCACGACAAGTAGTGTCATCAACTTCATCAAATACCATGTGATATACAAATTCGGTATTCCTCGGCGAATCATCCATCACAATGGACCTCAATTTATTAGTCAGAAGTTCACTTGATTTGTGATGACAATCGAATCAACAATGTTGCTTCGACAACATACAATCCCGCAGCTAACGGTTTGGCAGAAGCATTCAACAAACGATCATCAAGCTTCTCAAGAAGTTCATTTCTACCAATAAACAAAACTTGAGAAAAAAGCTTGGAAAATACCTATGGGTCTACCGTACTACTATACGCACTCCGACTGGCTGTACACCTTTCTTTTTGGTGTTTTGATGCAAAGCAGTCCTACCTTTGGAAATTCAAATCCCATCACTGAAAATAGCCATTACCAAGGAGCTTACAATAGAAAACAATAATCATCTTCGACTTCAGGATCTTGAAGCACTTGACGAGAAGCGGCTACTAGCTCAACAATACGTCGAGCTATATTAAGCTCGTATCTCAAAAGCCTCCAACCGTAAAGTCAAACTACGAATATTACAAAAAGGTGAGCTGGTCATTGCTGTCAGATGTCCTATGACTATGACACACATAAGAAAGGGCAAGTTCGAACTAAATTGGGAAGGTTCTTATGTTGTAAGCAAAGTTTTCTCTAACGGAGCTTATTAACTAACCAGGATGGACGGCCGAATCGCTATGATGCCTATCAACGGCAAATTCTTTAAAAAATATCATGTTTGAAAGTGAGTACTATGTATCTACTTCTAATCATTCAAAATTCCCAGCGGTGTCAGCTTATAACATCTACTATTATCATCTTTTGAAACCTAGTTGTTTTAAAAGATATCCTGTTCTTGAGTCCCAGTTGGCCCAATAATAAACAACAGATATATGAATTCACATTCACATTAACCTTTGAATTATATTATCTACATCAACAACTTATCACGTCCACATTACCTCGGATGATGTCATCCTAGAAATGACAATATTATGAAATTATATTCTGTCATGTCCATATTACCTCTGAACATATATAATGAGTATTGTTATTTTCAAGAGTTATGTCACATCCACTTCCTCTGAGCATGTCTTAATCCTATCTATTGCTTGTATCTCAAACAGATACGTAGTAAGTAATAGAGCCACAAAAAGATCATCATTTTTCATTCAATATCATGTGAACACAGAAAATCATAATATTCATCAAAATAAAAAGTTATTACAATTAGATAACATTACTTTAAAGGCTGAGTACTAAGATCAATAATCGTCTTCTTCAAAGATTCAGCTCGTTCTGCCCTGGTTGAATTCACTATTGACCCGACCAAGTTTATATGAGTTTCTGGTTCAAAAGGTTACAATGAGGTAACTTAGCGTTCAATTTCTACACCCTGAACCCGGACAAATTTATCTCATTGCCTCATCAGATCATCCAAACGACTCGAGGCAGCTTGATATAATCCCAGCACTTCTTTTTCACACTTTCTTACTGCTCTAACTGTTGTACGAAGTCTAGCCATTTCAGCTTCCAGCTCTTAAAGGAGAACTTGACCCTCAGTTGTTCCTTCTTTTTCTCAGTTGCCTTAGCCTTGTAAAGTTCAATGAAAGTAGTACCTTCGATGATGCTTAACTCTAGCTCTCCAGATCGTGTTGAGAAGGAAATTATAGAGTTATTCAAGGCGATTTATCATGCTTCATATTCACGAGCCATTGCCTCACATTCTGTATCTACTAGTTTCTGGATATTGCCTCTCGTCAGATCCTAGTAAGATTTAATAGTCTCTTAAAATTCATCCAAGATGTGCTCCAAGTAGCTGACCCTCCCAATATCACCAAGAGCACAGATGGCTTCAATTATAAAAGAAGTAGCTTTCCTTACTGACTCGTAAGAGTGGCTTTTCTCCAAGGCCATATGAACCAGGGTGTTCAAATAGGTGAAGAAGGCGCTTGTATAAGTCTCGACGATGCTATTTGTCATTATTGATATGACAGGTGTCGCCACTTCAGCAGCAACTCCCCCTAATGTAGAAGATAAAGGAATCATAGATTGTGCGCCAAGAGATTTTGGTGCAGGCATCCTTGAAGAGCTTCCTTCCATAATATGAGTCCCAATGTGCAGGAGAGCCATAGTAGAGCTGAGACTGAAAGCCGTAGATGTCAACGGGGCTATAGCAATGGTCCCCACATGACCTTTTGCAATCAAAAAGCATAGTCATTACATCATATAACATAAAAAGGGCAATAGTAAATAATGTCAAAAATTACCAGAGTCTGGCAACAAATATGTTGTCTCGCAGGGCATGGTGTCTTGTTCTGTAATGAGCCTCGACATGGTGTTCTCAGAGACGGCCGCTTGGCTGCTTCTAGCCTCCGAACCGCCTGACATTAAATGGCTGCTTCCAGCCCCTGATTCGGCCTGGCCACCTGGGGCTGCTATCTCTGCCCCTTCCGTTTAAAAAATATGCTCAATTGGTGTCTGAATCCCCTCAACATCAATTTCAGGGTTCTCATAACCCTCAACATTTTCTAGACCTTTAGCCAGGTCATCATTAGGGCTCCCATCGCCCTAAACATCAACATTAAAGTTCTCATCACCTTGTGGTTCATTGAGATTCTGGTTGTCATCTCTAGCGCTATAGTGCCCCTCATCATCTATAGGGTGTGTAGAAGCATGGAAAAAAAGCACATACATATCAACAGCGCAGGTGGCGTTCTCACTACACATGGCTTCACAAAAGTGCAGGTACCCAAAAAGTGCAGATAGACCACTAAAGTCACACAGACGAACAAAAGTGGTCCATAAATAGTTTTTTATTAAAATCATGTCTACAAAAGATGTATTGCAGATTTTTCATGATTACATATAAAGGACTAAAATACCTAAGAAAAGTCTACAGGGGGTTAATCTTCAGCATGCACACAACCCCCCAGATGCGCAGCACTGTGAGAACGAGCCACTTCTTGAAGTAGCTATTGGCCCGAACAAGAACTCAGTCCACAGCACAGGGTGTGCCACCGCCATTGGGCAAGGCAGAGCCCAACCTGTGGCTCTTCGGATTGACAATCAATCCAAACCCGAAAGCTTGGATATCGAAGACCTCCAAGATGTTGTTCAGGTTTGAACTCCTTATGCCAAATGCTCAAGTGCATCTCGAAACTCAGCAGCAGTTCTTCTACAAGTTCACAGCTTCTTTGAACGAATGGATCCACATCCAACAGTCGACATGTGCAAGGCCAATGGCCGTTCGAAGCTAAGTCGGGATCGAGCATGAAGGTGGGAATGTTAAGAGACAGAAGACACAACCCTTCATAAAAGTTTCCTTTATATAGGCTGAGTGTGGCCCAACCCATATACCACGTGGCCGTCGGTCAAAGCCTCCAAATTTAATAGGATGAACCTAAGACTCAGCATAATGAATCTTATTTAATAGGTTTATTCGACTGAATCCTAGGCCACAGACTTCTTGAATTTCCTAAATGACGGTGGTAATTAAAGAAGAGGATGACCGACTCCTCCATCAAAAGAGCAGTCATTAATTGCTCTTATTACGTCGACAGAGACTAGCTCCTTCGACTCAGAAGCGTAGCTAGTTTATTCCTTCCACTGCGCCCTCACTTCAACTCAGAAGCGCAGTGCCCTCCATCCCATTCAAAGGCATAGCCCATTCAAAGGCTCCTTCATCTGATACTTTCTTGTCCAAAGCACAAGTCTATTCGTCACCCTCAAGCACAGTGACTCCCTTGCCCAAAGCACAAGTCTACTCCCCGCCCTAAAAGAGCAGTGATTCCATTGTCCGAAGAACTTGTCCACTCGTCGCTCTAAAAGCGTGGTGACTCCATTTCCTGATGCACTTGTCCACACGTCGCCCTAAAAGTGCAGTGCCTCTGTTTCCTGAAGAACTTATCCACTCGTCGACCTAAAAGTGCAGTGACACCATTACTTGAAGCACTTGTCCACTAGCCGCTCTAAAAGTACAGTAACTTCGTCACCTGAAGCACAGCCTACTTATCGCCCAAAAGCACAGTGACCTCAAAGCCTCTCCAGAAGTGCAGCTCGCATAGAAGCATAGTTCTTCGGGATGATGTGGTTCCACATGGTCAGACGAGCGTTTATGTATTTTTCAGAATGGTTTGTCTAAAAATCACCGCTCTTAAGATAGGATAGAGTTTGATTCTGTTGATAAGAGCAATATCCTATCGGTTTGCTTAAACTATATATTATAATGCCCCATTCACAAAATACATAGGACTAGGAACGTAGACATTCCGTCCGTATAATAAATATAAGTAGGCTGTAAAATATAGTATAAATACGACAAATAATCTCATCCACAAAAATAAAGGATAAAAGATATCATGATATTAACTATGAATTATCTTTGTACAAGATGTTGGGCGGAGACAAATCCACTACCAACTATTTAAATGAAAAGAAATAAATATAATGAGAGAAAACGTCAAACAAAGTGAATGACGATCCAAGAGCACGTTATCTACAAAAAAATAGAGAAAATCACGGCCATGGCTAGAATACCCGCAAAAGACAATAGCACAAACCTGGAGAGATCACCAGGTCCTCAGAGGGACGTAGCAAGACACATAATGTTATGCCATAAAACTGAATATACATTACTTAATAATAAGTCAAATGAATTAGCGTACCATCCCCCAACTAAATAAGGGTAGGAGATAGCACACTAACCCACTATGAAGTATATTCCTATGTCATGAATCCAATATGGTATCCGGACAACAACATGGTTCAATACCTTCTTATCTGAGTAGTGAGCCACACTTGCAACCAAACAAGGACAAGATGTGGCAAACTAGTCTACGACAAGTTACTATTACAAGTCACGATTAGATATACATACTCAAACTAAAAGTACCCATACCTAACGGATAAGGTAGACTAACCATTCTATGTGAATGCAGTTTAAGAACAAACCTACAACGCATGGGCTTTCTGGCTAAAATGGGATCGACATGGTTCCCCCTTGGGGCACCAGAGGCCTAGTAAGTAAGAGCATAACGTTTCGCCGAACGTCAGTGGCCGTCAGTATCCATGGGTAGTCTCACCCGCGTCTCCGACGGGGCTCACAATTACAAAAGGTAAATTGTTTAGTAGTCCATATGCTGTGGTATTGTCCTTCCCATATATTGCCTATTATGTTGTATCCACAACACACATACCCTCTATTAACCGCTAAGTCAAACTAATTATGCAATACTATCACTACCAAAATATCATCAAATAGCGACGTTAGGAGACGTCGCTAAATAACCAAAATACGTCGCTAAATTTAATTTGCGACGTATTTAGCGACAAAAATCGGACGTCGCTTATAGACAAGTCGCAGATGCCACTTTCATCGCCGAACGTCGCTATTAGCGACGTAATCTTTAGTGTCGCTAGACGTCGCAAAATTAGCGACAGATGGCAACGTAGCCATACGTCGCCAAAACTGCGACATAAAAGCGACTACTTGCGATGCAGTAAACTTTATATATGATGACCTGGCATAGAAGCCATGTGGGCAGATTAGCGACGCCTACCGACTTATGTAGCGACGTAAATTAGTGACGTCTAACGACGTAAAGTTGCTAATGAGCGACGTATAGCGACGTCTACCATCCGTCGCGGTCTGTCGCAGAACATTGCTATACATCGCAGTTATTAAAAAAAATTAAAAAAATAAAATATCTATTTTTGTTATGCTGTGTGTCTGCGTGTACAGTGTGTATGAAGTGCAGTGTTCGAACCATCGACAATTTTGCTTACTGTTCTATGTTTTATATTGGATAGAAAGAGCAACAGTTCAGGGTGCACTTCTCAGAGCTTCCTCTTCACGTCCTTCACCTTCTTGGGAACATTTACGACGTCCCGAGAAAGTGAAGGACGTGAAAATGAAGCTCTCAGAAGTGCACCCTGAATTGTTGCTATTTCTATCCAAGATAACACACACAACAGTAATCGAAACTGTCGATGGTTCCGAACACTGCATTTCACATTCACTGTAAACACAGACACACATCATAATAAAAATACACAATATATTTTTTAAAATTTCGGCAGCACCTCCTTTGTATATCAGATCATCGCTTATAACCCAGCGTAGGTATATTTGTCATCCCCGTCGCAGATATCATAAAGTAAATAACCAAATAAAAATAGGAGGCAGTGCAAAGTAAATATCACAGACACACATCCTCACAAACATCCAATAGAGTCAAATAAAAATAGAAGATGAAAAAAAGTCTCCTACCAAGTGTACCAACAACAGTGTACCAATAAATAATTTGCCTATAGGGCCAATACATACAACTCATAAAAAAACCAATAAAATCACTGCGGACCCCTGTAGTCAGGCATATAGGATAGCATGTACTCATACTGCTCCTGGGTAAGCTGCACCGTTGGGGCAGTAGGAGGCAGTGCAATGTCTGGAGTCGGCGCCGTCGATGGACCGGGAGGACGTATCTGCTCTAGCGACCGCAGTCTCTCACCATGCGCATTAAGGGACTTAGCACCCACCGACAAGATCTCTATAATCAACTCCAACACTCGGTTGTAGCATTCTTGCGACATGTTAAAATCTGACTTAATGCTCAACAGTCTTGTAACCACCTCCAACGGTGAATGATCCTCACAACCAGGATACAATGGAGTCCTTGCATTCTCTAGCAACTCCATGAACTGTGCAGCATCGGCGTTCGGTGCCTCCTCAGGTGCATCATGAACGAAACTAGGCCCCGCAGCGTCGAAAACCTTGTTCACACACCCGTCGTCGTATGCATGATTATCTGAAACAAAATTAGGTCCCGCATGCATATATGGCTCAACATAAGGCTCCGAATCTGATGCTAAAGACACAAGTTCTACGTGTGCGGTCCACTGATAGTAATTAGGCGTGAAACCCCTCGAGTACAAATGATATGTCACTTCCACTTCTGGATAATATTTCACGTTATGACATTTCACACACGGACACTTAATTTTGGTGCCGTCCATGTACTGTGGGAACGCCTTAGCAAACTGCAGGAACTGCTCTACTCCCGCTATGTATTTATCCCGCACACCACACATATCATCCGGACGACGATTGTACATCCATGAACGATTCCGCAAGTAGTAATTCATATCCATTTGGAAATAATTCTGTAAAGATGGACACACATTATCCAACAGGCACAAATTCGTATATTGTGTCTTATTAGGGACACATTAGTAGCGGACAGTTACTAATAACAATGATATGCAATCTAGGTCAAACTAGGTTGTACTAACTCAAACAAAGTCAAACAAAGTCAAAGTCAAACTTGGTCAACCTTGGGTCAACCCAAGTCAATACTCTGGTCAAACTAGGTCAATTGGTCAACTTCGGTCAAGTTCTAGTCAAAACTAGGCTACGATTGACTTTTGGTTAACTTTTGATCAAAATAATTAACTGTGGTCAACCAAGGTCAAAACTAGTCTAATTCCACTATTTCTAACCATTACCAACCATAAAATCCTAACTATAACTATATCTTAAGATATTTAACTCATATATTGAAAAATAGTCAGTATCTTAATTTACCCCGTTAAACCCTATACTCTATGTATATAGATTATAAGCCAATTAACCCTATCTATATCTTGACTTACTCTATATTCTACTTCCTATTAACTACACTTTTCCATCTATACCATTGTCTAGGTATCAACCTTTTTCCCATATTCTAGTATCTAGGTATTCCTAAACCTTTTCCATACTATACTCTATACTTTACATATATCTATACCTCATATTACACAATACCTCACTACCTACCTATATTGGCTCACCAATCCACTGCCATTACCTATACCCTATTGACTGATCCTGAACACTGCTCGTCCTATTACTCACACATATGAAAACCCTTTCTTATTACCTATACAAACACACACACCCCAAAACCACTGTCTCCTGCCTGCTGCCTGTACAGGCCCGGCCCTAAGACATGCACCATGTGTCCAAACCAAACTCGTGTCCAAATACTCGACACCATGTGTCCAAAAACAAACCAAACTCAACACATCTAAAACTGGACACGAATCCAATGGGCACGAGTCTTTGGGGACACGAATCCAATGGGCACGAGTCTTTGGGGACACGATGTGTGTCCGTGTGTCCGTGTGTTCGTGTGTCCGTGTGTTCGTGTGTCCGTGTGTGTGTGTGTCCGTGGGAGAGGAGGAGGAGGAGGGAGAGTACTTAGGTTAGGGTTTACCTGAGGAAGAGGAGAGGAGCTCGGATTGGGGGAGGAGGAGCTCGAGGAGGAGGATCTCGAGGAGGAGGAGCTCGCCGGAGGGGGAGGGAGTCGCCGGGGGTGGAGTGGGTCGCCGGAGTGGGAGGGAGTCGCATAGGGGGAGGGAGTCGCCGGGGGGGTTGGGGGCGGGAGAAAATGAGAATTTTGGGATTTTCGAGTGAGAGTGGGGGGAAAGAAGGCAGCGGCGTGCCCTAAGTAAAATAAATTAGCGACGTCACTTTATGACGTCGCTAAACGTCGCAATGTAGCGACATATATTTATATTATGTCGCGGAACGTCGCTATTCAGCGACGTAAAACACTGATGTCGCGGAACGTCGCTGGTGAGCGACGTTCTGCGACGTGCTTATATAGGTGTCGCTACTGGCGACGTATTTTCTTGCCGTCGCTAATATACGTCACTATTTGATGATATTTTAGTAGTGTATTAGCGGTTTTTCCTATCGTACGACTTATACGTAGAGGTGGCCAGCCAGTCTTGTATATCAGAGTTCTATATGTGACTCACAACTCCATGGTAGAAATATGTCAAGGCCTATGAATGTAACACACAAAGGGTGGTCCCTTAAATCTATGTTCAATGTGTATGAAAATAGTACATAGCAGAAAATATAACTAAACAGTAAAATTCTGTCTAATTATGCCATGTATCATAGTTTATTTTATAAAAAATAAATAATAAGTAAATACATGAAATATGAACTAAAATTCATAGACATCAAATGGCAAGGTATCTTGCCTGAGGTTGTGTGCACAAAGGGCGACGTCCAATAGCTCGAATCGACAGATTAGTGAAGCATAAAAAGTCAAATCTCAAAAACATCCTCGGATGCTGAAATAAACTATATGAACGTTTTCAAGATAAAGAAAATAGCTAGGATAGACTACCCATAAGTCCAATTCTGGACACAATAGCAAAATCGTAATTCCGAGTAAAAACGATGTCTGCCGTAGTACCCATTTTGTACTGAAAAGTGTGCCAGTACCTACGTACTCTGAAGTCGTCAAACTGCATGTCTATGGGTTCAGTTTGATGAGACAAACCCAACCGTATGTCTAAAGTTGGATTCCGGTGGGCCGTGCATAATTTTGTCCGTTGGATCCGATCGCGGGCCCGCCAAAAAGGTGTTCCGGTCGACCTTCTCAGAATTAGACCAAACCACACAGGACCAAAAAATGTCACGGTCCTATTAGTGCAATTTTCTTCTCAAGATGACGAATGTGCACAAAGTTATGGGCTAGTTTACAAAGGAGCCGATACGGGGTATCTCGACGGATACGCTTCGATTTAGTCAAGCACGCACAACAAAATCGAGTTCTGTCGATTCCCACACGTCGACAACATCCATATGCACCTTTAAATGATTATGGGTTGCGACCATGTCGCCCGGTTTGTCGAGGTGCATGCCATTTTGTGAAGATTTACCAATTTTTACTGTATTTGAAAACTGTTTTTGCTAAATTTTGAAATCAAATTTCTTTGCACATGCTGAATGAAATCAATACTAATAGATGGGTTTTAGTCACCTATAGTTGTGTTTAAATCTATTCAATTAGATTTTCAATTCGTTCGATGAATTGGCTAGAAATGGTCTTCGAAAACAGCACTTCGAACAGGTTTGCTTATGTTCTTATTTTCAAAAAATTTTGGTTTTGCCTCGATTTCGTTTTGAATTCTAATCGAATACCTATCAATTATATGTAAAATAATTGGCAGAGTTCATAGAGGGTTATATAGACTGTTCGTACGAGTTTATGGAGTTAAAAACGATCGAACGAGAAGACAGAAAATATGGTTCCATGTGGAGTACCTGGGGGTCGGTCAGCTGTGTTGCCAGCGGCTTGTTTGCGTACGAACGACAATGTTGGCCGTCGGCCGACGGCCGTGCGGCTGTTGCAGGTGGATCAAGGGGTACGTCCAAGGCTGGGGTTCACCTGGGTTCGGTCGCGTGAACTCACGATAGGGTTTTGAAGGTTTTTGATGAAAATCAAAGGTTATATAGACATAAATTACCTTGAGATATAAATCTGATTTCTCTACAGATTTAAATTCGATTTGGACTAGATTTAGGATGATCTAGTAGAGAATAGGATTGGGTTTATGTGGAAGAAATTTTGGTTCGATTTGATAAAGATTTACTTGATTTTCTAAATCGAGAAGAATCGAAAAATCCTATATACTGACTGTCGGTTTCTAGGGAGGGTATTCATCTCGTGAGAAATTGAGTTGTTTTTAATTTAACATATATATATATATACACACACACACACACACACACATAAATTATAGAATATTTATAAAATCGCTCTAAAAATTTTAAAAGTATCATAATACATGTAACAATATAGTTTTTTTCTTCTATTAATGTAGAAATACAAACTTATTTATTATAAACTCTTATATAAGATGGTAATAAAATCCACCCCCAAGATTATAAATAAAATAATAAAACATATGAACAAATATAATTTCAATAATTTAAATAAAATATATTTAAAAAACATTAATTATGAATACAATTACATTATTTTGGACATTTACTTATAATGAGTAAGTTTTAAAGTAAAATACTAAATATTTACATATAGCTCTAAAATCCAAAGAATCAAATCCTAAAATATTTTAAAATGTTCCTAAAAATCTAAAATATCAAAACATTTTGTTTTTTAGCAATAATTCACTTTATAGCTTAAGAATAATCTTATACTTATATTAAATTAATATATAAGGCTTATATTTTATACACAATAAATTATAACAAATATTGCAACTAAGTAAGATGATTTAATATACAATTATAAATATAAAATAAATCTCTAAAAAAATAGGGAGTTTACATCCTACCTAACTTATAAGAATTTCGTCCTTGAAATTGAAATAAATCTTCATACAAAAATATATAACAATAATTCTATAATAAAAATATAGTGACCCTGGATATGAAGAAAGAGTGAGTACGTTAATCGTACACGATTTTCAAAAAGATGGAGGAGGTAGTTATAGAAGGAATCCAAACTCACACTATATTTTACAAGGTAGGGTTTTCTTAGTCTTGTATGGATAATGGACAGTCAGTTTGTTGGAAGGAATGGGTCGATATTGCATGGTTGAAATCTGATGGGACGGAAATAGGCATCTATGGGTTGTTCTAAGGAAAAATGTGTTGTACATGTGGTGTAGTTAAAATGGAGCACATGAGAGTATATTTGTGTGGGACATGTATGTCATGTGTGTAGAGCGGCTCATCTTGTTCATCGAGGTAAAATTTGTTGGAAGAAAATGGCTAGTGTTGTTCTCCAAATATCAAAGTCAAGGCAGAGGTATCAGAATAAAACGGATTGAAATAAACGTTATAAACCAATGATTTATTTGTACTGTTGGAACCAATCTTTGATTAACAAAATCTTGGATTTTAATCTATATTGGCTAGGCAAGATCCCAAATTCTTTCTAAACCATTCCTATTAGGTTAGGCAACCTAGAATAGTTTTTAACTCAAGTAGTTGGGCTAATTGCCAGTCGGGTTGGTTAACTAGGTTCCTTAAGCCCAAAAATACATCTTCCGTGACATTTTTGTTTAAGTAACACATGGGAACTCCATTGAGTGGAAGACTAGTGGCATGTGTGTAGGGAGCTTCGAGTAGATCACAACTATATATTTGGTCGAAAGATTTGAGTCGAGGTTGGATCTCTAATTAAGGTCGAAAAGTACATCGGTATTACGGTAAGGGTTATAGCTAGCCTTTTTGACCTGAAAGTTGTATCATGAAAATAAAGTACAAGGGGACATGATATGCCTAAATAAAGGTAGATTCCTATAGGTCTTGTATATGGAATTTGCTGAAAGGTAAAGCTGGTATCGTGCTCCGAATAGCAATGTCACGGTCGATGACACCAAATGATCAAAATAGGAAGTGGGTTTCATGAGGCACTAATTTATCATCCTAATAAAAACCAACTTATCATAATCAATCGGTAATACTAGTAAATCCTAAAATTAAGAGGGCTTACAATCTATGCTCTACAGAACTAAGGCACGGTTTAGGTTTTTTGAAAAAAATTAAAGTCATAATGTTGTACCTCGACTCTGGATTATAAAAGAATATTAGATGACATAATGTGATATGGTAAATATAAATCAAGTAGAAGATAGTTCTCCGATTTCGAATAGATGGAAACGATTATGTATATATAGCCTTCATGGATATAGAAGAATACTTCATGTCTACAAGCGTTGTTTTTCGAAACAGGTAACGAAAAACAATGAGAGTTCGAGGGAGTTGGGATCGAATTTGTAAATATGGGTTTTAAGGGCAATTGAGTAGTACTTCAAAGAGGAAGTTTGTCAAGACCATTGCGGATGAGACCCTAAAGGACAAGTTAACTATATCTCAATCCACGTAGAGTAATCATACGAAGAGCGAACTAAGTACACTAGGTTGATCACCACCATGCACCGATTCTGATTGGACAATATATTAATGGACACGCCCAAATAACGTGTCTTGAAACAAGGTCGAATAAGTGTAAGCTTGCAAAACTAGTATATAATAGCAGTATTGGTCAAGATGGTAAAATATGAGTACATGAGATAATGATGAAAGGAAATACAACTAATTCAAGTTTCTGATGAATCTAAATCTTGTATGGTGTTCATGCCTATGTAGTCTTTCTACTGTTTTCTTGTCTAGGGATTTGGTTAATAAAATATGGTATATGTTAGCCCATTGGTCATATGATCAACCTGATTTTAATAATTGATCAAACTCTGTCTCGATATGTGAAGCTAGTCAGGATGTATCGGACTCTTGGACATGAACAAGAACAGCTATCTACACAGTTCAAGACCGAAGGTATGTTTGCCTGTTCGAGTCTGTATTTTCTTTGAGCAATATATTTTTTATTTTATTGAGTCTAGGAATACGTTGTACACCAAGTCGTACTGACAAATAGGCTATTCCAAAATGTTTTCAAAATACTTTTAAAATATCCTTTGTTTTAAAAAATATTAATTTAAACAAAAGTTTTAAAAAGGTTTTCAAAAAGGTTTTCAAAAATTATCAAAACTAATTTTTAAAACCTAACCTAACCCTGACAGAACTCGGCCAGAGTTCGGCCAGAGTTCGGTTGGTGGCCGTTTAATTTTTGAATTCTCTGGAACTTGGTCCTCTTGCAGTTGCAAATTTGACCGAGATTTCCTCATAGAGTTTTGTCCGAATTCTGCCAGAATTCTGTCTTTGGAATTCCTATAAATAGAGAAGGATTTTGATCATTTTAACACACTCATTCACTTTCAATCTTCTCTCTATCTAAAGCTTTCAGTCTTCCAAAGAGTTTTTCTTGAGCTTTAAATTTCAGATCCCAAGCCAATTATAATCCTCTAGTCGATTTGCCAGTACGGTATGGTCTAGAAGTTTCTGAGAGATTGTAATCAGAAGGTTTGATTGAAGAATACCTCTTCACATTTGAAATTGGATGAGTTCTTCGTATCAAAGCTCGCATTGTAGAAGTTGCAAGGACTTCGTAAGAAAACTTACAGTTTTGCCAATAGTGGATTCAACTGGTAGCAAGAGTTCTACCGACTGGATTAGTCCTCAACAGAGGGAAACCAGTATACATCGCTGTCTTTGCGTTTGTATTCTTATCTCTGCCTTTACTTTACTAAGTTGTGATTATTATTTTGTGATCTTGCTGCTAATATTTTTTAATTAGCAATATTTCGCTGCCTACTCTATTCACCTCCCTCTAGACTATTGTGCTTTACGATTTCGTTCCTACAATTGGTATCAGAGCAGGTTCTGCAACTAGAGGTAATATTTTCTGATCCCAATCGTTCCTACAATTGGTATCAGAGCGGGTGTTACAGGTAAAGCAAAGGTAACAGTGTATTTATTTATTCACTTTAATTAACTGTTATATAGATCATAGCACATCACATAGCAACTGTGAAATTCACAAGTGAAGGCCAGGCCACAAACAGACCTCCACTGTTTGATGGTACGAACTACACCTATTGGAAAATACGAATGAGTTTTTTCTTGAAATCTCTTGACTTTGATTTATGGTCTATTGTTATTGATGTCTATCAAAAGCTACCTCGTATAAACGTTGATAGAGTTTTAGTTGAAAAACCCCATAACAGATATACAGAGGAGGAAAAAAAAGGCCAGTCTTGACGCACGTGCTATTAACACTCTATTTTGTGCTTTAGACAGAACTGAATTTAAAAGGATGTCTATCTGCACAACGGCTAATGAAGTGTGGAAGCTACTTGAAGTCACACATGAGGGCACGACTCAAGTCAAAGAATCTAAAGTCAGCAGACTTAAGAGTATGAGGTGTTCAAAATGAAGCCCAACGAAACAGTTACTCAGATGTTCGAAAGGTTCTTGGATATTGTAAATCCTTTGTCCTCCCTAGGCAAAGAGTACAGTAAACCTGAAAAGATTCGCAAACTCCTACGAGCACTTACCAAGAACTGGATTCCAAAGGCTACTGCAATTATTGAAGGGAATGACCTCACAACTATGTCCCTCGAAGTACTCATGGGTAAGCTACTCACTCATGAACTGGAGCTACAAGATTTTGAAGAGCCTGTACCAAAGGAGAAGACGATCGCTTTCAAGGCTCAGCACCGAAAAGCTGCTAAAGGTGACTCAGACAGTAGTAAATCTGATGCTGAAGATCAAGCACTCCTAGAAAGGAAATTCAAAAGATTCATGAGACATGAGAAGAGAGCCAAAGAAAACAACAGCAACAACTGGTATCAAGATGATACTGTCTGCTATGGCTGCAAGAAGAAGGGACACATGAAGAAAGATTGTCCTACAAACTCATCATCAAGCAAGAAGAGCAACAGGTATGAAAAAGGGAACCTGAAAAGATCAACATCACGGAAGTATACCAATACCAGCATATGGCATGAAAATGAAGCCAGCGACTCAGAAGACGAACAATCATAAGACGCTGCAAACATATGCTTTATGGCATCCGATCAGGTACCTACTGAACCTGTAGTTGATACTTATGATGACTTCACCTTTGAGCAATTAGGAGATGCCTTCAGTGAACTGATGACTGATTACAGGAAACTGCGTAGCAAGTATCAGACCTCTAAGAAGGTACTCAAAGAGTACAAAGGTGAAATAGGTAGACTTACCGACCTACTAGCTGAGGTTAGAAATAATGTTAGTGAGTCTCGTGAGCTTTCTTCAATAAAGCTCTTATTAGACGAGACTACCAAGTCATCTGAAAAGAAAGACAAAGTTATTGACCAACTCAAGGAAGAACTTTCTAAAGAGAAGAAAAGTCTTCAAAGTGCACAAACCATAATGGAAACACTCACTTCTGATTATACTAAGTTGTATGACACTTCCAAAAGATTGGAAATTAGGTTAGGAAAACAGCCTGAGACTGCTGCTTCCTTCCCTAACACATGTCACTTACCGAAAAATCGAAACATTCCCAAGCCAAACACTGTCAGACCTAACCCTATCAAACCTTTACCCCAAAAGGTTAATCCCAAACAGGATTATAGGTATGCTTTCTTCTATACTAGAAAACCTAAACCTACCAACCATGCATACCACTCAGCTTTCAACACTCGACATGCAAAATGTCATTATTGTGGCCTCATTGGTCATATTTCATCTGCATGTAGAATCAGAAAGCTTGCTGATTTAAATATTTATGCTTGGTTACCAAAGGCTAACATTTTAGGACCCTACAAGAAATAGGTACCAAAAGTTTTATCTACAAACTGTTTTGTAGGTGGAACACCTTTCACATGCTAGAAGCAAATGGATCCTCGACAGCGGTTGTTCACGGCATATGACCGGTGACACTACATTATTTGTAACACAGTCGAAGAAAAAGAAGGAAGGCTATGTCTCCTTCGGTAATAACTTGAAAGGGTATATTATTGGTATCGTTGATGTTGGTAAGTCTCCCTATCCTATTATTAAAGATATCGGTCTGGTTACCGAGTTGAAACATAATCTACTCAGCATAAGTCATTTAGCTGATCATGGTTATGGCATCAACTTTGGCAAAGACAAATATATTATAGTTGATAGCTCAACTGGTAGTACTATCTTTGAAGGTATCAGGGAAGACAACATATATGTTTTCTATTTGTTAGAAGAAACTGACATTTCAGGTAGATGCTTAATGGCTAAAAGCGATGAGAGTCATCTGTGGCATATGAGACTCGGTCACGCAAATATGGACACAATATCAAGATTATCCACAAAGAAGCTAGTACGCGGTTTACCGGACATTACATTCAAGAAGGATTCGGTATGCAGTCAATGTCAAAAGAACAAAGGTACCAGATCCACATTCAAATCAGTAAACGTAGTATATACTACTAGACCTCTACAATTACTTTATATGGATTTATTTGGTCCTAGCAGAGTTGCTAGCCTCGGAGGTAAGCTTTATGCTTTCGTAATTGTAGATGATTTTTCTAGATATATGTGGGTATACTTACTTGACACGCAAGAATAATGCATTATCCAAATTTGTCGCCTTTTACAAGAAAGTACAGAATGAAAATGGTTACATGATCACTCGCATAAGAAGCGATCATGGGGGCGAATTCGAGAATGCATAGTTTGAGCAATTTTGTGACACACACGGTTTTGTACACGAGTTCTCCTGCCCTAGGACTCCACAACAAAATGGAGTTGTGGAACGTAAGAACAGAACTCTATCCGAAATGGCCAGAGTAATGTTAAAGCAGTTTAGTCTACCCAAATATTTCTGGGCTGAAGCTGTCAATACAGCTTGTTTTGTTCTAAATAGAGTTCTAATTTGACCCAAATCGAAGAAGACTCCATTTGAGTTATGGTTTGATAGAATTCCATCAGTTTCTTATTTTAGAATATTTAGCTGTAAATGTTTTATTCTTAATACAAAAGACAATTTGGGAAAGTTTGACGAAAAGGCCGATGAAGGTATATTTTTAGGTTATGTGGCCAAGAGCAAAGGATGCAGGGTCTTCAACAAATGAACCATGATTATCGAACAGTCAATCAACGTCACTTTTGATGAACTGAATCAAATGACTATCGATGACAATGACGAAGATCCAACTGTACCAAGCACAACAACAGCTGATTCTCAACCAAGATCGGCACTAGCTGATCCTCCTAGAGAAGATCCAGGAACCAGCTACCTTCAGAGTCTGTCAAAAAGATTAAAATTTATGGCTGATCATCTAAAGGATTTGGTAATTGGTGACTTTACCAAAGATGCAAGTACTCGTACATCCAGTAAGGATACTGTTTCTAGTGTTGCATTTATTTCACAGCTAGAACCCAAAACTATTGATGAAGCATGTAGTGATAGTTTTTGGATAGATGCTATGCAAGAGGAATTAAACCAGTTTGAACGGATTCAAGTTTAGGAACTTATTCCTAAGCCTATTGATCGTCCGGTCATTGGCACCCGTTGGGTATTCCGAAATAAACTAAATGAGAATGGTTTAGTGACTCGTAATAAGGCTCGACTCGTAGCTCAAGGATACACTCAAGAAGAAGGTATCGACTACGATGAGACTTATGCCCCAGTTGCGAGATTAGAATCCATTCGCATGTTTTGTGCATTTGCATGTTTTCATAATTTCAAACTATTTCAAATGGATGTCAAGAGTGCATTTTTAAATGGTTTTATTAAAGAAGAAGTTTTGTAGCTCAACCTCCAGGTTTCACAGATTTTAAAAACCCTGATCATGTTTTTAAGTTGAAGAAAGCTTTATACAGTTTGAAACAAGCCCCTCCTGCTTGGTATGATCGTCTAAGCTCTTTCCTACTTGACAACGGTTTTTCAAAAGGCAAGGTTGACACTACACTTTTTATTAAGTCCTTCAATGGTAAGCTTCTTTTAATACAAGTCTATGTAGATGATATCATATTTGGATCTACTAATGAATCTCTGTGTCAAGAATTTTCTAAGTGTATACAGAATGAGTTTGAGATGAGCATGATGGGAGAGCTGAAATTCTTTCTCGGACTGCAAATCAAACAAACTGACAATGGGACGTTCATAAATCAAGCCAAGTATACAAAAGATTTGCTAAAGAAGTTCGATCTGGACAATGTCAAACCGATTGGCACTCCGATGGCAACTTCAACAAAGTTTGATATTGATGAACAAGGCAAGCCGGTCGACACACGGTATCGAGGTATGATCGCTAGTTTACTTTATTTAACTGCTAGTCGTGAAGATATAATGTTTAGTGTTTGAATGTGTGCACGTTTTCAAGCTAATCCAAAGGAATCACACTTGTGCGCAGTTAAGCGTATCTTTTAATACCTTAAGGGCACTTCTTCTGTTGGCTTGTGGTATCCCAAAACTAAGTCCTTTGACCTTACTGGTTATTCGGATGCAAAATTTGTTGGATGTAAAGTTGATAGAAAAAGTACCAGTGGCACATGTCATTTCTTAGGCAAGGCTTTAGTCTCATGGTTTAGTAAAAAGCAAAATTCTGTAGCCCTATCAACAACAGAGGCTGAGTATATCGCCGCAGGACGTTGTTGTGCTCAGATTTTGTGGATGAAACAAACCTAGGAAGACTATGATTTATTTTATACACATATTCCCATTTTCTGTGATAACACAAGCACTATTAATTTGACTAAGAATCCTGTATGTCATTCTCGTACTAAACATATCGAGATCAGACATCATTTTCTTAGAGATCATCATCAAATTAGAGATATTGACCTTGTATACATAGATACTGAGAATCAATTAGCTAACATTTTCACAAAACCTCTAGCAGAAGATCGTTTCAATTATTTACGTCGAGAATTAAGAATTTTGGACGTCAATAATATTAATTAATTTTGTTTTATGATTTTATTTCAATATACAAAAACTGTATTAGAGACAAGCCAATAAAGAGTCTGTCTGTCACCACAACTACGGTTGAAGCGAAGCGGTACTTAAGAGTTTCCCGGTGAACCTCCGCCAGCTGGGATAGTACTCCTACAGCTAATCTGAAACAGTCGCTGTGTAACGGAATTTAATTTATAAAATAACATTAATTATATTATTTTAATGTAAAAATTACTAATCTTTGAATTAAATATTTGAAATGAGCCAATGAAAAAGAAAGTATTTCAAACCAAACCCAGACAAATTCGGCCAGACTTCAGACCGAATTCGGCCCGAGTTCGGTTGAGGGTGTCAGGTTATATATACCAGAACCCGAGAGCCTTTCTTCCTCATTGCTTCTAAACTACATCATAACCAGCAACAGCAGCCGCGAAGGAGCCCCGAACCCTAGTTCTTCACCACCCCCTATCTTCTAATCCAAGTGGTGAAATCAATCCAAACTTTGGATTCGTGCAGAGTTCGTCGTTCTCTTCGACATACTTTGATTTTGGGAGCTATAACTCCATCTTTCTCCACTTTTCAATTAGTGTATATTTACTTCTATTTGCACAAATGGCACCTAAGGGATTCAACCCCTTTAAGAGGAAGAAGACAACCAACCCAAGTGAGGAAGGTTCATCTTCGGATCAACCCACTAACTCCCTATTTTCACCAGTCCAATCTAGCGACGGCGCGTTCGACGGGTTTTACTTTCAAACCCTAGACCAAGCCTTACTGTGGTATGGAGACTTCTCCATGAGATCCATATGCAAAGGCGCACCCATCAAGTGGACTGTATTTTCTGATCATCGTCATTTCTTTGAGGCATTAGGGTTACAGTATTTTGTTAAACTCTGTTTTCCCGTAGCAACTAATGCCATTAGACTGTTTTACTGCAATATCATATTAAACACATTTGATGTAAGCACACGTGTTGGAGGATTAGATATCAATTTAAATGATGTTCTCTTAGCGGAGATCCTTGGTATTCCCAACGAAGGTGAACCGCTTGTTGACATCACTGAGTTTGATTTCCTCGAAGGCACGACACTAACCAGTTTCAAAGCTGAACTTTGTGGACATGATAGAGTTCGCTGTGGAAAGTTCAAGGCAAACAACCTGAACTTGTTTAATTATGAATTGCACCGTATCATTTATTCCACTCTCCTTCCGAAGTCTACTTCGATGGATGATGTCACGTCTCTTGAATTATCTGCTATGTATCACATTCTTAAGGGGATTCCATTTTTTGCAACTAAGACAATTATTCGGATGATGGGACGTTGTCGTGCAAGAGATAGAAATCTCTCTTATGCGATGATTCTCCCACGCATCTTCCAACGTTTCGATATTGATTTATCTACTTGTGCTCAAAATCATAATTTTGGGTCAAAATGATATCCATCGTTGGACCCGTTTTGCACCGAAAAGTGTGCTAGTACCTACGGTCTCTGAAGTCATAAAAGTACATCTTTACAGGTCCGATTTGATGAGACAAACCTAATCGTACTTCCAAAGTTGGATTCATGTGGACCGTGCACAATTTCGTCCGTTGGATCAGTTTACGGGCCCGCCAAAAAGGCGTTTCGGTCGACCTTCTCAGAATTGGACAAAACTTGGTTCACAGGACCAAAAAATTCCACGGTCCTGTTTGCACAAGTTTCTTCTAGAGATGACGAACGTGCACGAAGTTATAAACTAGTTTAGAAAGGGGCCGATATGGGATATCTCGACGGATACGCTTCGATTTTGTCCGTCGATTCCTTTAAGTCGATAACATCCATACGTTTCTTTAGATGCTTATGGGTTGCTACCATGTTATCCAGTTTGTCGGAGCGCACGCCGTATCAGGAAGATTTACCAATTTTTACTATTTTTGAAAATTGTTTTTGCTAAATTTTGAAATCGAATTTCTTTGCAAATGCTGAATGAAATCAGGAACTAATAGATGGGTTTTAATCACCTATAGGTTGTATTTAAATCTATTCAAATAGATTTTTAATTCGGTCGATGAACTAGCTAGAAATGGTCTTCCAAAACAGCACTTCGGAAAGGTTTTCCTATGTTCTATTTTTCAAAAAAATTGTGTTTTGCCTCGATTTCGTTTTGAATTCCAATCGAATACCTATCAGTTATATATAAACTAATTGGCATAGTTTCTAGAGGGTTATATAGACTGTTCGTACGAGTTTATGGATTCGAAAATGATCGAACGAGAAGAAAGAAAATTGGGTTCCAAGTGGAGTACCTGGGGGTCGGTCTGTTGTGTTTCCAGCGCCCTGTTTGCGTGCGTACGACAATGTTGGTCGTCGATCGACGGCCGTATGGAAGATGCAGGTCGCTCAGGTGATGCACCCAAGGCGGGGTTCAGTCGTGTGAAATCACGATAGGGTTCTAAAGGTTTTTGATGAAAATCAAAGGTTATATAGATACCGATTACCTTGAGATTTAAATCTGATTTCTCTTCAAATTTAATTTTGATTTGAGCTGAATTTAGGATGATATAGTGGAGAATAGGATTGGGTTTATGTGGAAGAAATTTTGATTCAATTTGATCAAGAATTATTCGATTTTCTAAATCGAGAAGAATCAAAAAATCCTATATACTCACTGTCAGGTTCTATGGAGGGTATTCATCTCGCGAGAAATTGACCATCTAGGGACGGTGTAATGCGGCGCCGAGCTACCATGGGGATGGTGAGGGACGCTGGAGGAATGGAGCTGAGGAGGTTGCATCAAGAAGCTCTTATATATTATTATTATATATATATATATATATATATATATATATATATATATATATATATATATATATATATATATATATTTTATATATATATATATATACACACACACACACACACACACGCACACACATAAATTATAGAATATTTATAAAATGACTCTAAAAAATTTAAGAGTATCATAATACATGTAACAATATAGTTTTTTTTTCCTTATATTAATGTAGAAGTACAAACTTATTTATTATAAACACTTATATAAGATGATAATAAAATACTCTCCCAAGATAATAAATAGAATAATAAAACATATGAACAAATATAAGTTCTATAATTTAAATAAAATATATCTAAAAAACAATAATTACGAATACAATAACATCATTTTATACATTTATTTATAATGAGTAAAAGTTCTAAAGTAAAATATTAAATATTTATATATAGCTCTGAAATACAAAGAATAAAATCCTAAAATATTTTAAAGCGTTCCTAAAAAAATCTAAAATCAAAACATTTTGTTTTGTAGCAATAATTCATTTTATAGCTTAAGAATAATCTTATATTTATATTAAATTAATATATCAAAATTATATTTTATACACAATAAATTCTAACAAATTATCCAACTAAGTAAGATGATTTAATATACAATTATAAATATAAATAAATCTCTAAAAAAATTAGGGAGTTTAGACAGATAGGGATGAAGTTTGTTCTTATAGACGAGGGCCATATCCAATCGATTTGTTTAAAGCAATGGCCCCCTAAGATGAGACAAAATACAACTTCAGGAATAGGAACAGAATCTGCTCAGGTTCATCCGATCAACAATGAACACATGCCACGTGTTGTTTATTCAGTTATGTTGATAATTCCCCCAAGATCTTGATAAAGGAGAATTCCAGCGTCCTCCACGTGTCAGTTCAGCAGCAGCCCTCATCGTGCAACTTCGAGATTCTCTTATATCTCTTCGTGCAACGTTACTGTACAATCCTTATGCACATAGTATATGTGCTTCCCTATAAATAGGAGTTTTTCTTTGATAAAGAGGCTTTGAAATCTTCACAACTTCGGGATCTTCTTGATTGGCAACCGTAGAGTTCCAATCACAAGCACCAGAAAGCCAGAGTAAGTTCAACTCGTCTCAGATCGTCAACAGAGTAAAGGAGCCGTTGTAGTGCTCGATCTCTACCGTCATATTTCTCTAGAAAACTTTGTACTTATATCTCCTTTTTATGAATCGATTGTACTCTTTTATAAGTTTAATATACAAAAAGTTCATATAACCTTTTATCATGGCAAACAAGATGACGACTCAGCTGGGGACTTCCTTCTTCTCCAACGAGAAGGTGGTGAAGGAATCTGACGATAACTTGCTGGGATTTTTTCATAAGACATTGGTCGTGCTTTTCGATCAACAAGCTTTTCAAGATCTCCTTTCTGAAGAGAAGTCGAGTCCTTCGAATAGGTTCATAAAACCGAAGAAGATTCGACGCACCTGGGTGCCGAAGGCGACGCAACGAGCAACACGATGGAGGGGACTACACTCCAGAACCCCCTGAATGACGAAGCCCTGAAGATGATTTGCTGCTGCTGACATACCGCCTCGCTTAGTTCCCACTTTGAAAAAATATAGCGAGGAGTACGACTCCCCTAAGGTAGGCCTGATAAAGGCATAATACTGGACGTAGCACACAATGGTCCACCCACGGACGGAGGAGGATGTGCATGCGAGAACTTCTGTCTTTGACATAATTGCCAACACTTCGGGTAAGGCTATGTTGGATTCTGAATGTTACACAACTTCTAGGGGTAACGTAAAGAAGTACAAGGCGACATGTGCCTTACACGGCCAAAGTGCTATGCCAACCACTCTATTGGACTCTGAATACTACGCACCTTCTAGGGGTAGTAGGAAGAAATCCATGACAGCACGCGCTTCGCAGGATCAAAGTGCTATTCCTATGGCAGGCCAATGGCTCGCATTGACAGTCACGCGCGCACCCAATGGAATGTTATACAAAACTGGTCCGAGTGCTTCGATGCCTCGATCGATTAAACCTTGCTGTCACTTGAATGCTCATGCACACGGTTCAAGACAAGGGGTACCCACTATCGAGATAGACTAGTGCAGACAATATTTCTGTGAGCAATGAAGGAGTCTACCTCATCAGCAACTCTCTAATCAGGACCTAAGCATATCTCACGCGCAGTAACTAAGAAGGACGAAGCTATCTCCACATCTTCACTCTTGTGCGCACAAAAAGAATATAGCAGTGGAGACCTCAACAACTCCCCACAAGCGTAAAGCGAGGAAGGGGTCTAAGGCACAAGGCATGTTTAAACCAAGGCACAACTGCATTCAGATTACCATCAAATGTTGTTGTTGCCAAACAGTCGCGTAGCTACAAAAGAGGCGGTCAATCTTCCAAAGACTACAACCAATAGAATCTGGTAAAGAAGAAAATAAACTCTGTGTTTCTTCATGCAACGCAGCACGGGGTTTTCCATATCTAAATAAGCTTCCCAAGAACACTTTCGTGTCGGCCAACAAGTCTAAAAATCGGTCTGGAGGTAGCAAGACAGCACTGCCTAGTATGGGTGTGTTCAAAAGCACGCACTCCAAATCTGGATCCTTGGCGCAAGGAGATTATGCTGCAGATGTAACATAAAATAGGGGCGGCTAACCCTCTACATTCATAACAATCCGGTCTTCCAATCCAATAATGGGTTGTATGACACAGATATCTCCACAGGCGCAGGTAGCCAAAAAGATGGGGTTAACAATTACAATAAGTTTGAGGATGATTACAATATACCGGTTTATCATTAAGACGATGGGACTCAAGCGTCTGAGCCAGAGAGTGAAAGATCCACCATCCCTTCTGCCCATCCACAAATGATGTTTGTGTTCACGGCCCAAGGAGACAATGTGGATAACAGTGAAGGATCCATTCAGTAGAAACGTATAGAAGCCCTTGAGACGGACCTAAATACATTGAACGATACTATGAAGACCTTGGCTTCCGTCGTCTTGGAGATTAAGGAGAAATTGACACCTACTATCTCTATCCCTACAAACCAAGACCCAAGGACTAATGGCGGGTCCAATGCGCCTCACATCCTGAGCCAAGCGGCGTCTCCGTCATTTACTCTATCAACAACAGGACCTGCAATATCGAGTGAAGAATAGCAGTCCCTCAAAGAGTTATATGCTCGCCACGATGCCAGAGAAAAGCGAGAATCACTCCAAAAGATGGGGATTCGACAACCATATTCTGCCGAATGGAATAATGTTATCAATCCTCCAAAATACAATCCGTAGATAGTTATGCCGTTCGATGCAAAGGAGTCTCTCCGTCGATACTTGAGGTACATTATCTCAGTAACAGGGCATCTACCAAAAGACAATGCTCTCCTTACCAACATATTCGTAGAAGCATTGTAGGGGTGGCCTACGAAAGGTTTTGTAGCTTCTCGGACAACTATATTTCGTCGATCAAAGACTTGTAATGTCTATTCCTCAATCGATTCTATGAAGGAAGAATGGATATGACAATATCGACTCTCATGGACATTCTCCAGAAGGAGATGGAACCTGTACGCGCATATATTGAGCGCTTCCACCAGGACGCACTGAGATTACCCCCTGGTATACCAGAGCCCATGCTTATGGACTCCTACTGTAAAAACATGCTTCCTGCAATCAAATTGTGGCACAGTGCTCCTTGTATAGAGTCGACGCCCTTTATTACAAAGGCAGACATGGTAGAAAGGAAAGCTTGAGATGCACAACTATTGGGACTTAGTTACCCATCACTTGAAGACAAAGGAAGGCGCTCATCTAGCAACAATCCCACTTCCAAGGACGATAAAAGAAAACAAGCCATGACCGTCAACTTCTCCAAGGGTTCAGCAACAATGAACCCTAAGCCAGCTGAAGCGCAGAGGCTGAAAGACACTTACTCCATCAATGACGAAGATACACTAGAACTATTTGATATGCTGACGAAGGGTGGCAAGCTTCAGCTCCCACCTCCTAATCGTCCCGATGAAGTGGGAATGGTGGACAATCCAACATACTGCCACTACCACCAGTATATTCACCATTCGATACGTGACTGCTACGTGTTAAAAAGACAGATCCAACGCCTCATCGATGCCAAGGTCATTTCGCTCGACTATGAGAAAAAGACTGTTACTGCCGACATAGTTACTCTCCAGTTTGAAATTTTTTCGAGACCAGAGGCTCAAGACGGCGTAGTCTCCATCCCGAAAGCAACGTTGGAAGTAGTCAATCTTCCACTGGCCCATGACAATACTCAAGGCCTCATCCCATTTACAATACCGCAAGACGAAGTGATGAGGATCCATCCTGATCTTGCCCAAGACATGATGATGCCTGCAGCGCACTCTATAAAGGAAAAAAAAGTCAAGTCATGTCATATGGTTTCTACATCGGCTGATGACACTCTGGTTACCAGTCGCTCGGCTCACCAGCTAGAAGAAAATCAGGCTCTGGAAGAGGAAACACCTCCCCTGTTATGGCTATCGCCTACGATATATTGGAAGCAGGCCCGTCTCAAGCCCTTACCACAGACAAGCAAAGGTAGAAGGAGGTTCGCTTTGACAAACCTCTGAGAAAGGACTCGACAATAGGACCAATCAAGCCCTACAACTTCGATATATTGCCGCACCTGGCCAATACTCCGGCTCGACTGTCACGCTTCGAGCTCCTCCGTCTCTTCAAAGAAACTCGAGACGCCCTCAGCGAAGCTTTGCAGATCACTGACTCCTTTCTCCCTCACGTGCAACCGCCCAAGGAAGACCCTGCTGCATAGCTACATTGTCACAGTGTGGTCGAAGTGATTCCTAACATCACCTTCACCCAACAGGACATTTTGCTGAAGAACAACTGGCACAATAGGCCCCTGTACTACTGTAAATACCCTACTTTTTAAAATTAATATTGGCATCGATTTTTTAATTTTCGTATTTATACATCGTGTACGAGTTGCATTTTCGTATTCGTACGTCGCATGCGTGTTACGAGGTAGTATATATTTTTTACACAAAGGTTTTATTAAAAATATTTTTCTTCATATGGAAAAATAGTTATTTTACCATATAAGTATAAGATAAATAATTCTATTGCTTAAAACTTACAAAAGGCGTCTCGCCAAGATTTGCGAACATTATTTTTTTAATTACTATAAAAAGGTTATTTATTTTATTGTACAAACATAATTTGTAATTTTGAAAACTATGCTTTATGATAATATTCTACTTCATGCGAGGGACATAAATTTAATTCTTATATTAGTTTAATTTTCGAAATTAACAATTATTATTATTTTATTATTTAAAAAATATTATTTACATTTTTTTGACTTGAAAATGTAACTAATTATTAGGGCGATTATTTGGAAATTTATTTCGTGGATTGATTAGTTTTAATTTAAAAATGAAGATATCTATTTTGATTGGGTTAGATTTGATAGAATTAGTATGAAATCTATTTAAATTAAATGACGATTTATCTTACGAGAGTTTAAACAATACTAATCCTTATCCAATTAGGAGATTCCACCTCCTATATAAGGAAAGGCTCCTTCTATCTTTTTCCACAAAAGTTTACAACTCCATTACAACCAAAGTTTGTTCATAATGTCCGTGTCCTCCTTCCCATCCAATATTTATTTTTTTACATATTCCCGACAATCCCGGACGTGATTTTCCCATTAACTCATCCTTACCGTGTCAGACACTCCCCGACACGGAATCACCTAATCCTAACCCTACCCTCTTGACTGCCATCATCTCCCGCAGCCCAGCTACCCACCGAATCCCAGCCTCGCCTCTCTCAAAGCCACCATCTCCCATCACCACCCCTGCCTAAACAACCCTCGGCAACAGCCAAATCACCACCACCACCTGCTTCACCATCCAGCCACAAGCTCCGCCATCATCACTTCGGTCCCCGATCCCTCATCACTGGCCGACCTCCTCCATAACACGCCCCCACTGTCCACCGTGGTCACCAACACCGTACCCCCTCCAGCCAGTATCCGGCCATTCCCCCTCTATGCGACAACACTGCCACCAAGCTCCCCCTAACCTCTGCCACCAACGTGCTCCCATCACAGCCACCATCATCTTCACCCCCATCTCCGGTGGCACCCAAACCCGTAACATTCCTTGTACCATTACTACCACCACCACCATCATTAGTGCCTACTCGTCGGCACCACCGGCCACACTCTCCGTAACTTTTATACGTCTCCACACCACCAAAATATCACTCAATACCTGCTCATCACCACCACAAAAACCATTCTAGGAAAAATAGAAAAGAAAAACCCATACTTGAGCCCATTGCTTGTGGAGCCATCGCGAGTCTTCCGCGTCGTCGGTCTACTCCGACCATCCCCATACAGGCACAACCTCGCATAGACCCGCCGACCCCGACTGCGCAATGATCGCGTTTAGCGCCGTTGACCGTTGCTGCGCTGACGACGCGTTTCACCCTGCCCCCTGCCTCGTCACGTACGAGGAACGCAGCCCAGAAATACCACTCTCTCCTTCCCGTATGCTACTGACTGCAAGTCTATGCCGGAGACCGCAGACACCACAGCGGCCAAGACCAGTCGAGCGCTACTGCGGCACCAATGACCGAGGTAAGCCCACCTCCGTCTTCCTTTTTTAAACCATTCCTTTCTCTCCCTCTCTCTAATCTCTTTCCTTTCTCTATCTCTCTACATAGCAATAAAGATGGCTGTGCTCGACTTCAAAAGTAAAGCCCCTTTTCTCTTCTGTTGCCCAGGGAGAAAAAAAAACTTTTGTCCCATATTCTTTCTTTTTTATATTCTATTATTATTATCTTAAATATTTAAAAACAGTACTAGTATACACATAGCATTTTAGTTAGAATAAGTATACCATACTTATATTGTTATAAAGTATTCTTATTAGTAAATTTTGTTTCAGTAAATATTAAATATATACTAATATTTTCTAATATTATATGGTAACAAAAAAAAATATTATTGGGCTTCTAAATAAAGTATTTTGTGCTATATTCTTAGTGTTTTAATAGCTATTTTGTCTTTTAATAATAGTTTTTTTATATAACAAAATATATTTGTAATAGGCTTCATTTATTGATTTTAAATAAATGTTTCTATATCAAAATTTATATATATTTGTACTATATAATGCTTTTAGCAATAACTAAATATTAGCAAAAAAGTATTTCTAAATCATATATAGACGGTGTTTTGGACGGTAAATATAAAACTTTTGGGGTTGGTTTTATATAGGCATCTTATATTAAGGTACATATTCTTTTTTTGTCTTTTACACATATTATCAGAGTTATAAATAAGTTTTAAATAGTTATAAATATATTTCGATATAAATGTTTTTTTAGGAATTTCCTTCTTCCAAATCAAATTTTCTCCTAGTTTAGATTGTTCTATATCATTACTAATTATGCCTACCTATTTCTCGTAAAAAATTGTACCCTTCACATTTTCCATGGTCGTGGACAAATCAGGACTTGTCGGATGATCTCACCACACCAGACGACACACCAGGCAAGATACCTTGCCATATTTACTGCTTATATGTATTTTGTATCTTTTGTTTAGTTATTAGACAATTACTATTTGTCGATTTTAGTTATCCAGTTGCATCTCTATTAACTATTTATAGTTTACTTATTGTGGTTTCAAGTTATATAGAGTGCAAGATTACTAGTCATATTTTTATTAATGTGCATGTGGATCTAGAGTTAAAGGACTACCATTTGTTTAGTACATTTCATAAACTTTGTCACGGATGTACCACGAGATGTGTGTGTGTTGTGAGTAACATATAGAGGTCACATACGTATTGGTTGATCACCCGTACGCATGCGTTAGTAATAACTGTCAATATGTGCATGTTAGAAGACTTGACAGTTATTAGGTCTAAAATAGTATTGTGGAAGTGACACGCATTTGTGTGTCGTGGTTACGATGCATGTATTGTATCATGGGGAGGGAGAGGACAGCTATTAGCATTGGGGCTACTATTTACTTTTTACACACTTTCAGGGTCGATAGTGACTCGGATGAGGGCTACTTTCTGCCAGTTCTCCTTTTATTTGCGTTGCTGATAATAAAGCCCCCGCGTGGAATGTTGTCCTCAAAGTGCATATCACTTAGACGGTTAGGGAACCAATTGTGTAGTAGTCATGTGGTGTTTGCATTTATAATTTCATATGGCATGTTCTTCCTGTATTTTGCTATGTCCCTCTGAGGACCTGGTGATTCCTCCAGGTGTGCTTTTATAATATTGGCAGGTCCTCTAGCCAAGGCCATGATTCACACTCTTACTTCTAGATGATTACTCTTGGACCATCTTTGCTTCGCTTGATAAATTCTTTATTTGTTATGTATATATTTCTTATTTAAAATAGTTGGTAGTGAATTTGTCTCTGCCCAACGTCTTGTACAAATAACAATTTATAGTTGATTTCTATCATCATTCTTTTATATTTGTTGTTGAGATTTAGTGTGTTATGGTTTACTATATTTTACAGTCCATGTATACATACGAGGGTTCCATATACTTCGTATGTATGCAGCTGACATGTATACGTACTTAGTTCTAAGTATTTTGGAGGGCGTTACAACTACATAGGGTATGTTGATGCCAATAAGGTCGATCACATCCGCATCGATCATGGATCTTCTCTTAGCATCATCCCTCCAAGTTTACTAAAATCAGTGACTTCAACATTGAAAAAAGTGAGCCCCTGGTCAAGATTCGCCTGAAATGCCAAATTGGTGATACCCAGACTGACGTAACTTGCTACATCATTGACGTCGCTATAAAAAACAACATGCTGTCAGGACAACCATGGATTCATGAGTACATGATCGTGCCCTCCACTCTCCATCAATACATGAAGTATGTGGCCAGTGATGGTACCATCAAAACCAAGTTTTCTGACATCGACCAATTCTGAGGACTTAAAGCATACTGGACAGATGCTGAGCTGTACAAGTCAGTCCCATGGGACGATGATGCCAATAATGTCGATGACGAGGCAGATACTGTATCGGAAAGCACAGTTGTTGCGAAAGAACCATTGATGGTTCGATTGAAGGGGAAACTTCCCAAATCATCAACACCTCTTGTTATCAAGCTTCGAAGCAAGGCTCCGGCATGGTCACCCTCGATAATATCAGCCGTTAGCCAGGAGCCTATGCAAATGAGGCTTCCCCGGATGGCTTCAAAGCCAACTCTGAAGTCGCAAGAACCTCCGACTATACCCCCTTGGGTAGTCAAGTTGAAAGGAAAACCGCCTCCTCCTTTTCTCGTGGCAGCCCTAGTTCTCACATATAAAGAGTTGGAAGTCTGCGTGTGTGCCAATACTGAGGCACACTTTTTGGAATATGTAATCCCTTGGGATAAAATTCCGTATTTCATTAATAGGAAGTTGTCTTTGAATTACTTCTGTGCGGATTGGAACACTAGTTATTTCTTAGACAATGCTCTATATATGTTACAAACACAAGTGACAACCGCTAGTCTCGCAAGCCGAGTTGTCTACCCTCAAGGTGCCTACTTCTTGGTTTTAGTAAGGAAGAAGGAGGAGGAACCCATCATCTTCGGTCGATTGGAGCATCCTCAGCGGCTGGCTCTGACAAAACCAGAACCCTATAACGACATGATGCAACTCTACTATTACACTACTTTAGTCAAATACGTTATTGAGAAGATGGGCTATGACTTGAATTGCAATAGTGGGCTGAACTATGGCAAAGGCTGTCACGCCCCGGAACCAGAATACTGGAGAGCGGAGGACAGACACAGCCAGCTACGTATATTAAAGTGAATCCCATTTTGATATACGGTCATGGCTGTCTAGATACATGAGGGTTTTACTACAAGCCAACAGTCTTTTTTGGTCAATAACAAGGCTAGTGTCTCAATCTCAAGCAAGCAAGTAAGTGCAACAAGATGGTAGATCATCAGACATACAAAGTAAGGCGTCTCATACATTATATATTCAGATGATCATGAAGCTAGTCATACAAAATACGAAGACTAGCAAGTGTTAAGCCATACATGATCAACCCTAGGATTTGTCAATCATGTTACAGCCCTTAGGCAGACAGAAATGTAAATTTAACACGAGCTAACACTTGCTCGACGGCTAAATGCCTCAAAAGAATAATTTACAATAGAGTGGCAGAGCAAAATAAAACCCACTCGTTGCCAGGGTTGCGCCTAGTGTTCACCATTTGGTTGGAAGGCTGAAAGATCCTCGGGTGCTACTTCGAAATTTGGCTATACAAAATCAGCTGGGTCAGACCCCAGGAAGAGCAAGTGCCACACGGGAGGCTTCACTTAAGAACTAAAATCAGCATATTATCACATAAAGACATAATGATAACGAAAGACATGAGTTAAAGGAAATAGGGTGATAAACGATAAGATAACTAAAGGACTATTCTAGTAACCAAGTTACAACCCGTAAACCAGACAAGGACCGGGGTTGTAACCCTTCACTTGAATAGAACATAGTCTCTAACCAATTATTGATAAAGTACAATATAACAGGGAAGTGCTGAAATAACCATGTACTGGACTTGCCTAGACAAGAATAGACAGGACACCATCCATCAATCACGGCCAAGCAATGAGTACGGCTTGATACATTAACTAACTAGGGTTGCCACAAGCTTAGTTACTAACAAGATGCATCGAGATGTTCCAACAAGCACAAGCCCTGCAGTCTTAATCTAGGTTATCCGGTCACAAGTTGAGAGATTTGGATTAGGTGACTTGGGGGTGAAACACACGATGGTGCACTAGAAATGTGCCCTACTCGACGGCAGGCTACAAGTCCAATTAGAGCGCCTAGATAACGGGACTTCCTGTAGCTGGGAAATCTCTTCATAGACTACTTGATTAATCTAGTGATTACCCTAGTCATATTTAGTACGAATCCCTGACCGTGGAAATCAGAAACTCATGTCCGAGATATGATGTATGATGAGACATATAGCTTGTATTGATACAATCAAGAAATCATCTACGGTGTCAAGACGAGTTATATGTTACTTATCAAGATTACATGTCATGTATAAATTACAAGAGTGTGCTGTAACGGGCCACTATCATGTCATTTATCATGTCAAAGTTACTTGTCACGAGTGCGCCACGACGGGCCACTAAACATGTAGTTTTCATTATCTTGTCGTGTTCATATTATCATATCAATATTGCTTGTCTAGGGTGAACCACAACGGGCCACCATCAAGAATTATTATTCTATTAACATGTCATGCTCACATCATGTTAATGTCGAGTTCATATCGAAAAGGCGTATATGGAAAGCTAAGTAAGAAGCTATGTGCCCACATGCATGCTCCCGCGGTCTATGCGCCCACAAAAGTGAGGCAGGGTACATGGGAAGCTAAGTAAGAAGCCACATATACTAACTATATGGGCGCATAATAAGGGTTATGTGCCCACACATGGTCATGCGCCAGGGTTATGTGCCCAAGCTGGGGATGGTCAAGGTAACATGCACTTAAGCATAGGGGGTGGTCAGGGCAGCATGCGCCGATGGTGGCATGCGCCCAAGAGGATGCATGCGCCCAGGGGGGTTTATGTGCCTAGTGCCCATGCGCCCACACAAATCATGGGCGCATAGTTATGCGCCAGTACTGTTCTTTTTCTCCAAAATTTACGAGAAGAAGGTCATGGAACCCATGACTTCCATGCTCCATAGAACCTTCAATTTATGCCCAAATTTGGACTTCCATAAGTCAGAATGGGTAGAACAAAATTATCTACAACATGGAACAACTAGTTTTTGAAAACAAATAAGTTTGGTAGATCAAAACCCAAGAAAACCAAAAATGCATTAAACCTAGATCTACAAGAAATAAAACACAAAAATTGAAAATACAAAGAACTAAAGTGTCTTAGAATCATGTGGAGAAAGAAATGGAACAACAAAAATAGGGTTCTCTCATGAAGTAAGTTGCACTTGCATATGGGTTCTTTGGTTGTTGGAAGAGTAAAGGGAGATGAAAGAAAGAGTAAATGATAATTAAGGAGGAGAGAGAAAAGTAGGAGGGTTTATAAAGAAAAGGGAAGATTTAACATGATGAACCAAAGGGAATAAACCAAGCCAAACCAAAATAAACCAAGTCAAACCATGATATGCCATGATGAACCTAAGCAAGATTAAACCAAAATTAGCTAGCAGGGCAGGAGAAGACAAATACGTGTTAGGATTTCGTATACGTATACTGGAAATATAGATAACGAAAAAAGTGGATGATAACTCTACCCACCTTAAAAGAATTCTATCCTCAAAATTTAATCAAGAGGCTAGAGATGTCGGGGCAAGCTATACTAATCATAAGCAACTACGACTAGCAGTAGATCAAGCAATCATTCATGCAAGCAAGGATTTAAAAACATAAGGCATAAGGAAGATTTTATACCTTACGAGTCAAACATGTGTGGATATCGTGATCGGATATCATCATCACGCTCCGATGTTGACTCACCCAAAGTGTAATGACCCCAAGCAACACGGACTAAACTAATAATCTTGTTCTTGAGTATCTTGTCTCTCCGGTCCAATATAGATATGGGTCTTTCCTTATACGAAAGGTTGGTACCAACTGTAGAAGCATGGAAAAGAAGAAAGAAAGATCCATGCGGCCAGGAAGCCCCATGCGGCTCAGAGAGCTCATGCGGCTCAGGGATCCATGCGGCTCAAGTGTCTATGCGGCTCGATAAGTTCCATGCGGCTCAGAGAGGAGCCACGTGGCCTGCAACAGCTCCTCCTTTTGTCCTTTACTGCATTAAATGCCTTGACGGCTGACAACTCTGACAAGATGACAGTTCTGACACAAAGATACAATTATGACTCCCTCATAATGACAGACTCATAGAAAAACAAAGGAAATCTCTGACACGATCTCCCGAGATCCAGAAACTGTCAGGCGGCCTTGACACGTGGACAGTCTCATGCGGGTCGAGTAGAGACCACCCGATGTGGCTCAGGCCGAAGCTGTCCCATGCGGTTCAGGTCGAAGTTGTCTTATGCCGCTCAAGCAAAGGTTATCCCATGCGGCTCACGAGGACTATCTCCATGCGGCTCACGAAGAAGCTACCAATTATGCAGCCGCCTACGCTCATGCGGCTCAGATCATCACCTTGCGGTTTAAATGTTCAAGGGCCACTCCCAAGTAGCCTTGACACGTGGCCAGCCTTATGCAGCTCAATAAGGAGCAATCCTCATGCGGCTCAGATTTCCTCAATGGCTCACGGTTAAGACACGTGGCATGATAGTAGGACATGTGGCATCAAATCGATCGAAATCTATCAACAAATCCCAATAAAATATTGGGATCAAATCAGATCATTTGCAATCAGGAAAATCAATGACACGTAGCGAGAAATTTGAGATTGGCATAACAAATCAGGCAGATTTATGTCAATCATTATTAATTACCAACAAAAGATTTGACGCAATCACATTAATTGCTCAAATCTATTATATTCAAGATGAACGACCCAGATTTACTGATCCTTAGCCGCCGACTTTTGAGAATGGACAATCATTGCAAACCCTAGTGATGTCCCCTACTCCGATAAATAGCAAGATGCCATTCCCTTACAAAGAATGATATTCTCTGATAAAACAAGAGAGAAACGGAGATCTAGAGAGCCAGAGAGAGAATATACAGAGATCAAAAGGAGAGCATTTCTTCACCAACGCTAAACAGTTCTTCTATAGAGCCAAAGATGCACCCGATCGTCCAAGAAGTAAGGCAGAGCGGCGGTAGCTTTCCCGAGCCTCTATCGTCACCCCCAGAATTTAAAATAAACAATTGTACTTAGATTGTTGTACCTAGGCTTTCGTCCCTAGGCTTTTTTTGTACAAGCGAGTTTGTATTGTGAAGTAAAAGTCCGGTCCTCCGATAATATTTTTTGTTCTTTTATATTTCAGGGCAAACACGATGGCGACTCTGCTGGGGTACAAACTTCTCCATGGCTGAGGAGTTGGTGACGCAATCGGATGCAGCCAAACTTGGCTCCACGTAACAGAAGATGGTCGTCCGCTTCGACCAACAGCCATTTGAAGAAATGCTCTCCGACGGAAGCGCTGGCCCGGTCCAGAAGCAAACCTGTACAGAAAATACTCGTAGGGAGTGGAGGCCAAAATCATTTGCTTCTCCCCAAGCCTTAGACGGAGTACTCTCTGCTATCCAAGACGGTGAAGATGATTCTCATACGGCCCCACTTCAAGCCATAGAGGACTCTGTTGTCCCCAAGTCTGGCAGAGGAAAGTACTACGATGCTGGACTTGCAGGGACAAAGAGTGATTCTATGTGCTCCAAGAAGAAGCCAAACACTCATGCGGCCAAGACTGCCAGCCGCATGCTCGATGCTCATGCGGCTGAAACTGCCAGCCGCATGAAGAATGTCTATGCGGCTAGATCTTCCAGCCGGATGGAGAAAACACATGCGGCCGAGACTTCCAGCCGTATGAAGAAAGCCTATACGGCTACAACTGTTAGCCGCATGAAGACTGCTGACCTAGCCGCATACTGCCTGCTCCTCGCAGCTTAAGCTAATTCTTCGGTCGCCTCTCCTATGGTCCCGATCTCTCATATGCTCAAGAGAATACATCTGACTCTTCCTACTATACGCCTTCGGGCGCTCAAGTGAAGAAGTCAATGGCAGCACGAGCTCGACGGTCTCAGTCGACTGTCCCAACCTATGACCATCCGAGCGCTCCACATACTGTTATGCGGGCCTCTCATGGGAAGTTGTACAGAACCACTCGAGTTCAGCCCCCGGTGGCAAACGGACGAAGTGGTTTCCAAAAGTCTTCCAAAACTCAGGGAGCAAACATGGTCGCTCCAGACCGATCTGACTTGCGGAGGTTATCCTCCACAAATGTAAGAAAAGAAAAGAGTCCCCGGCATGCAAAGAGTCCTCCCACGGACATTATTGTACCCAAATCATTGTCAACTGCTGTTGCAACAACGCGACAGCAAGAGAAGATCAGTAATCTGTTTTCCAAAGGCTGTAATGACCCAGCTCAGAGGACGAAGCACCTCCCATCGCCTCTTGCAACTCCACTCAGAAAATTCCCGCTGATGGGAGAGGAAAGAAGATGAATGTTTCCAGCCCGAAAGTTTCAACCACTGCGGCTAAGAAACTGTCGTCTAAACGGCTGTCCACCATCGGAGTATTCCAAGGTACCCGTTCGAAGATAAAATCTAATACTGCCGGAAGTTCGTCATCCGTACTGCTGGGGGTTACTGAAACAGGGGGTAGCACTCCTCAGAACATCCACGGTAATTCGATGTTCCAAGGAGACGAGCTCGAGGAAACAACTCTCCCGTCAAACACTACAAATACCGACGTTTCTAAGGACGTTCACGACTCTCAAGATGAAGCAAGCTCCAAAGTTGGGGGTACAATTCCTTCTGATTCCGAGCTAGAGGAGAACATTCCTACATATCCCGATGACTTCTCGGTACATGGGTATGACTCGAAAGATACGTCCTCCACTGTTCCTTTCGTCTCCCCTCAAGTAAGGACGGTATTCATGACGGACAGCAACCAAGATGGTTCCAGTGATCGCCAATGCATCGATACTCTGGAGGCCATACTGCATGCCTTGGTCAAGTCTGTAGACGAGATCAAAGCGGCCCTTCCAACTCTGCAAGGAGGAACGCCTGGCCAAACAAGCGCGGGTCCCGCGGTCAATGCGGACTCGAACTCAGCAACACCGAATTTGGGCAACAATCCTCCTGAAATGACGGCACCCACCGCTATGGATGAGGCCTGAGAAGCGAGAAGAAAGGTCCAGGAGCTCCGAGCCATGTTTCACGCTCGAGAAAACTCTCAAGACCTCAGAATACGGCAACGTACCCTGCTGCATGGAGGGATGTCCCCTTCCCGCCAAGATATAAGCCGTTCAACATCAACCCTTATGATGGCAAGACCTCTGCAAGTCGGTACATCACTTACTTCGAGGTCACCGCCGACCATCTGCCCCACGACGATGCCATCCTTACACGATTATTCATTAGAGCGTTGGAAGGAGTCGCCTTCGACTGGTATCGTAACCTGCCAGACAACTGCATCCACTCCTTCGCCACCTTCAAGCGCATGTTCTTGGAGAGATTCTATGAAGTAGGACAAGACATCACAATGTCCACCCTCATGGATGTCGTCCAAGGGGAGAAAGAGATGACAAGGAACTATATCGAACGTTTTCGCCAAACTGCGATGAAGTTGCCGTCTGGTAACCCGGATTCCTCCTTGATTGAAATTTGCCAAAAGAGATTGCTCCCAACAATCAGTCTCTGGATGGACGAAAGTCAATTTAAGGACTGGAAGACCTTACGAGTCAAACATGTGTGGATATCGTGATCGGATATCATCATCACGCTCCCATATTGACTCACCCAAAGTGTAATGACCCCAAGCAACACGGACTAAACTAATAATCTTGTTCTTGAGTATCTTGTCTCTCCGGTCCAATATAGATATGGGTCTTTCCTTATACGAAAGGTTGGTACCAACTGTAGAAGCATGTAAAAGAAGAAAGAAAGATCCATGCGGCCAGGAAGCCGCATGCGGCTCAGAGAGCTCATACGGCTCAGGGATCCATGCGGCTCAAGTGTCTATGCGGCTCAATAAGTTCCATGCGGCTCAGAGAGGAGCCACGTGGCCTGCAACAGCTCCTCTTTTTGTCCTTTACTTCATTAAATATCTTGACGGCTGACAGCTCTGATAAGGTGACAGTTCTGACACAAAGATACAATTATGACTCCCTCATAATGATGGACTCCTAGGGAAACAAAGGAAATTTCTGACACAATCCCTCGAGATCCAGAAACTGTCAGGCAGCCTTAACACGTGGACAGTCTCATGCGGCTCGAGCAGAGACCACCCCATACGGCTCAGGCCGAAGCTGTCCCATGCGGCTCAGGCCGAAGCTGTCTTATGTGGCTCAAGTAGAGGTTACCCCATGCGGCTCATGAGGACTATCTCCACGCGGCTCATGAAGAAGCTACCCATTATGCGGCCGCCTACGCTCATGCGGCTCAGATCATCACCTTACGGTTCAAATATTCAAGGGCCACTCCCAAGCAGCCTTGACACATGGCCAGCCTTATGCGGCTCAATAAGGAGCAATCCTCATACGGCTCAGATTTCCTCAATGACTCACGGTTAAGACACGTGGCATGATAGTGGGACACGTGGCATCAAATCGATCGAAATCCATCAACAAATCCTAATAAAATATTGGGATCAAATCAGATCATTTGCAATCAGGCAAATTAATGACACGTAGTGAGAAATCCAAGATTGGCGTGACAAATCAGGAGGATTTATGTCAATCATCATTAATTACCCACAAAAGATTTGTTGCAATCACACTAATTGCTCAAATCAATTATATTCAAGATGAATGACCCAGATTTACTGATCCTTAGCCGCCGACTTTTGAGAATGGGCAATCATTGCAAACCCTAGTGATGCCCCCCCACTCTTATAAATAGCAAGGTGCCATTCCCTTGCAAAGAAGGAGATTCTCTGATAAAAAAAGAGTGACAGAGATATAGAGAGCCAGAGAGAGAATATACAGAGATCAAAAGGAGAGCATTTCTTCACCAACGCCAAGCAGTTCTTCTACAGAGCCAAAGCTGCACCCGATCGTCCAAGGAGTAAGGCAGAGCGGCCGTCGCTTTTCCGAGCCTCTATTATCACCCCCTAGAATCTAAAATAAACAATTGTACTTAGATTGTTGTACCTAGGCTTTCGTCCCTAGGCTTTCTTTATACAAGTGAGTTTTATTGTGAAGTAAAAGTCCTGTCCTCCGATAATTGTTCTGTTCTTTTATATTTCATGGCAAACATGATGGCGACTCTGCTGGGGATAAACTTCTCCATGGCTGAGGAGTTGGTGACGCAATTAGATGCAGCCAAACTTGGCTCTACGCAACAGAAGATGGTCGTCCGCTTCGACCAACAGGCGTTTGAAGAAATGCTCTCCGACGGGAGCGCTTGCCGGGTCCAGAAACAAACTCGCATAGAAAAGGCTCGCAGGGAGTGGAGGCCAAAATTATTTGCTCCTCCCCAAGTCTTGGATGGAGTACTCTCTGCTACCGAAGATTGCGGAGGTGATTCTCATGCGGCCCCACTTCAAGCCAGAGAGGACTCTATAGTCCCCAAGTCAGACAGAGGAAAGCACTACGGTGCTGGACTTGCAGCGACAAAGAGTGATTCTATGTACTCCAGGAAGAAGCCGAACACTCATGCGGCCAAGACTGCCAGCCGCATGCTTGATGCTCATGCGGTTGAAACTGCCAGCCGCATGATGAATGTCTATGCGGCCAGATCTTCCATCCGCATGGAGAAAACACATACGGTCGAGACTTCCAGCCGTATGAAGAAAGCCTATGCGGCTACAACTTCCAGACGCATGAAGACTGCTGACTCCAACCGCATACTGCCTGCTCCTCGCAGCTCAGGCTCAGTCTTCGGTCGCCTCTCCTATGGTCCCGATCTCTGATATGCTCAAGAGAATACATATGACTCTCTGTAGCATCACTCTGACTCTTCCTACTATACGCATTCGGGCGCTCAAGTGAAGAAGTCAAGGGCAGCATAAGCTCGATGGGCTCAGTCGACTGTCCCAACCTCTGACCATCCGAGCGCTCCACATACTGTTATACGGGCCTCTGATGAAAAGTTGTACAGAACCACTCGAGTCCAGCCCCCGGTGGCAAACGGACGAAGTGGTTCCCAAAAGTCTTTCAAAACCCAGGGAGCAAACATGGTCGCTCCAAACCCATCTTACTTGCGGGAGGTTATCCTCCACAAATATAAAGAAAGAGAAGAGTCTCCGGCATGCAAAGAGTCCTCCCACGGACATCATTGCACCCAAATCATTGTCAACTGCTGTTATAACAACGCAACAGCAAGTGAAGATCGGCAATCTATTTTCCAAAGGCTGCAACGACCCAGCTCAGAGGACGAAGCGCCTTTCATCGCCTCTTGCAACTCCACTCAAAAAATTCCCGCTGATGGGAGAGAAAAGAAGATGAATGTTTCCAGCCCGAATGTTTCAACCACTGCGGCTAAAAAACTGTCGTCTAAACGGCTGTCCACCACCAGAGTATTCTAAGGTACCCGTTCGAAGACGAAATCTACTACAACCGGAAGTTCGTCATCCGCACTGCTGGGGGTTACTGAAACAGGGGGTAGCACTCCCCAGAACATCCATGTTAATCCGATGTTCCAAGGAGACGAGCCCGAGGAAACAACTCTTCCGTCAGACACTGCAAATACCGACGTCTCTGAGGACGTTCATGACTCTCAAGATGAAGGGAGCTCCAAAGTTGGGGGTACAATTCCTTCTGAGTCTTAGCAAGAGGAGAACATTTCTATATATCCCGATGACTTTTCGATACATGGGTATGACTCGGAGGATACGTCCTCCACTGTTCCTTCCGTATTCCCTCATGTAAGGACGATATTCATGACAGACAGCAACCAAGGTTGTTCCAGTGATCGCCAACGCATCGACACTCTGGAGGCCATACTGCATGCCTTGGTCAAGTCTGTAGACGTGATCAAAGCGGCCCTTCCAACTCTGCAAGGAGGGACACCTGGCCAAACAAGCGCGGGTCCCGTGGTCAATGCAGACTCGAACTCAGCGGCACAGAATCCGGGCAACAATCTTCCTGAAATGACGGCCCCCACAGCTATGGATGGGGCCCGAGAAGCGAGAAGAGAGGTCCAGGAGCTCCGAGCCATGTTTCATGCTCTAGATAACTCTCAAGACCTCAGAATACGGCAACCGTATCCTGCTGCATGGAGGGATGTCCCCTTCCCGCCAAGATATAAGCCGTTCAACATCAACCCTTATGATGGCAAAACCTCCACAAGTCGGTACATCACGTACTTCAAGGTCACCGTCGACCATCTGCCCCACGACGATGCCATCCTCATACGATTATTCATTGGAGCATTGGAAGGAGTCGCCTTCGACTGGTATCGCAACCTGCCAGACAACTGTATCCACTCCTTCGCCAGCTTCAAGCGCATGTTCTTTGAGAGATTCTACGAAGTAGGACAAGACATCATAATGTCCACCCTCATGGATGTCGTCCAAGGGGAGAAAGAGCTGACAAGGAACTATATCGAGTGTTTTTGCCAAACCACGATGAAGTCGCTGTCTGGTATCCCGGATTCCTCCTTGATTGAAATCTTCCAAAAGAGATTGCTCCCAACAATCAGTCTCTGGATGGGCGAAAGTCAATTTAAGGACTGGAAGACATTCATCATCAGTGCCAATAACGCCGAAGAACGGTTGAAGAAGGCTCACCAACTGGGATTGTACATCTCGGACGGAGAGAACAAGGGCAAGCGTCCTAATACCAACAACGACAATGGGGGTAGCCCCTCCAATAATCGGGACAATAGGGGTAAGCAGGCTATGGTAGCCGACACAGCCCAAAAACCTGAGTCAAAATCGGCAGTTAAACAATGGCCGCAAATAACCTACTCCTTCGAGGACGGCCACGTCAAGCCCATCTTGGACATGCTCATACAAGGAGATAGAATTTAGCTCCCTCCACCAAGACGGGAACCTCGGCCGACAGAAATAGAGAGCCCAAATTACTGTCACTACCATCGCTACATCCACTATGCTACACACGACTGGTACTAATTGAAGCGATACATCCAACATCTCATCGATTCGAACGCTCTGGCCATCGATTTCAAGGAGGTAACCGTGGCAGCCAACATGGTATCCGTATAATTCGGCAGCTTCCCTCCAACAGAGGCTCAAGCCGGTGTGATACCCATCCCTCTTGCGACAATGAAGATTGCTAATCTTCCACTCCCTCGAGATCAGAATGCTGGTCTAGTGCCCCTCACCACATCGCGGGGGAAGAATATGTGGGTCCATCTGGACCTGGTACTTGAAGTGACTCAGTCCACACCACCTTCCACTCGTAAGAAAAAGAGTGGAAAAGTCAGATCTTGCCGCACAATCTCGACAGATGTCGAAGAAGTCACGGCTGTCGTTACCCGATCTGGGGCACAAGCCCAACCCGTGGCTGAGAACTCAACTGAAGATCATCAGCCAGCTACTGCTGACGCTCCAGGACCTTCTCAGCCTCCGACGACCGACAAGCCTAGGCCGAAGGAGACTCGCATTGACAAATCCCTTCGAAAAGAGACACCCCAGGGATTGGAAAGGCCCTACAACTTCGACATCTTAGCGCAATTGGCCAATACATCGGCCAAATTGTCATTATATGAGCTCCTGAGGCTCTCCAAGGATGTTCGCACAGCTTTGAACGATGCACTCCAAAATGCCGACGTATATCTAGCTCAGGTCAACCTCACGGGAGAAAGCCCGTCTGTAGATCCCCAAGACAGCGCTTACACAGGAGCGATGCCCAATATCGTCTTCACTCCACAGGACATGCTCATCAAAACCAATCTCTACGATCGTCCGTTATACTACACCGGATACATCGGGGACGTAAAGGTGGAGCGAATGCACATTGATCCTGGGTCTTCCATAAGTATCATTCTGAAGGGTCTGCTACATCATCTCCGTATTCCGATGCATCGCCTGACGCCAATAAGCATCGCCATCAGCGGTTTTAATTCGGGCAGGAGCTACCCAATTGGAAAGATTCGTTTGAAGTGCCAAATCGGTGATCTCCAGTCAGAAGTGATCTGTTACGTCATAGATGCAAACACTTCTTACAACATCCTCTTGAGGTGCCCTTAGATACACGATTACATGATCGTGCCTTACACACTGCATCAGTGCTTCAAGTACATCGATAAATACGGCTTTGTGAGGACAAAATTTGTCGACATCGATCCCTTCAAAGTAGTCGAATCCAATTACTCAGATTCCAGCCTATACGAGAAGTCGAAGAGACACTTTGATGAAAATATACCGGCTCGAACTGAAACGGCCTCAGGATCAGAAGAACCTCTGACAATCCACCTTCAAGCTCACAAACCTGGAAAATTTGTACCCCTTACAGCCGCTCTGCGTAAGGATGCGATCAGCCTCTCGGCACAAGAAGGGCAAATGATAATTCGACTGCCAAGGTCGGGCCAAGCGCCGAGACCCACAACGGAGCCACTAAAAATCAGGATACCGAGAGTTGGCCAGCCATAAGCAGAGAAGTTTAATCCCTCTGACAAACCAATGATGATACGTCTTCCCAAGAATAAGTGTCACCTCGATACAAGGTTCGGGGCTTCTAGCGAGCCAACAACTCCCCGTCCAGTATCGAGTACCAAACTGGGGGTCGCTAGCGAGCCAACTACTCCCCGTCCAACATCAAGTACCAAACTGGGGGTCGCTAGTTTGCCAACAACTCCACGCTCGACTCCACCAACAGAACCCCTGATGATCAAGCTTTCCAGGTCATTCTCTCATTCCTCATTTATATAGGGGATTGTAGGAGCGTAAAAAGTGCTTCACAAGAAGGGTCAATGTGATAGATAAGTCTACTCGAATTGATCCCCTTTATGCCAAGGAGAGGCTAATCAATTTACGCCTAAGCAGGCTGATCATTTTACGCTTAGGTCTACACCTATGATTTTACGCCAAGGACAGAGCAGCCTCTTTTACGCTGGACAAAGCTGTCAAATCTCGCATTTAATGCCCTGACATGAAGATATTAATGATGGCATTTACCACAGAATCTAATGGAATTTATCTTATACAAAGACCATTGTTGTCTTTTATGGGGATCGAGCTACTTTACGCTCACTATATGGTTTCTTTTACGCACAGAGTTTTACATGAGTTCTTACGCTCATAAAACAATGTGTGCGTAAAGTCTATTTGAGCCATTTTACGCTCAAGGTTATTCAATAACCACTTTACGCGGGAAACCTATGACAAAGCTATTTTACGCTCGTCTTACTGCTTTACGCCCAGAGGATGTTGTGGCTATTTTTACGCCATATTCTTTCTGGCCAGTTTGGAACGTGGTTTGCCTACATGGCCTTCATGCCACATATTTCGAAGAACGTGTGTACATGTATCCTATTCTTACTGAAATGATGGGACGCGTGTCAACGTATGCAAAGGATTACTCTGATCATGGGTGGCAGTTGTTAGCGTAAAGACAGATTTTGATACTTTTTTACGCACAGAAGCCCCAGTCTATAAATAGACTCATTTTTCTCAAAGGGACACACAGAGAGAACAGGAGAGAATAGAGAGATCAGAACTTCGAGATTTTTGATTCTCCGGAGCATTCATCTTCAACTTTTCTTCCAGAACAGAGTGAAGCAAAGCAGGAAAGCATTCGGCCTCGCCATCAGTGCCCAAGTGCATCGATACCTTTTTGGTGACTTAGTTCTTCCAAGTTGTTCTACTTCAAGCAGTGATCTTCATCATCATCATATGGTCCAAGGAACAAAGTGATCATTTATAGATCAGACTTCCATAGCAATACTTTCCCAAAATCAAATTTGTACTTCTTGTACTTTTTCTCGTTTTATTTTCAAAATCCAACTTTTGTTTGGCAATTTTGTTAAGTAAAACAAAATGGTGACTCTGCTGGGGACGACCTTCTCCTCTGACGAGGAGGCGATTGCTCAATTTGATGATGTTTCGGTCGGTTCGACCAAGAAGACTCTGGTTGTGCACTTCGACCAGACTGCCTATGAAGAAATGCTCCGAACTGGGGGTGGTTCTCGCCACTCCAATGTTCAAAAGTCTCGCAAAGCACGAAAAGTTTGGATTCCCAAATCCAAAGTGGTTTCTGATCTCTCTGTTGCTTCTGATGACAAGGAAATTCTTCCAACTACTGTCGTAGGGGCTCCCGTTCGTAACGAGGCAGTCCTTACTTCAGAGTTGCACTCAAAGTGTGATGATTTATCTTCCGTTTGTAACGGTGAAGATAATCAGGTTTTACGCCCACTGCGTAAGAATCAAGTTTTATGCTCAGTGGGTAAGAACCAAATTTTACGCTCAGTACATAAGAATGAATCTCCCATTTGTAATGGGGCAGACTATAAAGTTTATGCTTCTGAGTGTAAGAATCAGTCTCCCGTCAGTGACGTGGTAGGCCCAAATAAATTACACTCCTCGCGTAAAGCAAAATCTTCCGTCTGTGATGTCACGCTCCACGCGTAAGGATAAGTCTCCTGTCTTTGACAGTGTAGATAAAATTCATAACGATGTTTGCACATCTAATATGAATATACCTAAACGTGTGCAGCCTAAAACTATCGTTAGTAAATCTTCTGTCCTACACCAACATCCTTCTTATACTGCTTTACGCAAAGTACCAAACTTACAAATTATACGCCATGAAAATGGAGTCCTTCGTGCTAAATCTCAAGATTTACGCACACAACTCCAAACGCGTAAAATTGTACAGTTTGGTTCTGCGAATGCAGCCAGTAATCTTCTTTATACACAAGGGACTAAACGTTTTTCTACCCCAAATGTCATAAAGAAGAATATTCCATTTGTCCCTTCTGATTTACGTCAATTGCTAATGCAAAAATGTAAGAACAGACAATCTCCGGTGACATTCCCCCAAGAAAAACATCATTGTGAATATCACCAGGTTGTGATCAACTGTTGTTGTTCGGCTTCAAAACGGTCAGTTAAACATCAAGCTGAAGACCAAGAACATGAGCTGTCTTATGTGTCAGTCAACATGGCATCTCATACTAACAGAGGACGACATCCAAGACGGAATATGTCCCAAACCCCAAGTCAACAACAGTTCAACAGGCTTCTTGATTCCTTTGAAGGAGTATATCAGAATACTCGATCAAGAAGACAAAGACAATTGCAAACTTCTGATTCAGAAGCTGGGGGTACTCAATCTTTTCATTCTGATACCGATAGTATGGATTCATACTTCTATACTAATCCCTCTATATCTTCAAGAGAGGTTGAATCTTACGCTGTTGGAGATGAACCAGAGACGTCATCTGCTAATACGGAACAACGTCTCACTGCCGTGGAGCAATCATTGAAAGACATGCTTAATATGGTGCAAAGCATGCATCAGATAATTTTGAATCAGCAAACTGCTTAACCTACAGTAATAACTCCGGTACCAGTAGCAGCACAAACTCAAGATAGTCAAGGGGCTAAAATACCTTTGAATACTCAAGAGCCGGCTGTTAATCAGAATTTTGCATCTCCAGATCCCATCATTCCTGAAGATGTACCACCTCCAATGGGGGTTACGGTACATCCAACAACCATTCAATCAAATGTGCTTCCTCAAACCAGTGAAGCCATTCAAGCAGTGCGTAAACTCAAGGCACAGTTTGAAGTTTTGAGGCACAAATATCAGCTCCAGAGGTTAGGGATCAAGCAACCTTATCCTCCTCATTGGAATGATGTACCCATTCTACCGAAGTTCAAGCTACAATCCATGGTTTTATTCGATGGAAAAGCATCTCCCAGTCAATATATCAACTACTTTGATATTATGACTATACACTTGCAGAAAAATGATGCTCTTCTCACTCGAGTGTTCATAGGGTGCCTGACGGGTTCAGCTTACGACTGGTATCGTAGCTTACCCAATAACTCTATTTCGTCTTTTGACGAATTCAAGACAATGTTTCTCTCCTGCTTCTATGAAGGAGGTATGGATATGAACATGTCCTCCTTGATAGAAATCAAACAAAAGGAGAAAGAAGATACTCGGACGTTCATTGAACATTTCCGACAGGTTACTCTAAAGATGCCTCCTGGTATGCCAGATTCAGCGTTGATTGATACATGCAAGATGAATCTACGACCATCCATCGTTGTTTTCACGGGTTTCCAGTTCTTAGATTGGGCTTCGTTTATCATAGCAGCAGTTTCTGCCGAGACCAATGGTAGGTTGGCTCGGGAATATGGGATGATTTTTGCCGCAGATGATAGAGAAAAGAAAAATAATCCTGGTAATAATCCTGGCAATCGTAATATGAAAGGAAAATATACTCTTATAGTCAATCTCTCCAAGAACAAAATGATGCCAAATAATCAGGAATCTTCCAGGCCAAAGGAAGAATACTCTTTTGACGAAAGTGATATCCTAGGGATATTTTATTGTCTGGTGAAGAGTGGCAAACTTCAGATTCCAGAGCCAAAAAGGCCTAATGAGGTAAATCTGACTGACAATCCCAAATATTATATCTATCATAGATACATTAATCATCCTACTAGTGCTTGCTATGTCTTGAAAAAGAAGATCCAAGAGATGATAAATGGTGGGGCTATCGCTTTAACCAATGATGACCATACGGTTACAACCAACATGGTCTCTCTTCAGTTTGGAGATTTTCCTCCACAACAAGTCCCAGATGGAATTATCCCAATTTCGAAGGCGATTATGAAGATCGGAAATATCCCGCCTACCAGGGAAGAAAATACAGGATTGCAGCCGCTCACATTGAAGAATGGTGAAATCATGTGGGTACATCCTGACTTAGTACCCGAGTTGGAAAATGAAGGTAAAACTTTAAAACCCAAGAAAGGTAAGAAAGTCAAAACCTGCAACATGATTTCTCATGTTATTACAAATCCTGATGACTTAGATCATCTATGGGATGGCCTTCCTCTAGAAGATAGACTGAAAGGACTAAATATCTGTCCCCCAAGTCTAGCTCCTCCTACCAAGCTCAAGCTTACTCATCAGCAATGGCTAGCCATGAATAGTATTCCTTTATACCGAGCACAATAAGTCTTTGATGCTTATGAAAAAGCTCCAACAGGGATTTCACCTCGTATCCCGAATCCTTCTCCTTCCTTAAGTACAGAGACGTCTATGCTTCATTCTCCTGTAGTTGCAGAGGTTTCTTCCTCTTCCTGTGCTGAAACACATGTCCAAAGTTTACTGCCTATCCACTTGTATAGTCAGCAATCTGTCCTTCTCATGAGGAAGATGGGTTACGATTTTCGAAAGGTAGAAGGTTTGAATTATGATAAAGGAATACGTCTTCCTTTACAAATTCAAAATCAGAATTCCACTGCTGGATTGGGTTCTGAAGTTCCTCGTAACAACCCTCACAAAAAGAAGGCTAAGGAAAGAAAGACTAAATCCTGTAATATGGTACTTCCTTCTCCTGAGTCTGAAGAAGAACCTTTTACTGGTACAAGATCTGGAAAAGAGTACCACAAAGACTATGGGGGATCCTCCAAAGAAGCAGAAGATGTAGTAGAAACTCTACCAGTTCAACCTTCTCCTGTTCCTGTTAAACCGTCTGTGGTTGAAAAGAGGAAACAGAAGGCAATACGCTTTGATATCCCATTGAAGTCTGCTTCCAATCAGGGGGTGGTGATGAAGCCTTACAAGTTTGACATTCTAGCTCAGTTAGCCAATACTCCGGCTAGACTTTCTATATTTGAACTGCTTCACCTTTCCAGAGAATACAGAGAAACTTTGAGCGAAGCTTTACTTTAAGCAGATTCATGCTTGGCACAACTCAAGACTCCTGATAATATACCAGTGTCATGTCCGTAATGCCATAGTGTGATGAAAGCAATTCCCAATATCACCTTTACACAAGAGGATATGCTATTGAAACAAAACAAGCATGATAGGCCTCTGTGTTACACTGGATATATCGGATCCACTGAAATTGACAGGATTTACATTGATCTTGGGTCTTCGATTAGTATAATTCTTCAGAGTATGCTAAGACCCCTGAGGATTCCTACTAGTGAGCTGACTTATACTAGTACTACGATAGTCAGTTTTAACTCTGGCAAGAGCAAACCTCTGGGGAAGATTCGTCTGCAGATTCAGATTGGTGATCTTCAAACTATGGTAACTTTCTATGTTATCAACTCAGACGTATCCTACAATATTCTTCTTGGAAGACCGTAGATTCATGAGCACAATATTGTGCCTTCGACTCTTCACCAATGTTTCAAATATGTGGACTTCCAAGGAGTTGTGAAAATTGAGTTTGCTGATATTAATCCGTTCAAGGGTGTCGAAGCCTACTTCTCTGATTCAAGGCTTTATAAACAAGAGCATGTGAAAGATATATCAGACATGGTTGAAGATCAATCATTATCTGAGGATCAGTCTATTAATGAAGATCCGCTAGAGGAGCACCCTTTGAAGATCATAGTCAAGGGAAGAATCCAATCCCAACCTGTCAATGATCAACCTTTGATAATCAAGGTTAACGGAAGAACTCAAACTTTATCTGAGGAATCAATAAATGTTCCTGCTAAAAGCCAAGTTCAACCTTTTATGATCAAGGTCAAAGGACGTTCTTCTTGTACGAATGATCCAGAATTACCATTGATTGTCAATCTTGGCAAATCTACACAGAAGACGGATGATGGTCCACTGTTGATTAATCCGAAGCGTAGCAATAAGATTGTAAATGATATAAATATTGATCATTCTGTACTTTTTGATACCAATAAAGATTTCCTGTTCGAGTATATGGCTGTCAAGTTTATTGAGATAATGACTTTATCTTCTGATAGTAAAAGTCATCAATATAAAGACAACATAGAACCGAAAGAAACTTTATACATTGATCATAAGGAGAATTCTTTTCCTACTTATACAGATGTTGGACCGTATGCTCAAAGGTTCCTAACATCTTCTTCTTATCTTCTACCTGTGGCCACTTCATCACAAGCTTGCGTAACTTTTAGACGTTATGAAGAATCTCATTTCGTGGTTCCGTCTGATAAAAAATAAGCGCCAAATTGTGTATGGCCTGGCTAAAAATATCCCTGTTGCTCAGACAGATGAGCTGAAGGATAAAGACAAAGGAAGAATCCGAATTGACAAATACAGTCAGCAATCTATCAAGATCATCCAAAACATGGGGTATGATTTGAAGACTATGTAAGGTCACAATCAAGGCAAGGGCAGACGATTACCATTATGTGGTGATCCGTTTTACCAAAAGACTCGTCATGGGTTGGGATATGACCCGTCCCACATGTTTTATGATGATATACAAGAAGAACTCTCTTCCAGCTCTTTACAACCATCAGATTCAGAGGAACTTCAATCTAAAGATGAATCTGGACAAATACTCTCAGTCAATATGGTTCAAGCCGATGATGAATCAGAGCCATTTGAGAATGATCCTTAGGCTCAACAGATGGATACTCAATAGGAACTTCGTTTTGAACAACGACAGCCACCTACAAAAGATGAGGTTATCCAGATTGATGTTGGAGATGGAGTTATGTCAAACCATTATTCATCAGTAAGAACCGTTCTGAAGATGAAAAGGAAGAACTGATTGAACTTATAAAAGATTACATTAACATTTTTGTATGGAGTTATGAGGATATGCCAGGGCTAGATCCTAAAGTTGCTACTCATAAACTCAATATTTTGCCTAATGTCAAACCTGTAAAACAACAGCAACGGCACTTTAGACCAGATATGATGGATGCAATTGAAGCAGAAGTCAAGAAGCTGATTACGTGTGGCTTTGTTCGTGAAGAACAACACCCAGATTGGGTGGCCAATATTGTTCCTGTTATGAAGAAGAACAGAAAAGTTCGCGTTTGTATAGATTACAGAGATCTTAATACGGCTTGTGCAAAGGACGAATTTCTACTTCCAATTACTGATGTCATGATAGATAATACATGTGGTTTTGAACGCATGTCTTTCATGGACGAATTCTCAGGATACAATCAAATCAAGATACATCCAGAAGATGAGAAGCACACCGCTTTTCGTACACCTCTTGGGGTCTATTGCTATACAGTTATGCCGTTTGGTCTTAAAAATGCCGGTGCCACGTATCAACGGGCTATGAGCAATATCTTTCAAGAACATCTACGGAAGATAGTTGAATGCTATGTAGATGACATCGCTGTTAAAAGTCGATCAAAGGATGATCACATTCAGGACTTGAGAACAGTATTTGAATTGATGCGCCAGCATCAATTAAAAATGAACCCTACTAAGTCTTTCTTAGGGGTTTCCAGTAGCAAGTTTCTAGGAGTTGTCATTACCTCTCAAGGTATCTATGTTGATCCTGATAAGGTTAAAACAATTCTTGAAATGCGTCCTCCGTATAATCTGAAAGAACTCCGTGGATTTCAGGGCCGTATTGCTTATATCAAAAGATTTATATCTAATCTTTCTGGGAGATGTCAACCTTTCTTCCGTCTATTAAAGAAAGGGGTATCTTTCGTCTGGGATGAAGTGTGTCAAAAAGCCTTTAATGACATTAAGCAATATCTTACAAACCCGTCTGTTCTGGTACCTCCGGTGATAGGAAGACCATTTTTGCTATATGTTCGAGCCTTGGATCATTCACTTGGTGCTCTTCTGGCACAGAAAAGTGATATGGGTCATGAACAAGCAATATATTATCTGAGCAGAATGATGGTCGGAGCTGAACACAGATATACTCCTGTGGAAAAGGAATGTCTAGCTTTGGTTTTTGCCGTCCAAAAGACAAGACATTATGTCACTGGACAGACTATTCATGTCATCTCTAGAATAAATCCCATTCGGGTACTGATGAGAAAACCAAGCATTCTTAATTCCAGGTTAACTACCTGGACGATGTTGCTCACTCCTTATGACATGATTTATGTGCCTCAAAAATCAGTGAAGGGCCAAGCGTTAGCAGATTTCTTAGCTGCTCATCCTATACCTGAAACTTCGAAGTTATATGAAGACATTCCAGATGAAGTAGTGGATTGTAACATGACTTTGGAGAATGATATATGGCAATTAAATTTTGATGGAGCATCACGAGTGGGACCTAAAGGCAATATCGTCTCTGGGGTAGGAATTGTCTTGGTTTCTCCTGACAAAATGGTCATATACCGTGCCTATTCTCTTAATGAGCCATGCTCTAACAATGTAGTAGAATATAATGCTCTATTGATTGTTCTCCAAGTAGCAAAACAATTGGATATTGAGTTCTTAGAAGCTTATGGAGATTCTCAATTGATCGTTAATCAAGTTAGAGGGGCTTATGAAGTCAAAAATCCTGATCTCATCCCTTATCATCACGTGGTAGTCGAGTTGGTCCTTTCATTCAAAGAATTCTTTATTGAATTAGTACCACGCTCTCAGAATGTGGAAGCTGATGCTCTTGCTAGTTTAGCTGCAGACCTGGCTATTTCAATCCGAAGACAAAATACAATTACTTTGTTGGACCGAGACTTGTTCTGTGTGAAGAGTAATCTGCATATTGAACAAAGTTATACTACAGAGTCAAGTTTCCAGCAGAAAGATTGGAGAACTCCATTCATTGATTATGCAGTTCATAGGATTTTGCCTGAAGATCCTAAAGAAGCTGCATCAATTAAAAGACGGTCATTTCGGTTTTATTGTGATTCGTCTTTACATATGTTATAGTGACGTTTCTATGATGGACTCTTGCTGCATTGTCTCTCAGAAAGTGAAGCTAAACAAACACTACGAGAAGCTCATGATGGTATTTGTGGCACTCATCAACCAGGTCCTAAATTACAAGATCGCATTCGAAGAATGGGGTATTATTGGCCTTCTATGATAGCAGATACTGTAGACTATGCCAGAAGATGTAAAGCATGTCAGATTCATGCTGATTTTATTCATCAACCATCTGAATTTCTACATCCTACAGCAGCCTCTTGGCCCTTCGAAGCTTGGGGTATGGATGTCATTGGTCCTATTAACCCTCCTTTTGTCAAAGGACATCGATTTATACTAGCTATAACCGATTACTTTTCTAAGTGGGCAGAAGCAGTCCCCCTTGCGGAAGTGAAAACATCTAATGTGATCAGCTTCATCAAGCACCATGTCATTTATCGCTTCGGGATTCCTCGACGGATAATTCATGACAATGGTCCACAATTTGCCAGTCAAGCTTTTTATCGATTCTGTGACAAGAATCGAATTCAGAATTTGGCTTCTACGGCTTATAATCTAGCTGCTAATGGTTTAGCCGAAGCTTTCAATAAGACGATCATCAAACTTCTCAAAAAGTTTGTCTCTTCTAATAAACGTGATTGGAATGAGAAACTTGGAGAATGTTTATGGGCTTATCGAACAACAGTCCAAACTCCTACTGGTTTTATACCATTCTCATTGGTTTATGGATGTGAAGCTGTCCTCCCATTGGAAATCCAGATTCCATCTCTTCGAATAGCCATTGCTAATGAGCTAACTACAGAGAATAATGATCGCTTACGACTCTAAGAACTTGAAGGATTTGATGAGAAGCATCTTCAAGCACAACAACATATTGAGCTATATCAAGCCCGTATATCTCGAACTTTTAATCGTAAAGTTAAGGAGAGGGTATTCAAAGTTGGCGAGCTTGTATTAGCTGTTCGGAGACCGATGGTAATGACTCATAAAAGTAAAGGGAAATTCCAAGCAAAATGGGAAGGCCCTTATGTAATTGAGTCCGTATTTTCCAATGGCGCCTATCGGTTGTCAAAACCCAATGGAGATCTACTCATGCTGCCGATCAATGGCAAATTTCTTAAGAAATACTATGTATAAAAAGAGAAGATAGAACAAAAATATAACTTCTTTTATTATTATTTTTGTTCAAGATAAAAGACTAAGGACGAGGGCCACTCCCTTCATTATTGAATACATAGTCGGCCAATGCATAGAAGGCGTCGTTTCCTGAACTCATAAAAAATTTACAGACAGTCATCCTCGACGCTTCTTCTTTAGGAGTTTTCCCTGGCTCTACTAAAAAAACAAGAATGTCTTCGGGTGGCTTGGGCGCAGAAGAGCTTCTACCTATTTCGGTTGAGCCTGATACAGGGTGCTCAACGGGGAACGTATCAATGATGCCCTCGATTTTCCGGGGGACTTCATTCTTTTGCTGTACATCTTCGGAAGACATTTCCAATAGAGGAGCAGAAATAAGAATGGAATGATTACAGAGAATTCTCACCTATTTATAGAGGAGGATTATTAATGAACTAGTCTCTGAAATTGAGAAACGACTTTTCATTTCCGAAAAGACTCGTCCGTTCATGTTACCAGGTTCATCCATTTAATTATGGAATTGAATCGTCCTTTCTGTTCCTAAGAAATACGTTGATTCGTCCACCGTTTTGACGTATATGCTTATAATATTTGTCTTCTTATTCCCCAGCTAATAAGGTTTGGTTAAGCTGACTTCTTGTTTCCTGGAAAAGGGATTTTATATCTTCTATTTTTTTGATTGGAAAGTGGGATTCTCCATTTATCATGTTTCCATGACCTCTGAATAAATATTAAATCTGCTTTCTTTTCTTATCTATCACTTTTATTTGACCTCTGCATAGATATTAATCTAATTTTCTTTTGAGTTCATATATGCTATTATGTCCATATTACCTCTGATAGTATCATATACTCTAAAACAGAAAATAAGATTTTATTTATCTATCATGTCCATATTACATCCAGATAGATACAAATCATTGATCATAGAAGAATCATCATTTTCATTCCCATATCATCAAAAAGTCTATTACATTTCTTAGACTTTCTTACAAGTTATAATGGAAATCTCTTACATTCTTGGATTTTTATTCTATACACCAACGATAACCTAATAGAGATCTATTTCTTCTTTGATCCTCTTTGACGGGTTCGTTGTTGGTGGCAGTTCCTAACTTTCTGAGCTCCAGTGGCAACCAGAATAGCAGGAATCAAACTCTGGTCTTCTCTCTCAGAAGAGAGGAGAATCCCAGAGTATGGCAGCCCGAAGGCGTGTCGCTACCAATACAACTGGTGGATTAGTGGCGGCACCTCAAAGGAGATAGGAATGTATCCAGCATTGGGATACGATTCCTATTTCTGCCGTGAAAGGAACTCTACTACCCGATTTCTCGGGGTAGAGTTGACTCCACCATCCAACACTCCGTATGTAAAGGCTCTTCCTACCAACAGAGGAAGACCCTTCTATCTCACGAAGAGTTCTAAGTTGTCTGATTTACATGTCAAAAGCGCATGAGCTCCCTGATGTTGATGTCAGAAGAACGCTCCTCACAACGTCAAAATCGCCAATGCCAGTTCTGGAAAAGCTGCTCAGCCAAACTTCTGCAGAAAACAACACAGAAGAGGTGTTTTAAAACAGAAGTATTATCAGATGCGTATTAAATGCTAACTAAAAACAGATCACAAGGCTTTTTACGCCAGTGATTCAACAAGGCTTTTTACGCCAGTGCTTCAGCAAGGCTTTTTACGCCAGTGATTCAGCAAGGCTTTTTACGCCGGTGATTCAGCAAGACTTTTACGCCAGTGATTAAAACAAAGCTTTTACGCCAGTGATTCAGATAGGTTTTTACGCCGATACTTCAGCAAGGACTTTACGCCAATGCTTCAACAAGTTTTTTTTTACGCTCGTCAAGAATTTACGCTCATGAATAGATGTTTTCAACAAAAAAAATTCGAAGACAGATATTTGCTTATAATCGGACTTACCATTTGAGTCGAATGGTTTGGCTCTAATGGTGGTTGAATCTGCGTCTAATGACTGAGCATACAAAAGAACACCATGGAAAAGCTTTGACATCCTCATTTGTTGGAGAACAACATCACAGAAAGTTATCTTCAGAGGAATGAGTACGAGAATATATGAAACATTCTTGGCTATTTATAAAGGCTGAAGAACTGTTGGAAAGAGTCTATTTCGGGGGAAGATCCTATTCAAAGGCCCTCGTAACCACAAGACAGATGCCACGTGTCAGGTTTGTTTCTTTGGAATGAACAACCATAAAAGCAGTCAAAATAAGTGTTGAACAGTTGAGATTAACATCAGACTTTAATTATAAAAAGGGGGGAGTGGACCCCTACATATAAGAGAGTCGCAATACATGGAATTTCATTTTCCCTCTCCTTCATTGGACTGACGAAGGGAGGCACCTAACTCACGCATGTTGTGGATCCCGGAGCGACGTATCAGATTTAAAAATGCCTCTGCATCTCCTGAGCCCTCATATGCAGTCGGGGGACCACCATCGATGCGACTGAAGACTGCTGGAGTTAATCCAAAGCACGCTACAAAGTTGCGTGCTCGCTCAAAGTCAATCCTTGAGCCCGAAGCCTCTTCATTGTTGATCTCCTTCTTGGGCGCCATGTCACTATGGAGATGAATGACAAGTGTGAAGAATTTCTCCTCATTTATACGGTTAAATCAACTCCCCACATTCCTCATTGGAAACTGTTCATTATAAATACAAACTTGGGGAAGCGAAAAGGCATTCGAATGTTTCGAAAAAAGAAATTCATTGTGACAATTAAGTGTTGACCGACACTATAGGAAATTACGCCGACTGTTGGATATCCCCTCTTTTACGAGAATGGCTGTTTCGTATCCCAAATTTTACGCTGGCAGATCAAATCTCAACTTTTACGCTTCTGTTCAAAGTGTTTCAAATTTTGGAGATATTTGAAAACATTGAAGGGGGTCTTGTAGGAGCGTAAAAAGTACTTCACAAGAAGGGTCAAAGTGATAGATCAGTCTACTCGAATTGATTCCCTTTATGCCAAGGAGAGGCTAATCAATTCACGCCTAAGCAGGCTAATCATTTTACGCTTGGATTTACACTTATGATTTTACGCCAATGACAGAGCAGCCTCTTTTATGCTGGACAAAGCTGTCAAATCTCGCATTTAATGTAAACTCTGACATGAAGATATTAATGATGGCATTTACCACAGAATTCAATGGAATTTGTCTTATACAAAGACTATTGTTGTCGTTTATGGGGATCGAGCTACTTTACGCTCACTGTATTGTTTCTTTTACGCACGGAGTTTTATATGAGTTCTTACGCTCATAAAACAATGTATGCGTAAAGTCTATTTGAGCCATTTTATGCTCAAGGTTATTCAATAACCACTTTACGCGAGAAACCTATGACAGAGCTATTTTACGCTCGTCTTACTGCTTTATGCCCAGAGGATGTTGGGGCTATTTTTACGCCCTATTCTTTCTGGCCAGTTTGGAACGTGATTTGCCTACATGGCCTTCATGACACATATTTCAAAGAACGTGTGTACATGTATCCTATTCTTACTAAAATGATGGGACGCGTGTCAATGTATGCAAATGATGACTCTGATCATGGGTGGCAGTTGTTAGCGTAAAGACAGATTTTGATACTTTTTTACGCACAGAAGCCCCAGTCTATAAATAGACTCATTTTTCTCAAAGGGACACACAGAGAGAACATGAGAGAATAGATAGATCAGAACTTTGAGATTTTTGATTCTCCGGAGCATTCATCTTCAAATTTTCTTCCAGAACAGAGTGAAGCAAAGCAGGAAAGCATTCGGCCTCGCCATCAGTGCCCAAGTACATCGATACCTTTCTGGTGACTTAGTTCTTCCTAGTTGTTCTACTTCATGCAGTGATCTTCATCATCATCATATGGTCCAAGGAACAAAGTGATCATTTACAGATCAGACTTCCATAGCAATACTTTTCCAGAATCAAATTTGTATTTCTTGTACTTTTTCTCGTTTTATTTTCAAAATCCAACTTTTGTTTGGCAATTTTGTTAAGTGAAACAGGGATGACTGAAGAAGAACCGGAGCTGGCCAAGTATGTGGCTGCCCACACTGATGTTCCCTCCGCAGATAATGTAATCCCGCTAGAAAAGATACCTTACATCATGAATAAAGGGCTATTTTTGAACTACCTTGAGCTTAATAAGCATTGTACAACGTATGCAATGGAATACGGTATAGGCACTCACCTACACACACAGGTGACAAATGTTTACACCGCAAACCAACTTACTCCAGTGGAAGACGCTTACCGTATAATCGAGGGAGGGGACCATCCAATCATCTTCGGTCGGAAAGACGACCCACAGCCTTTCACCCTAGAGAAGGTCGATCTTGAATCAGATGCCGTGAGACTGCATATGTATCTTTATAGCCCCCAATCCAAATACCTCATGCAAAAATGGGGATATGATATAGAGACTACGCCAGGCTTAAACTACGGCACCTGTCAACGATTGCCTTTGAAGCCACCAGTGCCGGCTGGCAAACCACGGGAGCACTACAGCAAGACCCGATGTGGATTAGGGTTTGTTACGCCCGCCACGACCCCTGAAAGTTCGGATGAGGAATGCAACTGGCATTCACATTCAACCGGGTCACCAACTTCTGATTCGGATAACAGAATTGGAGACGTATTCAGACAAACCCTGTCAGTCAATATGGCATTCACAAAACGCCTACAAAAAAGATGAAGACATTCCTGAAATCCTCGAGTTAGAGCCATGGGCCCAACTGCTGGATGCACAATGGAAAAATGGTTCAAACAGAGAGAACCTCCCACCGAAGACGAGGTTATACAGGTCGATCTCGGCAGCGAATCTTCTCTAAAATCTATCTTCGTCAGTAAAAGCCTAACAGACGAAGAGCGAGAATTGCTACTGGAATTTGTCAAAGAATATATTGATGTGTTCGCCTGGAGCTATGAAGATATGCCCGGACTAAACCCCAAAGTTGCCCTTCACAAGCTCAACATTCGGCCAGATGCGAAGCCGGTCAAACAACAGCAACGACGCTTCCGCCCGGGCATCATGGATGCGATCGAAGCTGAAGTCAACAAGCTGATAGCCAGCGGCTTCATTCGTGAAGAACAATATCCAGACTGGGTCGCTAATATAGTACCTGTCCTCAAAAAGAATAGAAAAATTCGAATCTGCATCGACTTTCGCAATCTGAACGAGGCATGTCCCAAAGATGAATTCCCCCTTCCTATCACAGACATCATGATTGACAATACATGTGGCTTCGAACGCATGTCGTTCTTGGATGGTTTTTCGGGGTACAACCAAATCAAGATGTCTCCTGACGACAAAAAGCACACCTCATTTCGAACACCAATTGGCACGTTTGCTACACAGTCATGCCTTTTGGTTTAAAGAATACTGGTGCCACATATCAAAGAGCCATGAGTGTCATCTTCAGAGACCACTTGCGCAAGACTGTGGAGTGCTATGTTGATGACATCGCCGTCAAGAGTCGCTATAAGGGAGACCACCTGCATGATCTGAGGACAGTGTTCGACCTGATGCGAGCACACAACCTGAAGATGAATCCCACAAAATCCTTCTTGGGCGTATCCAGTGGAAAATTCTTGGGTTTTATTATTACTGCACAGGGAATTCATGTAGACCCAGAGAAGACGAAGGCAATTATGGAGATGGGTCCTCCGAGAAATCTTCGCGAACTCAGAGGCCTTCTGGGGAGGCCGGCTTACATCAGGAGGTTCATCTCTAACCTCTCCGGGCGATGTCGGCCATTCACCCACCTCATGAAGAAAGGCGTCTCGTTCGTATGGGATGAAGAATGTCAACGTGCCTTCGACAGCATCAAAAAATATTTGTCGAACCCTCCAGTCCTGGTGGCCCCGGTTAATGGAAAACCATTCTTGCTCTACATACGAGCAATAGAACATTCCCTCGGTGCTCTACTGGCACAAAACAACGACGCAGGCCATGAACAAGCTATATATTACCTCAGCCGAATGATTATTGGGCGAGAGCACCGATACACTGCTGTGGAGAAGGAATGCCTGGCCCTGGTGTGTTCGCCATTCAAAAGACACGGCACTATGTCACAGGGCAAACCATACATGTGATCTCACGAGTCAACCCTCTCAGGGACCTCATGACTAAACCAGGGGCCCTCAGCTTCCGCCTTTCCACATGGGCAATATTGCTGTCTCCTTATCATTTGGTCATCATCCCGCAAAAGGCTGTTAAGGGTCAAGCTGTGGCAGACTTCTTAGCAGGCAACTCAGGCTCAGAGTCGTCCAGAATATATGAAGGAATCCTAGATGAGGTCGTCGACTCATATGTGACCTCCTACGATGATATATGGCGAATGTTCTTCGACGGTGCTTCGAGGACTGGACCAAAAGGCAACATAGTCGTTGGAGTCGGGGTGGTGTTGATTTTTCCTTCCGGATTAGTGATCAATCGCGCTTACTCCCTCACAGAACCTTGCTCTAATAATGTGGCCGAGTATAATGCGCTGGTCATTGGTGTCCAACTTATAAAAGAGCTGGAGGTAGAATATCTCGAAGCATACGACGATTCGCAGTTAATCGTCAATCAGATCCGGGGGTCATACGAAGTCCGCCACGAAGACATGATCCCATATCACCAAATAGCGATCAATATTATTTCGTCATTTGAGGGATTCTTCATCGAACATGTTCCCAGACTACAGAACATCGAAGTCGATGCCCTAGCAGGCCTTGCCGCTTCCCTAGCAGTATCGAACCATACTCATCATTCAGTTGACGTGATAGGCCACGTACTGGTCTGTCCCAAGAGCAATGTTCAAGTCGTGGCGAGTTATTCTGCCCAAACGATCGACGAAGCACCAGACTGGAGACAACCATTCATAGACTTCGTAGTCTACGACATCCTGTCCGAGAACCCGAAGGAAACCACTTCCATCAGAAGGCGTTCTCTCAGATTCTTCTACGATACAGAGACAAAAATATTGTATCGGCAATCTTACGACAGGTTATTGCTTTGGTGTTTGTCAAACGCAAAAGCCAAAGAAGCCGTACACGAAGCTCATGACGGTGTCTGCGGGTCCCATCAGCCTGGCCCCAAATTACAAGACCGTCTTCATCGAATGGGCTACTACTAGCCCACGATGGTAGCAGATGTGTTAGACTATGCAAGAAAATGCTAGGCCTGCTAAGTCCACGCGGACTTCATCCACCAACCATTCGAGTTTCTATATCCGACAGTGGCGTCTTGGCCATTTGAAGCATGGGAAATGGATATCATCGGTCCGATTACTCCACCTTCCTCCCGAGGATATCGCTTCATACTCGCAATCTTGGATTACTTCTCAAAATGGGCGGAAGCTGTTCCGCTCGCAGAAGTAAAGACTTCAAACGTGATCAGCTTCCTCAAGCATCATGTCATCTATCGCTTTGGACTGCCCCGAAGGATCATCCACGATAATGGTCCACAGTTTGCAAGCCACGCTTTCTATCGGTTCTACGACAAACATCGCATCCAGAATATTGCTTCGACACCATACAATCCGGCAGCAAATGGGTTGGCAGAAGCATTCAACAAACTAATCATCAAACTTCTCAAGAAGTTTGTGTCGTCCAACAAACACGACTGGAACGAGAAGCTTGGTGAATGCTTATGGGCGTACCGTACTACAGTCCGAACGGCCACTGGGAACACGCCATTTTCCCTGTTGTATGGGAGTGAGGCATGCTTTCCATTGGAGACTCAAATACCCTCACTCTGCGTCGCCCTTACATACCAATTGACGACGGACGATAACTACCATCGTCGGCTATAAGAGTTGGAGGCCTTAGATGAAAAGTGTCTCTTGGCTCAGCAACGAATCGAGCTATACCAAGCCCGCATCTCTGGAGCCTTCAATAAGAAGGTTAAAATCAGAACATTCCAAGTAGGCGATCTCGTTCTGGCAGTCCGGAGGCCGATGGTCATGACTCACAAAACCGCCGACAAATTCCAGCAAAAATGGGAAGGGCCGTTTATTATTGATGCCGTATTCTCCAACGGTGCTTACCGCCTCGCAAAACAAAATGGAGACTTGCTCATGTTGCCCGTCAACCACAAGTTCCTGAAGAAATACTATGTCTAAACGACATATTCCGGTCATCGAGTCATGTACCCGCTGGTACCGCTAAACTCACTTTCATAATATTCTTGATTACCGAGTCATGTACCCGCTGGTACCGTTGAACTCACTTTCATAATATTCCAGATTATCGAGTCATGTACCAGCTAGTGCCGCTGAACTCACTTTTACAATATTCCAGATCATCGAGTCATGTACCCTCTCGTACCGCTGAACTCACATCCTCCAGAAATCCTAGATTGCTGAGTCATGTACCCTCTCGTACCACTGAACTTACGTCCTCCTTCCACAAAAAATCCTAGATTATCGAGTCATGTACCCGCTGGTACCTCTGAACTTGCACTTTGAATCCAAAATTCTCGGATTGTCGAGTTATGTACCCGCTGGTACCCCTGAACTTACATCTCGGTCACTCTTTTGGGGGAAAGTTATGTATGACCATACCTCTGAACTTTTTTTCTAAAGGAGCTCCTTCCTCATGATCCACTACCCGCACTCCCGGTACACAAAAAGGGTAACAGATCCACAAATTTCCAAAACGACCATGTCGATGTTACCTCTGAGTCGTCTCAATTCCGCCAAAAATAAATCACCTCTCTGCATAGAACTTCCATGTCCTCATTACCTCTGAGTCGTCCTATGTACCCCCCTTCATTGAGCCCACTCCTGCCATGTCCTCATTACCTCTGAGTGGGAAGGCTCCGTCGAAGAAACCCTCATGCTTGCCATGTCCTTATTACCTCTGAGTAAGTATATTGATTCTCGTTTGACTTATTATCTGTACCCACAACCAGAGTACGCCAAGGATAATAAGTCCACAAATATCCTCCGTTGAGTCTACTCCTGCCATGTCCTCATCACCTCTGAGTAGGAAGATTATGCGGTAAGAAAACCCTCATGCTTGCCATGTCCTTATTACCTCTGAGTAAGCATGTTAGTTCTATTTCATCCTATTATCCATATCCTAACACATGGTACGCCAAGGATAATAGGCCCACAAATATCCTGCGCTGAATTTCTCAGGAAAGGCTCATCATTCCTCATCATGCCCTGGGAGCCCAGCTGCTCCCTGGCATTCTTTCTTCCGATACTCGGAACGTCCACGACAACCTTATTATGGAACCGTTCTGGGTATCCCCAATCAAACTTGTTACCCGTACCTAAAACTAAGGTATGCCAAGGGTAACAGGTCCACAGACAAGTCCCCCATGCGGGGCAAACATCACCACAATACCACAGGCACAACAAGCAAGACAAATGAAGGGTAGAATGGAAAGAACTCTTTATTTGAAAGACGAAAAAGCATACATATTTTGGGGACCATGTCCCTCTCAAAAAGAAAAAAAAGAATAGAAATAAAAGAAGGAAAGGCCGACTATTGTTCGACATTACACAATTCTAAGAGGCGGTTTCTCACCAAGGCAGTACCCCGCTCAAGCTGTGTCTAGCTTGGCGCTCAGCCTCCTGGGACAACCGCTCCCCATTATCCAGGTCCATGAGTGCCCGCCAGTCGTCGTCCAACTTCTTCAGAGCCATTTCCAGGTCAGCCGAAGCTTGATTGACTTTGTCAGCCTCCTGGATAATTATCCCCCTGTCGATGCGGGCAGCCTCAAGCTCAGACTCAAAGAAAGTTAACTTCCTCTGAAGCTCAAGGATCTGCTCCCGTGTGTCAGTAATCCCGCGGGAGGCAGTCGCTTCTCGAGCCGTAACATTCTCACTCTCATGGCTCAATTGATCATATCGATCAGACAGAGTGCGGAGATACTTCAGTATGGCCGGCCTGGTTTTATCCTAAGCAGCCCTCGCCTTCTCTATAGCAGTTGTGAGGGAACTGCGCTCCTGATCTATAGCAGCAGACAGATCAGCCTGTCGTAGTACCTGAAGCTGGGCCACCTGCTGATCAGTCTCCAGCAATTTCGTCTCCAGAAGTGCAGCCATCCCTGTCCCACCGGGAAGGGCCATGAGGATATCAATTTAAACCTGGGCACATTGTCGGGCCAAGACGAAAGAGGTCCCTCTCTCTACAGCAGCTTCTATCCCCCTTTTCAAGTGACAATAAAAGCTGTCGACCACGTCCTGTAACGCTTGATCCAGGACCTCTGTAGAGGACGACATCAGAGGAAGCGTGGCCGACAACATCGAAGGAGTTGTGCTAGAACTTGCCACCAGGGGGCAACTTCCGAGTAGAACGATGCACGGATAGCGGCTAACTCTTCCTCTGCCACCCGAAGAGCCTGGACACTTGGCAGGGCGGAGAAGATGACTCTCGGGGCTGCCCGAGCAGAGGAAGAAACAAGGACCATCGTCCCCTGCCCCGGTTGTCCCATCATCGGACTTGCCAAACTCGAGCCCGCAGGAGGCCCATCAAGACGAGCCAGAAGGGGAGGGATACGCTCCTCTCCGCCAGTGCCCTTTCGGCAGAGTCTGTTTCAACAATGTCCATCCTCGGCACTAGAGAGGCAGGACCTGCATATCTATGACAATAATCAATCGACATGACCCAAAGGATGTGATGATAGAGCAGATAGGCCTCCTCACTAGTCAAGATTCGACTTATCTTACCAGGAGAGGAGCAAAGAGGCTACAACTTATTCGCAGCTGGAATGGTCTCCTCACCCGCGATCTCTAAGTTAAATTCGGCCGGCTCCTCTGTCCCAGCAACCTCGGAGGGAGAGGCAACTCGATCAGCATCATCTTGATAGATTTCAGCAATTTCAGGGGCAGGCTCACCGGAGCCCCCGTCATCCCAAATCACGACCTTGGCAACTTGAGAGTCCTCTTCTTCTGACGCCTACAAGAGGGAAGATGATTATAATCAAAGCTAAAAGAAAGGAAGAAACGGTAGTAACTTATTTACCTCTGATGCGGGTTCAACTTTCTCGCCTCTTTCCTTTATAGTTAGCCCGCGGTGTCTGGTTGCAGCCAGTTTTCGGGAGCGAGGAATGCCGCCAATAGGATAAATTTGCCTGCTATGCTTTCGTACAGGGTCGGGCGCAATGGATGGCAGATCTACCACCATCTCATCTGGCAAAATAGGCGGGTGATCCGCCCCTACATCTGCCACCGGAAGGGAAGAGTCATCCCCATCATACTCGTCGACTTCATCATCTGTAATAGCGGAGTCCGAATCTGGCACTTCGACTCTATTCTTCCTCTTCCTCATCTTGGCCCCCTGGAAACTCTCATCCAGGCCGGTACCAACAATAAAACTGTCACCCGGGTTAAAACCGACAGGGGACTTGTTCGCCATGACGTTGTAAAGAGCTGCCATATACAAGATCTCTACTGACGCCTTAATAGCAGGGACAGAGAAAATGGTACGGGTATGTAATGTATCATAGTATTGCCAGGCCCTGATGCCGTCAAGAAGGCTACCTTTAAAACCCAGACAAGTGCTGGGACTGTCTAAAAAAAGCTGACTGTATCCAATCTGTCGAGCAAACTTGCTAGGCAGATAAGGCTCCAGAAAGACAATATTATGGTTGCGATACACCAGATGAGCGGGGCGGATGTTACGCAGCCACAAAAGCATCTGGCCATCCAGAAGTTGAGGGGACCCAATACCGTCGAGATGGACAGCCGTTATTTCCTCATCAGCAAAACGAGGGACAGATACAAAAATGTTGTACATATCTGCCCTCGCCAGTGCCATCCGGTAAGCACGCATGCTCTCGAACTCCCAAGACTTATTACGATAGCGGAAGATAAAAGCTTCGTCATCAGTTACGCTGTCTTCAGAGCCCGGTCTCATCAAAGACGGATAATGCATCAACAGCCACCCCATCATATAATGATAGGGCGGCTAAGTCCGTTCAAAATCTTTTATCACATCGCGGGCAATGACCTTGGATGTGAAAGTGCGAAGGCCACGGTGTATGCTGCACACCATGGTCGGGAGGAGAGCTAGCCGGACTCGCAAAACTAACTTCACAGCCGAAAGGATGAAATTGTGACTGATCCTCTCGATAGAACCTTCTCCTCCCGAGACTACACAATTTTGCAGCCATATCATCAAGAATCACGCCAGGAGTGCCTTCTCTGACAACTCTTGGGTATCCTGATAAAAATAACCAAAAGAGTCGATTTGACTCCCAAATCTGTCGCTAGTAGTGGCCACCCTCTTAGCTGATGACACTAAGGCTTTAACCGCCTCCCGGGATTGAGGACGTCGAAAAGTAACTCGACTTGATGTACCCCGTGAAGAGATAGCGCACCCAGTCCTTGGTGTGGGGAGCATTCCCTTCCGAGCTGCTATCTTTTTTGGCTATCTGATGACATGTGCTATAGTGGCACAATATCTCTTGATAAAGAGCTACGAAGCCTGGATACCATCCTTCCAACTCTTCGAACTCCACATTCGTTGGAGTATACGCCTCAAAAACTTTGTCCCCCAAGGAAGCTTGGAGACCGCGTGCATTTCGTGGAGCGCAAGCCCCATCTCCCCTACGGGTGTTTAGAAGGTCCCCGTACGACGATCATACATCTCCAGCAGAGATATAAATAATCTCTTGTTTATGGACAGGCCATGGCTGGTGCCCCTAATATCATGGTAAAGACCAATCTCATACAGAAAGGCCTTATACTTCCGCAGGATCCACACAAACAGATTGGTCCACGAGGGAATGCGATGTACCCAACTAGAGAGCATCAACCGGCCGATGGGATAGGAGCCCTTCCGAGCAAGCTGGTTCACAAAAGTGTCGAATGTAGAAAACATGAAATTGGGACCCGACACATTCAAGAAAGTACCCGGGGCCAATCCTATTACAGAACGGCTGGTGTGCACCTTGCCCGCACACACTGACTTCAGGCTGTTGTTATAATAGATGTCTTCCACAAACATCCCACTTCGGGTAATAGACTCTTCCATCTTCCGGTCCAGTGGGAGCATATTGAACCAAGATAACGGAAAGTGATGCTCCATTTAGGGATTGCGGATCGCCATCCCGTTAGAAACAAAACTCCAGTTCTCTGACACCTCCAGAATCTGACTATTTTTCACAGTCAAGGCATCTCCAAAGAAGAATACGGGCTTCAAGTATTCCCCTTCTAATTTCCCCGAGTTCATTATAGCGTTAAGAAAATAGAAAGGCTGGTTCTTGAGGGCATTTAGTCTCGCCGGAGGCTCGTCACTCGGAAATTGGTCTGCCATATGCTAAACTATATGGTTGTACCTATAGTCCAGAGCAGCTTGGACACTACCTACCAGGAGTTCTCCAGCATCATTAACCGACAAATTTACTGAGAAGAAGACAGAAAAAGATAACTTAAAAAGATGGACAAAAAAGAACTAATGTGCGCTTTCGAGCTTATGCGGCTCCAACTTAACGAAGCCTCATGCGGCTTAGAAGAACACTTATGAGGCTCCACCTTAATGAAGCCTCATGCGGCTCAAGCTCAGAAAAATACTTATACGGCCGCATTCAGTGAAGATCTATGCAGCAGTGCTCTCATAGGGCCCTCAGGGTTCGTATAGGTTCACACAGACAAACGTGATAGACAAATTTGTACGAATCTATGTGGCTCAGCGTAGCTTATGCGGCTTCGTTGGCGAAGCGCGTATGCGGTCACAGTGGCTATTCTTATGCGGTACGCAGCTCGGCCATAGGACAAACATGCGGCTCACAAAGGCTCGTACATAAAGCATGTGACATAGCCATAGCAGTTAGGGTTCTTTAGACTCACATAATATCCTTACCAGCAATAGGGGGATGGACGTCATGGTGAGCTGCGGGAACGACGGCCGGCGAAGGAGCAGTCGCAGTCGACGTAGAGGCAGTCTTCTTGCCCTTCGCCACCGCAGTCGACGAAGACGCCGCCTTCTTACCCTTTACCGCAACGGTCTTCTTGGTAGCCATTAGTGATCGAAGAAGAGGATGACAATCGAGGTAGGGAAGGTTCAAAGAAAAGAAGAAAGTAAAGAAGTTTTCTCTCTTAAACTCCTCTTATTTATAGGACAAGAGGGGAGGACACGTAGACTAATAACCGCCTAGGAAAAGACGAAACCGACTCCTTAGATTTCGTCCCCTCTCTCATAAAGGAGATTCACCCAGGGCATAAAATCTAAAGATTTAATGAGCCGACCCTTGGTATTTCCCCAAAAGATGGCTCTAAAATAAATTTGAAGCAATTAAAGATACGCACACGTGGCAAGGAGCTATACGGCCCGAAAGTCCCTGCGGCTAATTGACTCAATGCGGCCGAGAAATCCATGCGGCCGAGACATCCATACGGCCGAGACATCCATGTGTCAGGACATCATATGCGACCAGAAGAGTTTATACATAGCCATGCTTCTTGTTCAAAGTATTTCAATTTTGTAAATTGAAAAATTTGAAGGGGGTCTTGTAGAAGCATAGAAAAGAAGAAAGAAAGATCCATGCGGCCAGGAAGCCCCATGCGGCTCAGAGAGCTCATGCGGCTCAGGGATCCATGCGGCTCAAGTGTCTATGCGGCTCGATAAGTTCTATACGGCTCAGAGAGGAGCCACGTGGCATGCAACAGCTCCTCATTTTGCCCTTTACTGCATTAAATGCCTTGATGGCTGACAGCTCTGACAAGGTGACAGTTCTGATACAAAGATATAATTATGACTCCCTCATAATAACGGACTCCTAGGAAAATAAAGGAAATCTCTGACACGATCCCCCTAGATCCAGAAACTGTCAGGAGGCCTTGACACGTGGACAGTCTCGTACGGCTCGAGCAGAGACCACCCCATACGGCTCAGGCCGAAGCTGTCCCATGCGGCTCAGGTCAAAGTTGTCTTATGCGGCTCAAGCAAAGGTTACACTATGCGGCTCACGAGGACTATCTCCATGCGGCTTACGAAGAAGCTACCCATTATACGACCGTCTACGCTCATGCGGCTCAGATCATCACCATGCGGTTCAAATGTTCAAGGGCCACTCCCAAGCAGCCTTGACACGTGGCCAGCCTTATGCGGCTCAATAAGGAGCAATCCTCATGTAGCTCAGATTTTCTCAATAGCTCACGGTTAAGACACGTGGCATGATAGTGGGACACGTGGCGTCAAATCGATCGAAATCTATCAACAAATCCCAATAAAATTAGGATCAAATCAGATCACTTGCAATAAGGTAAATCAATGACACGTGGCGAAAAATCCGAGATTGGCATTACAAATTAGGAGAATTTATGTCAATCATCACTAATTACCCATAAAAGATTTGATATAATCATATTAATTGCTCAAATCTATTATATTCAAGATGAACGGCCCAGATTTACAGATCCTTAGCCGCTGACTTTTGAGAATGGGCAATCATTGCAAACCCTAGTGATACCCCCCCACTCTTAAAAATAGCAAGGTGCAATTCACTTGCAAAGAAGGAGATTCTCTGATAAAAAAAAGAGAGAGACAGAGATCTAGAGAGCCAGAGAGAGAATATACAGAGATCAAAAGGAGAGCATTTCTTCACCAATGCCAAGCAGTTCTTCTGCAGAGCCAAAACTGTACCCGATCGTCCAAAGAGTAAGGTAGAGCGGCTGTCGCTTTTTCGAGCCTCTATCGTCACCCTCCAGAATCTATAATAAATAATTGTACTTAGATTAATGTACCTAGGCTTTCGTCCCTAGGCTTTCTTTGTACAAGCGAGTTTGTATTGTGAAGTAAAAGTTCGATCCTCCGATAATTGTTCTTTTTTTTTATATTATATGGCAAACACCAACAACCAATTTCGAATGATCAAGGATATGACTCAGATCCGAGATATACCGTCACAATTAGGATATATGAAGGACATCATGTACCTGACGTAACGACGACAGAAGAGGGAGACGATAGGACACATCACCTACTCGCTCAAGGATATCAAACGGCCCTATATACGTAGGACTAAGCTTTCTCCATAAGCCAAAATAAATGACGCCACAGGTAGGCTAGATCCTAAGGAATATGTGATCGATGATAGAAAATTCAAGGGGGCACCGATGAGAATCGGCCCAATGACGCTGGCGATCTTGTACAACTCGAAGATGATCTCTAACTTGTCTAACCACCTCAATAGTCCGCGTAATCATCTCTAGACCAAGCCTCTGCCTCTCGCCTATATCATCCCATGCTAAGGGGATCTACACTTTCTGTCGTACAAGGCTTCAAAGGACGCCATCTGGATACTGGCCTGGAAACTGTTATTATACGAGAACTCCACTAGGTGCAGGTGATCTTTCCACGAAGCACTGAAGTTGAGTGTACATGATCACAATATATCTTCAAGAGCCTGGATCCTGTGTTCTGATTGACCATCTGTCTGTGAATGATAAGCTGAACTGAACTTGAGACGAGTCCCCAAGCTTTCTTGAAGACTCTGTCAAAAGTGCAAGGTAAATCTCGAATCTCTATCGGACACAATACTGATTGGTACTCTGTGCAATCTGACTACCTGTCTGAGGTACATCTCTGTAAGCTGATCCGTCGACTGGTTAACTCTAAAAGGGATAAAATGAGCTACATTGGCGAGTATGTCAACTATAACCCAGATAGCATCTCTTTCAGCTGGGGATTTAGGTAACCCGGTTACAAAATCCATGGTAATGTGCTCACATTTCTATTATGGGATCGGTAAAGGTTGAAGAAGTCCAGCTGGTCTCTAATGTTCAGCTTTAACTTGTTGGCAAACTAAACATTGAGAGACAAACTGGGCTATCTCCCTCTTCATGCCATTCTACCAAAAATGCTGACGGATATCATATTACATCTTCGTACCGCCGAGATGAATAGAATTCTACAAACTGTGAGCCTTTGCCATGATCCTTTGTCTGATATCACCACTAGGTACACAAAGATGCCTTTCGTGTCAAAATGTACCGTCCTTATGGATACATAACTCTGTCCTTCATCCTACTACACATTCTGTCCTAAGCCGCTGAAGCTTAGAATCTGCTAACTAAGCTAACTTAATCCTCTCAACTATACTAGAATGAACTTGCACACTGGCCATCAATACCACATTGGTAGGAAGAATAACTTCAATACCCATCTTCTGAAGATCTGCTAACAACTCTGGTTGTACTGTTAGAAAATAAACTTCGGCTCTTTTGTTCAGTGAATCTGCAACAATGTTGGCCTTCCCAGGATGATACTGCAGGTTGATGTCGTAATCCACAAGTAGCTCTAGCCATCTCCTCTGACGCATGTTAAGATCCTTCTGAGTAAATACATACTTAAGACTCTTGTTGTTGGTGAAAATCTATACCAGATCTCTATACATGTAATCCCTCTACAGCTTAAGTACGAAAACTACCGCTGCTAACTCCAAGTCGTGGATCGGGTAATTCCTTTCATGATCACGAAGCTGACATGACGCATAAGCTATTACCTTACCATGCTACATCAAGACGCATCCCTATCCCTTGTCGGAAGCATCACAATAGACTGAAAATCCTCCAGTCCCGTCTGGAAGCGTGAGAATGGATGCCGTCATCAATCCTTTCTTTAACTTCTCAAATAATCTCTGACACTCTGTAACACCCAGTTTTCCAGATAAGGGTAATTTTGAAATTTTTGTAATTATAATTATTTATTATTGATATTTATTTCACATTATAATTTTTGGTGATTTTTAATAATTTTTAAACTATTTAAAATCTGGTTTAAGTTATGACTTGTGATTTTGATGTGCTGCCAGTGAAACCCTGGAGACTGTATGACCTAGAGCCTAACCATGTCATTAGGATGATTTAATTATCATTTTTAGCCTAGGGGTAATTTGGTCATTTTGTCTTATTTGAATTATTTCATGATTTATTGAATTGGTGAATTCTAGTTTGACTTTGACTTGTTGAGACCTAGTGAACTAGCCTAGAAGCTAACCCTAGCCATGGTGACCCTAGTCTAACTTAGGTTAACCTACTTTTAGTCATTAGAAACTAATTTTGGATTAGAAGGATCAGTTTAAGTGAATTTAAGTCATGGCTTGTGGTTTCATGAAATGACTTATGGCTTAATGATTTGATTGATCATGACTTAAGCCCATGGGCCATTTAGTAAACCCTAATCCTAATTATTGAGCTTATGACTAGCCATAGGGATCTCCACCCTGTTTAAACACTTATTCATTAGGGCTTGCCTCTTTTTTATCATTCCAACACTTGGAGAAAAAAAGGTATTTTTTTCCTTACAAAAATTCCTATTTTATTCATTTGATCTCCTTTTTCATCCTAGTCTTTGCATTGGGTTCTAATTGAAGTTTATGGACTGTTGGTGGAGAGCTATTTCAGTTTGGGATCAATTTGGAGGATTTGGCCATCAAGAAGAACACCTCCCATTTGAAGCCTTTTCTTACAAATTACACCTATAGGTAAAACCCTTTAAATTGCATTATTATTTTGATTTCTTCACATATTAGGCTATGTTTAGGTTTCCCCTACCTGTACCTCAAATTTGGGTGGATTTTGTGTCCGTTTGGTGTCTGTATCGGGCACGTGTCTATGTGTATAGTTAGGTGTTCGACGAAATGCCCGTACCGACTCAATTTGCCATTTTCGCAAATCCATTTGAATGGAAACCTAGATCTAGGGATTGCTTATGCATTTCTATAATTTTTTCCTAATTTTAGTTTTGTGTCGTGTCCACACGGGGACACGAACACACTGTCGTGCGCACGAACACAGTGCCTTGCTGCTCTGGGTCGACACAGGACACAACACGGACGCTCGTGAGATAATTTTTTGTGGACACGTGCGGGCATTGTCTTCCATCACCCACACAAAATTTGAGGCAAATTGATCGAGTGGATCGAGAGAAAACTCGATCGCACGGATCCTTGCGTGTGTTGCACGCGTATGAAAATGCGCACTGATACGCGCTTCGCACGTGGACACGCAACCTCGTGGACAAAGTGTAGGCTGTTTGACACGTCCCCCTAGTCTAGGTAGACACGTGTATACGACCACGTGCCTCCAGTGGCCTGTGTCGTGAGATAGAACCACGTGCACGCGTGCACGAGGATTGGGTTCCAGTTCTGATACTCGTGTATCTTGGACACTTAGTGACCTGTTCCTTGGATATGACTGTACCTGATTTGCTTGTTCATATACATGAAACACTTTACCAACCCATGATTTGGTGTTTTACTTAGTTTTGATTCGAATTAGGATGTGGGATGAGTTGGTATCAGTTAATATCATAAATTAGGAATCTTAGTTCCTAGTTTTGTATCTTTCTTATTAATTTGATTAGATGTATACAATTTACATATTGTAGATATCATGCTGTTAAGAGGAGTATACTAGGTTACCTTGTGTTTAGTTTTTTTTCGATTTGAAATGGTATTAGGCTGTTCGAGTAGAGATGAGAAGGGATATCAGTTTTGGGGTTCGGGTGTTTCACTTTTCTAGATATTTGCTTTCATGGGAGTTAGTTGTAGATCCTCGTTTAGTTAGCCACTATGTATGAATTGGTACCCAGGATTAAAATATCGTGTAGTAGGCTATTAGTTCATAAGATCGATTTGGTGGTAGAAATAGGATTTTGATTGTTGAATAAACTGCTATTGAAGTAGACTGAATACATAGTCTTGATGTTGAGATTCTGAACTTACAATCCCCTTTCTAAAACTGATTTGATGCTTCATTGGCATGTTTGATTCATGAACATTGTGATTGTCCACTGTTAGATTGATTCCTGTTGGTTTGAAGTAAAGAAATGGGTTAAATGGTTTTCGATTTTGGTATTAATAGTTAGGTTGAGTTATGGAGACTGTCAACTGAAAATTTCCTTCACGAAACACACACACTCGACACTTCTAAACTGTCACATACACACATACACAACTGCCATTTGATTTCCCTTTTTCAAATAAAATTGAATTGATATGTAAACTATTAGCTAAGTCCTGTTTTCAGTTTTCTAGAGATTATTTCCTGAGAATTATGTTGGTTAACAATGAGTGTTAGGTTTTGGATTCAAAAGGATTTTGAATGTCGACTGATACACAGTCTTGAAAATGTAGATTTTTGAACTCATTGCTTCTAAAACTAATTTTGAAGTTATCAGCCATGTTTAAATCCATTTACCTGTTTGTTAGACTGCTAGGGTGGATTAGCATATTAGTTAGGATTACATTGAGGAATGGATTTTGACATATGGTTGGCTTTGAGTCAACTCTTTGCAAATGAATGGACTGTCATGTAGGTTTTCTATATCTAAGATTAGTTCACTGTCACCACTAAACTGTCATTTGCCATATAATTTCATGTACACACACTCATTAACACCTCACATGATACACTCACTAATTTTCGGTTTCCTTTTCTACACAACACACACCATGCCACATTGCCTTGACACATTGCACTCTCACAAATTCTACACTACCTTAACACACTCACAACCTAGCTAACACCCTATTATCTAAATGTCATGTGACACATTACACTACACTGTTAACACATGGTAACACATGACACGCACACAAACTAAATTCTATATGTATCACACATATGTCCCTCTCCATATCACTCTATGCATATATCTCTATGTGATATATATATATATATATATATATATATATATATATATATATATATATATATACCTATAGGTAAATGTATGTTATTTATATGAAATTAGATTAATATTAATATATGTATATGTGTGAATATGTGGATTTGACTATAGGTAATATAGCATATGGCTTATAGCCTATGGGTGTATCCCTATGTGATACAGCCTGTGTATATGGCTTGAATGCCAGTGTAGGTGTGTTGTTGGCTTGATAGCCTAGTTTGGCTTGTACTTGTGCTAGATTGCTTGTATAGGTGGGTTAGGCCTAGTGAGACTTGATAGACTAGGGATGTTGACCAAGGTTTGACCCAATAGTTCAGTATTGACTGGAGTTGACCAAAAGTCAACATTTAGTCTGGATGTGACCAATTGACCTAGGTTGACTAGAGTATTGATTTGGGTTAACCCAGAGTTGACCAAGTTTGACTTGTACCTAGCTTGACCTAGACAGTTGACCAGGTTTGACTTAGAGTTGACTTTGACCTAGATTGGCCTAGAAATCATGTAGATTGCATCGTAGATTTCATCTGTCTTATTTTAAATACATTATAACCTGTACTGCTCTATTTAGGACATTGTGACTCCGGTACAAACATCTGATATTATACTACTCTATTCAGAGTATCAGACGAGTACATTCTCTGATAGTTCTCTTATTTATTTGCCAGTTACTGTACTTCAGTTCTATTTAGTTTTATGTGATTCTTTGATACCACACGTATGGATATTTCTGGATTCATGTATGCGACACACTCACCATATTATCTGGCCTCTATTACTAGAATCATTCTGAAATCATTACTAGTATCGTATTTTGCTGGACTCTCTCGATTCTCGTGTCTTATACTGGATTCACTTGTATTGCGGGGTGGAGAAATATTGAGTAAGGCATGTAGACAAACCCCAAATCTGGAATCTCTAAATTGGAATCAACTAGAAGCATAGCCATCTCTCGCCTGATCAGTGAGAGATGTGCCTGATACCTACAGCCGTTTACATATCGATCTCGGTATTTTAAAACACACTATTAGATTATAGCTGGTCTCACCTGGATTCTTAATCACTGACTAGAATCGTCTTGTACTGGATTCATCTTGTATTAGATTCATCCCGTACTGGATTTATATAGGTTTTACACTGGTTTACAATTACTGTCTGGACTTAGCATGTTACTCTAGTTCAGCTAGTTACATTTATAGTCTTCATTGCCATGATTCTGCTCTTGTCTTAGTTACTTACTTTCCTTGTACTTACCTGTCTTTCTATACTATTACCTGAATATAACCCACCATGTTCATCAATAAAACTGTCTATAACTGCTTTATAGTTCCCTGTCATTACTTAGATTTTCTTGATGAGTTGTACTCGTTCCTGTCCTAACTGGACCTGTTGAAAATTTTACACATAATTGCCCTGAGGACACCTGCCCTACATATTATGGATCAGGAGATGGCTTAGCTACCTATGGTTTCGACACTCAAGAGTGATCGGGAGTTTAGCTAGTTGTCCTGTTTTAGCTCTCATATTTTAGAACTGGAGTTGTATATAAGTTGAGATTTGTAGTTGAGATTGTTTGAGATTATATTATTAGTCGTTGGTTTTATTTCTGTTATTAGTCTTAGTTTTAATCTTCTGTGCTATCATATCGTTCTTAGACTGTGATTAAGATTCATTATATCTATACTTGTCCTCCGTTCGGAGTTGAGATTTTGACAAGTACATTATATAACTGCATGATCTGTGGGTTAGATAGTTACTTAGAACATCGTTCTACCACCGACACTGCTGCGTAGGCTGGGCGTTGTTACGTGCTCGTACCCTCACAGTGGGTGCGGGTCGTGACGCATTTTTAGTGGTAGCCCATGCAGGCCGAGAGTCGTATTAGTACGATATCGTGGTAGTACGACAACTTAGTTGTACTACCGCGAGCCTGCAATAGGATTGAGAGATAGGCTTTAACGGAGAGGCGCTCAATCACAGTTATAAAAAATTCTGTTTCAATTCATACCATCTATACATCTTGCTGATTGTCTTCCTTGAAATTAACTTTCCTCCCTTGATTTATCGCTTCTATCTCAGTATTGATTTTTTGTTTGATCTGTGTCTCCAGGATGGTTGAGACGAGATCACATCGCCCAGGATCGGGGGACGCTGCAGAGGGGTCTGCCACCTCTCACCTTCAGCAGCCAGTTCCTAGTACCGCAGCCCCTGTCATGCCAGCTGGGATGGGTATTTCAGTAGCTTTCGGAGGATCGCCTCCACCAGCTGGGAGGCAGAGCCCGGTGCTTCCTAAGATCCTTCTACCGCAGCAGCCTCCACTTGCAGGAATGGTAGATGCTGCTCATCTATTCTCTTTTGTGGAGAGGATTCTGGTGGCTCACCAGCAACAGCAGCAGCGACAGACTACCAATTTTTGTCAGGGGATTGACGAGGCCTACCAGCTGGTTTATACTACTGTGGAGATGGTGACTTCTCAGGGAAAGCATCAGCAGCCTCATCGGAAGGAGAAGGATATACAGGACTTTCAGAAGATGCATTCCAGAGAGTTCTTGGGCACAGAGGGCATCCATTATGCAGACGACTGGATAGAGCATATCGAGGAGATATTAAGGCTAGCAGAGATACAAGATTGACTCCATATCGAGGCGGTGGGCAGTCAGATGTAGGACATAGCCCGTACATGGTACCAGACAGATCCTAGGGTGGGAGTTGAGGGCCAGACTTGGGCCCTGTTCAAGGAACTGTTCAAGGAGCAGTTCTTTCCTGATGTGGCCTTGGGAGGCATAGTGACACAGTTTGAGGGTCTGGTTCAGGGAAACCAGACAGTAGCTGAGTACGCTGGAGAGTTTTGTCAATTGACCCGGTTCATAGATGACTTGACTGAGAAGACGAAGGCGAAAAAGTTTTACCGAGGTTTGATTAGGGAGGTTCGGTCGCTGACTAAGAGCGACCGGAATACCACCTTTGCGGAGATATTTTCTGGAGCGATGGAAGCGGAGGATGACCTGGGGTTGAAGCTGAAGAGGGGTTGTGACTTCCAGAGTGGTAGCAGCAGCGGAGGCCAGGCCAAGAGGCCTTACGTTCAGATTCAGAAGACCCGGGCACCGGGGATGGTTTAGCAGGTACAGCATCAGTATCGGGGTCAGGACCCGAAGATGATCAGTTGTTCCTACTGCAGAAAGTTGGGACACACCAGGGAGCAGTATAGGAAGAGGCTGAAGGTTTGCTCTTCCTGTGGGTCTGAAGCCCACCAGAAGATAGATTGTCCCTTTGCACCTCCTTTTGATGGAGCTAGGCCACCTGTAGCTCAGCACCAGAAGGGTGGAGCTTTTGCGATGGCGGTCGAGGAGACCGACGCTGCAGGTGATGGGTTAGCAGGTTTGTCCTTCTCATTCTTCCTTCCTACTTTCCTGTGTGATTCCATCAGTACCTGCCAGGATATTGTTGTGATTGCTAGATAGTATAGCTACCCCGTTCGAGACTGTGAAATCACGACCAGTAGGATTGTGTTGCTTCGATTTTGATTGATTGGGGATTTAACGTAGGAAGGGTGCGATCATTTTAATTTCGAGGACGAAATTTTTCTAAGGAGGGTAGGATTATAACAACCAGTTTTCCAGATAAGGGTAATTTTTAAATTTTGTAATTATACTTATTAATTATTGATATTTATTTTACATTATGATTTTTGGTGATTTTTAATAATTTTTAAATTATTTAAAATCTGGTTTAAGTCATAACTTGTAATTTTGATGTGCTGCTAGTGAAACCCTAGAGACTGCATCACCTACAGCCTAACCATGTCATTAGGATGATTTAATCATCATTTTTCACCAAGGGATAATTTGGTCATTTTGACTTGTTTGAATTATTTGATGATTTATTGAATTGGTGAATTCTAGTTTGACTTTGACTTGTTGAGACCTAGTGAACTAGCTTAGAAGCTAACCCTAGCCATGGTGACCCTAGTCTAACTTAGGTTAACCTACTTTTAGTCATTAGAAACTAATTTTGGATTAGGAGGATTAGATTAAGTGAATTTAAGTCATGGCTTGTGGTTTCATGAAATGACTTATGGCTTAATGATTTGATTGATCATGACTTAAGCCCATGGGCCATTTACTAAACCATAACCATAAATATTGAGCTGATGACCAGCCATAGGTATCCCCACCCTATTTAAACACTTATTCATTAGGGCTTGCCTCTTTTTTATCATTCCAACACTTAGAGAAAAAAAGGTATTTTTCTCCTTCCAAAAATTCCTATTTATTCATTTGATTTCCTTTTTCATCCTTGTCTTTTGCATGGGGTTCTAATTGAAGTTTATGGACTGTTGGTGGAGAGCTATTTTTAGTTTGGGATCAATTTGGAGCATTTGGCCATCAAAAAGAACACCCCCCATTTGAAGCCTTTTCTTGCAAATTGCACCTATAGGTAAAACCCTTTAAATTACATTATTATTTTGATTTCTTTGCATATTAGGCTAGGTTTAGGTGTCCCCTAGCTGTACCTCGAATTTCGGTGGATTTCGTGTCCGTTTGGTGTCTGTATCGGACACTTATCTATGTGTATAGCTAGGTGTTCGACGAAATGCCCGAACCGACTCGATTTGCCATTTTTTGCAAATTCATTTGAATGGAAACCTAGATATAGGGATTGCTTATGCATTTCTGTAATTTTTTTCTAATTTTAGTTTTGTGTCGTGTCCACACGGGGACACGAACACACTGCCGCGTGCATGAACACAGTAACCTGCTGCTCGGGGTCGACACAGGATACGACACGGACGCTCGTGAGCTAATTTTTTGTGGACACGTACGGGTATTGTCTGCCATCACCCACACAAAATTTGAGGCAAATTGATCGAGTGGATCGAGAGAAAACTCGATCGTACCGATCCTTGCCTGTGTTGCACGCGTGTGAAAATGCACACTGATACGCGCTTCGTACGTGGACACGCGACCTCATGGACACAGTGCGGGCTGTTTAACACATCCTCCTAGACTAGGTAGACACGTGTACACGGCCACGTGTCTCCACGTGGCCTGTATCGTGAGATAGAACCACGTGCATGCGTACACGAGGATTGGGTTCCAGTTCTGATACTCATGTATCTCGGACACTTCGTGTCCTGTTCCTTGGACATGACTGTACCTGATTTTCATGTTCATATACATGAGACACTTTACCAACCCATGATTTGGTGTTTTACTTAGTTTTGATTCGAATTAGGATATGTGATGAGTTGGTATCGGTTAATATCAGAAATTAGGAATCTTAGTTCCTAGTTTTGTATCTTTCTTGTTAGTTTGATTAGATGTATACAATTTACAGATCATAGATGTCATGCTGTTAAGAGGATTATAATAGGTTACCTTGTGTTTAGTTTGTTTTCGATTTGAAATGGTATTAGGCTGTTCGAGTAGAGATGTGAAGGGATATCAGTTTTGGGGTTCGGGTGTTTCACTTTTCTAGATATTTGCTTTCATGGGAGTTAGTTGTAGATCCTCGTTTAGTTAGTCACCAGGTATGAATTGGTACCAAGGATTAAAATATAGTTTAGTAGGCTATTAGTTCATAAGATCGATTTGGTAGTAGAATTGGGATTTTGATTGTTGAATGAACTGCTATTGAAGTAAACTGAATACACAGTCTTGAAGTTGAGATTCTGAACTTACAATCCCCTTTCTAAAATTGATTTAATGCTTCATTGGCATGTTTGATTCATGAACATTATGATTGTACACTGTTAGATCGATTCCTGTTGGTTTGAAGTAAACAAATGGGGTAAATTGTTTTCGATTTTGGTATTAATAGTTAGGTTGAATTGTGGAGACTGTCAACTGAAAATTTCCTTCACGAAACACACACACTCAACAGTTCTAAACTGTCACAGACACACATACACAACTGCCATTTGATTTTCTTTTTTTTAAAAAACTGAATTGATATGTAAACTGTTAGCTAAGTCATGTTTTCAGTTTCCTGTAGATTATTTCCTGAGAATTATGTGGGTTAACAATGAGTGTTAGGTTTTGGATTCAAAAGGATTTTGAATGTGGACTGATACACAGTCTTGAAAATTTATATTTCTGAACTCATTGCTTCTAAAACTGATTTTGAAGTTATCAGCCATGTTTAAATCCATTTTCCTGTTTATTAGACTGCTAGGGTGGATTACCATGTTAGTTATGATTACATTGAGGAGTCGATTTCAACATATGGTTGGCTTTGAGTCAACATTTGCAAATGAATGGACTGTCATGTAGGTTTCCTAAATCTATGATTAGTTCAGTGTCACCACTAAACTGTCATTTGCCATGTAATTTCCTGTAAACACACTCATCAACACCTCATATTATACGCTCACTAATTTTCGGTTTCCTTTTCTACACAACACACACCATGCCACATTGCCTTAACACATTGCACTCTCACAAATTCTACACTACCTTAACACACTCACAACCTAGCTAACACCCTATTACCTAAATGTCATGTGACACATTACACTACACTGTTAACATATGGTAACACATGACACACACACACTAAATTCTATATGCATCACACACATGTCCCTCTCCATATCACTCTATGCATATATCTCTATGTGATATATATATATATATATATATATATATATATATATATATATATATATATATATATATATATATATATATATATATATATATATATATAAAATAATATATATATATATATATATATATATATATATATATATATATATATATATATATATATATACCTATAGGTAAATGTGTGTTATTTATATGAAATTAGAATAATATTAATATATGTATATGTGTGAATATGTGGATTGGACTATAGGTAATATAGCCAATGGGTGTATCCCTATGTGATACAGCCTGTGTATATGGATTGAATGCCAGCGTAGGTGTGTTGTTGGCTTGATAGCCTAGTTTGGCTTGTACTTGTGCTAGATTGCTAGTATAGGTGGGTTAGGCCTAGTGAGACTTGATAGACTAAGGATGTTGACCAAGGTTTGACCCAATAGTTCAGGATTCACGGGAGTTGACCAAAAGTCAACATTTACTCTGGATGTGACTAATTGACCTAGGTTGACTAGAGTATTGATTTGGGTTGACCCAGAGTTGACCAAGTTTGACTTGGACCTAGCTTGACCTAGACAGTTGACCAGGTTTGACTTAGAGTAGACTTTGACCTAGATTGGCCTAGAAATCATGTAGATTGCATCGTAGGTTTTATCTGTCTTATTTTAAACACATTATAACCTGTACTGCTCAATTTAGGATATTATGACTCCGGTGCAGACATCTGATATTATACTACTCTATTTAGAGTATCATACGAGTACATTCTCTGTTAGTTCCCTCATTTATTTGCCAGTTACTGTACTTCAGTTCTATTTAGTTTTATGTGATTCTCTGATACCACACGTATGGATATTTCTGGATTCATGTATGCGACACACTCACCATATTGTCTGGACTCTATTACTGGAATCATTCTGGAATCATTACTAGTATCGTCTTTGGCTGGACTCTCTCGATTATCGTGTCTTATACTGGATTCACTTGTATTGCGGGGTGGGAAAATATTGAGTAACGCATGTAGACATACCCCAAATCTGGAATCTCCAAACTGGAATCTACTGGAAGCATAGCAATCTCTCGCCTGATTAGTGAGAGATGTGCTTGATACCTACAGCCGTTTACATGTCGATCTCGGTATTTTAAAACATACTATTAGATTATAGCTGGTCTCACCTGGACTCTTGATCACTGACTAGAATCGTCTTGTACTGGATTCATCTTGTATTAGATTCGTCCCATACTGGATTTATATAGGTTTTACACTTATTTACATTTACTGTCTGGACTTACCATGTTACTCTAGTTCAGCTAGTTACATTTGCAGTCTTCATTGCCGTGATTCTTCTCTTGTTTTATTTACTTTCCTTGCAATTACCTGTCTTTCCATACCATTACCTGAATATAACCCGCCATGTTCATCAATATAACTGTATATAACTGCTTTATAGTTCCCTGTCATTACTTGGGTTTTTTTGATGAGTTGTACTCGTTCTTGTCCTGACTGGACCTGTTGAAAATTTTACAGATGATTGCCCTGAGGACACGTGCCCTACATATTATGGATCAGGAGATGGCTTAGCTACCTATGGTCTTGACACTCAGGAGTGATCGGGAGTTTAGCTAGTTGTCCTGTTTTAGCTTTCATGTTTTAGAACTGGAGTTGTATATATGTTGAGATTTGTAGTTGAGATTGTTTGAGATTATATTATTAGTTGTTGGTTTTATTTCTGTTATTAGTCTTAGTTTTAATCTTATGTGCTATCATATCGTTCTTCGACTGTGATTGAGATTCATTATATCTATACTTGTCCTCCGTTTGGAGTTGAGATTTTGACAAGTACATTATATAACTGTGTGATCTGTGGGTTAGATAGTGACCTAGAACAGCGTTCTACCACCGACATTGCGGCGTAGGCTGGCATTGTTACGTGCTCGTACCCTCACAGTAGGTGCGGATCGTGACACACTCTGCTGTCCAAGCAAACTGCACATCCTTACGAGTTAACTACGTCAGTAGTACTGAAATCCGAGCGAAGTCTGATACAAAGTGCTGGAAATAACCAGCCAATCCTAGGAAACTCTGAACTTCTGCAACGATACTGGGAACTGGCCATGACTCTATCGCCACTATCTTTTGGGCGTCCACTTCCACTCCACCTCTGGTGATGATGTGACCTAAGTACAAAATGCGATCAAGCAAAAATTTGCACTTACTGAACTTCGTATACAGCTGGTGCTCTCTGAGAATCTAAAAAACTACACGAAGATGTTGCTCATGCTCCGCTTTACTCTTGCTATAGACCGAGATATCATCTATGAACACTATCACAAACTGATCCAAATAGGGCATGAAGATACGATTCATGAGTTCCATGAATATGGCTGGCACATTAGTCGCTCCAAATGGCATAACAAGGAACTCCCAATGTCCATATCTGGATCTGAACGCTGTCCTGGGATGTCTTGCTCTCTAACTCTGATCTGATGGTACCCTGACCGCAAGTCAATCTTCGAGAATGCTGTCGCTTCTATGAGTTGGTCAAATAAATCATCTATCCTTCGTAGATGATATCTGTTCTTGATTGTTTAAAAGTTCAAGGTATGACAATTAACACATAATCTTGATATATAATCCTTCCTTTTCATAAGAAGTATCGGGGCTCCCGATGGTGATCCACTAGCACGAATAATTCCTTGGTTCTGAGTTCATCAATCATTTTGTACAAGATTTCTAACTCTGAAGGTGCCATTATGTAGACTCGTCATGACACTGGTGCCGTCCCCAGAAGCAAATCAATGGTGAACTCTCTCTCTCTCTCTGGAGGCATACCTGGAAGCTCTTCGAAAAATACATCAGAAAACTCTTCTACTACTCTGGAAAACTGAACTGCTACTGCTACAGCTACTGCCATCCTCAATACTGGTAGATGTTTCACTTAACAAAATGCCTAGAAATCGGCTTTTGAAAATAAAACTTTAAAGAGTACAAAAAAAGTAGAAATGTTCTGGGAAGTATTGCTATAGAAGTCTGATCTGAAGTCGATCACTTTGTTCCTTGGACTATACGATGAAGATGAAGAAAACTGCTAGAAGATGAACAGCCGGAAGAACTAAGTCACCAGAAAGGTATCGACGCACTTGGGCACTGATGGCGAGGTCGAATGCTTTCCTGCTTTGCTTCACTCTGTTCTGGAAGAAAGGTTGAAGAAGAATGCTCTGGAAAATCAAAGTCTCTGGGCTTTGATCTCTATGTATTCTTCCTCTGTCTGTCCCTCTTATAAAAAATAATTCTATTTATAGACTTGGCTTTTTGTGCGTAAAACTCAGCAAAGTCCTATCTTTACGCTAGTAACTGTCACCCATGACTGAAGTCATCCTCTACACACGTTGACACGTGTCCCATTATTTCAATAAGAATAGGATGCACGTACACACGTTCTTCGAGATGTGTGGCATGAAAGCCACGTAGGTAGACCACGTTCCAACGTAGTCAGGAAGGATAGGGCGTAAAAACAACCCAAATATACTCTGAGCGTAAAGTAGTAGACTAGGCGTAAAATAGCCCTAAAATGGACTTCTCGTGTAAAGTGGTTGATAAAATAACCTTGAGCGTAAAAAGTAGCCCAAATATTCTTTATGCACACATTAACTTTGAGCGTAAAAAGCTCATATAGTATTCATGCGTAAAAGAAGCCATCTTGTGAGCGTAAAAATAGCTCAATCTACATATTTAACGACAACATTGATTTCTGTGTAAAACAAATCCCTTCAAATTCTGTATTATACGCTGTCAGTAGATCTTCATGTCAGACCCATTATCACTTTATATTAAATACATGATTTGACAACCTGTCTCTGGCGTAAAGTAGTTGGCCTGTTCCTTGCGTAAAGTAGCTGATCTGTCCCTGGCGTAAAGTAGCTGACTTGTCCCTGTCGTAAAGTAGCTGATCTGAGTGTAAAGCTCTATCTCTTTGACTCAGTCTATGAAGCACATTTTACGCTCCTACAAGACCCCCTTCAAAGTTTTCAAATATTTTTAAAATTTTGAAATACTTTGAACAGAAGTGTAAAATTCGAATTTTGACCAGTCAGCGTAAAGTTTGGGATCCAGCAGTCATTCGCATAAAAATAGGGATATCCAACAGTCGGCGTAAAAATAGGGATTTCCAACAATCGGGGTAAAAACATGGAATTTGAACCGATTCAAAACCTCTATAAATAGAGCTTTTCGAGTTCGATAAGGACTTTACAAGTCCCTTTGCAATCCCGAATCTCTTTGCCCCCTTTATTCGAAATCTCTCTCACTTTAACTCGATGGCTCCTAAGAAAACTGCCGCTGGCAACAACGGGAAGAAACCCGTCGTCGATTCTTCGTCGACTGACCGTGAGCAAACTTCCGTTCGGTCATCGATACCACTCCGACAGCCCAATCCCGCCGTAGCTCTACCTATGATAGGTAAAACCCTATTTTTCGGACGGAAAACTTGTCGGAGAAGAAGAAGACAACCCGAACTTTTAGATTTCACGCCCACGTCATTCGTGTTAGTGTAGAAACTGAAATAACAAAATACACCCACGTTATACGTGTCAGCGTAATAAGTTAAGAAATACGCCCACGTTATACGTGTCAGCATAAAATTCAAATTACGCTCATGTCTACTCATGCCAGCGTAAAACTTAAGAAATACGCCCATGTCATACGTGTCAGCGTAAAATTTCGAATTACGCTAATGTTTACTCATGCCAGCGTAAAATTTAAGAAATACACCAACATCAGCATGTGCTAGTGTAAAATGGAAAAACTTTGTAAAACAAAGACCTTTTTTACAATTTAAAACTTTTAATCAATTTTAGTAAGCGTAAAAGTCAATGTCCTTACTCATAAAACTTCAAATTAGATTTTTCACTAATTTGATCTTTTTTCCTTTTGTTAGTGGATTTGCAAACTCATCCTCTCGAAGAAGTTTTTGGCTCATCAGCGGGCATGGTGGGCTCAAACTATTTGGAGGATTTATCTCATGTCAAATTTCCTCAATCCAACCCCGAATACCCCGCAGCGAGAGCACAGCTGATATCTGCTCAAGGAGATAGGATACTGTTATCCATGATCGACGGGGAAGTCTTGGTGTCACGGGACAATGAACAATTTCTGAAGCCGGCTTTCTTATTCGGGGATGCGATAGATTTCAAATCGCAGACTCGTCCCAAAAAGGAGGCTTGGGTATTTAGATCTGGAGAAAGGGTGATTATCTCCCTGACATGGATATGGATTACCCTTTATCTGCTTTCGCCCATGCTAGCCATCACCGTCAAATGCTGTGGAATTTGATTCCTAATAGCTATGGTAGACCGGGCTGGATCATTTTGAGAAGAGAGAGAGAGAGAGAGCAAATGACATGGGTTATTACATTAGCACTCTGTATGGTGGTGTCATTCCTTTTTCTGGTTTATTGCCCGGGTTTACACCGAGTGAGGACTCATTTCTCATCCAGCCGGTACAGATCCCCATGTTAATAAATAAATTCCTAAGAGAAGCAGTCTTATATCCTCAGACCAACCCTAGGCTGACAGGGTGGCTAACTCCTTACAGTAGTAACTGGATTCAGATCAGTAATTGGGTCATGATGTGTCACGACCCGCACCCTAGAGTAAGGGCACAAGACGTGGGTACGTCCAGCCTACGCCGCAGTGTCGACGGTAGAACGCTGTCCTAGGTCACAACATCTAACAGTTATAGGTGATAAACAGTTATACTCCCCGAATGGGGGTGACATAACAGAATATATCTCAATCACAGCTAAGGTAGAACAGGAATAAGATAGAATGATAATAGATAATAATATCCAGGAAAGAAACATCACAGAGATACAAACCAGAATTCTAAGTGTCTATAAATAAATACATGTCCAAATCTCTGAAATCCAAATACAGTAATCCAAGTAAAGTAAAGACAGTCCTAGTCTAAGGGAGTGTCATCTACTGCTAGTGCATCCTGCTGCTGGTCCAAGTCCAGTCACTCGTCTAGTATAGCACCGTAATAGGTAGAGCAGAACGCCTCAGCCTCGTCCTTTGTAATATTTCAACAGATCCAGTCAGGACAGGAGCGAGCACAGTACATCTCAACAAATCATAGCAGGTCAGGATATATAATCATGCTACAGAGTAAGATACAAGAACTGAAGAATAAAATGGTAAACAGGAAAGAATGTAAATAAATAGCTACAGTATATTAAGAACTAACAGTGTCTAGTGATTCAGAGCACAAGATGGTTATGTAAACGGTACGATGTTATACAGGAGTAATCTACAGAGGTAGTACACGACTAATCTACTGGATTGAATAGATAACCACTTCTACTCCCCCGCCCCAATCAATATACAAGGATCTGGCTAAGTTATGTTATTGTACACGAAGGTCATGTGAATACATGATTATACACGATTTCACACGTTTCGTACACGAATGTCACAAATACAAGGAGTACACGATGTTCACGATAAAGTACACGAACACGAAATACCCGATGTATCCGCTAAGGGGATAACATCGCCCAACAAGATCCATATAGTACTAATCCGTGTTTCCAACGTGTCAGCATCATGTAAAGTAATCTAAAGCAGGAAATATACTCCTAATGTAGGATATAAAATGATCAGAGAATGTACTCGCCTGTATCCGGTGAATTTGGAGAATATATACTGTCCGAGGAGTGGTGTCTGTCTCCTATAGAACAGTACAAGTCACTATGAGTCTACAATGATAATAAGATGCAAATCAATGCATTCTACATGAATCTAGGTCAATCTAGACCAAAGTCAACTCTTGGTCAACTCTGGTCAACCCTAGAAGTCAAACTAGGTCAACCAAGTCAAACCAAAGTCAAACTAGTCAAACTAGTCTATTCTTGGTCTAACAAGCCATTCTAGGTCCTAGCAAGGCTAAACAGTCTATTCTAGACTCCATACTAGGCATACCATGCCACAGGCTAAAAGACTAGGCCATGGGCCAATAGGCTATACCATGGGCTAAGCAAAACCATATTCAATATCCATATCTAAACCAATCCTATAACACATATCTACACCAGATATCATCAATATCTAACAATACACATATCACCCATACAATGTATCATATATACAATACATTATATCCTATGGTATCACCAAACGCTATATATATCTAATATATATATATATATATATATATATATAAAGTACACACACTCATATATATATAGGAAACTTATATCTATATCTCAATTTACATATATATATCTAAAGAGAGAGGGACACATGTGCTCATGTGTCAAGTGTGTGTGTGTGTGTTAGTGACATGAGACATGTGTGATAGATAAGTGAGGGTGTGTGTCAAATATAAGAGTGAGAGTGACATATATATACTAGTGTATGTGTGTGTGTCATATGGGAAAGTGTGTGTGTGTAGGGGGTAACAGTTAAGTGATATATAGAGTGTAAAACAGTGAGATAATAAGTGTACAAACAGTGAGTGAACTCATGTAGACACAAACCATTCTCAGATTCCGTCCCATTCAATCTCAGATTTCATGAAGAACCCCCTATATAAATTCCAAATTTCAGCCCCATTCCATTTCAGAAATCAGTTTTAATATTCAAAATAGTCCCTATATTACAATTCAGATTTCTAACATTGAATCTATACAGTTCAATAACTCATATATATACATGAATACCATTTAACAGTTCTCTAAATCTCAGTTAAAACAGTTTACAGGAATACCATTTAAAACCCAACATCATTTCAGATTTAAGCCCACATATCAAACAGGAATCTCAGATTTATATATTGAACAAAACAGTTCAAATAATACCTATATAAACACATTAACCTATTAAAACAGTCCTTTGACTTAAGCCCAGATTTTTGATTCACACACACATCTAAACAGTCCAATATTCCTCATATAATTAGATATCATTTAGGTGAACAAGTTAGGGTCTTAATCTACACTAATTAACAGGGATTAATGGGTTAAATTGAAGACAAAATCGAATTTAGCAAAATTGGACAGAACAAGAATAGCTGATACTAGGTAAATCAGAAAAAATAGGGAAATGGGAATCAACAATGAAATTTAAATTAAAAACCCAAAACAGGGGTTGGTAAGGTATAATCATAATGTATACATGCTACGTGATGTGTTTGTGTCCACAAAAGTGGACAAAAACGTGTCTATTCAATAAAAATCAAAAATAGTAAAACACAGGACACAGACCACTACAACAGCGAGCACGTCTTCACGTCGTTCGTGTGCACGACACGACACGACACAACCCACGTGGTTGTGTCCCAGGGTCGACCTAGACTAGGGCTAGGGATAGGGCACCCTGACACGTGTCCACGTCGCGTGTGCAAGACACGGGACACGCGTATCAGTGGCCAAAAACCACAGCCACTGAAACAGTGCAAAAACCCGTGCACGTGTTCGTGTGTATCCGACACGACACGTAGACTCGTGTAACTTGACACACGAGGTGGCAGACATTGCCCCTTGATGTGTGTCAAGTCTTAAGTGTTGGGGTGGCGTGTCCGTGTCGCAATCGAGCCCCAGTAGCAGGGCACACACAGTGCCCGTGCACGCGCGCGCGCGATCGCGTGTACACGTGTCTGTGCAGACTCGACACGACACAAAAAAGACACAAAAACACAGGAACCCTATAAGCGAGACCAAAACCTATTTTTTTATTCAAACACTTCTCCAAAATTCATACGAAATACCTATTGGGGCATTTCAACAAACACACTAAAAATGACACTAATACGTGTCCAAAAAGGACACGAAAGGACACAAAATTTTAGGGTTTCCTATTCCTACAGTTAGGTTAGGTCTAGGGCTCCCTAATGATACTAAAATTACAGAATTCTATGGTGAGGAATTGAATATACCTATGAGTATCAAAAGCTTCAAAAGCTCCACAAAGAGGTGCTCCACTTGATGGCCAAACTCCTCCAATGCTCTCCAAATCTGAGAATAGTTATTACCAACAGCAAGTAGATAGAAATTAGAACCCAACGCAATTTGTTTGGGTTAAAAAGGAATAAAAATGGATTTACTAGGATTTATGGAAGATGGGGGCTTACCTCTTTCTAAAACTTGGCAAAAATCCTAATGGAGGCTAGCCCTAACTTTGAGGGGTATTAAATAGGAAGGGAAGGGATCAATAGTGGCTTCCATGGGCTGATTAAGGTTAGGGTTGGTTTATGGTGTGGGCCTATGGGCTATTAAGCCTAAGTCATTAGTCAAGACTTATGAAGTCATAAGCCATTTTAGTCAAATCAACTCCAAATCTCTCCAAACAAGTTCCAATGACTTAACCCTCACTAAATTATGTCAAACCAAGTTTACTTAACCTAACCAAGTGGTCTTAACCTAGGTTAGTCACTAGGTTAGTCTTCTAGTCAACACTAGTCAAAGTCAATTATAGGGCCAAAATCAATTCTACTAAAAATCACTAAAAATCATATTAATTATAACAAATCCAAATAATAAATAATAATTCCAAATAATTCACAAAATTTTAAAAAAGACCAAAATACCCCCAAGCTAGAAAAGTGGTAGTGACATGAAGCACTTTAAAACAGAATTGGAGGATATTGGCCTGTATGAAGCGGTGGCCTCTACCAGTTATGTCATTCCACCAAACAGCAACTTATTCCTGGCTTTACTGGAATTGTATATGAGTTCAACAGAAACTTTTGCAACTCCACACGGTGAAATGTGTCTTGCTCTGCATGAGATACAATTCATCTCGAAGCTGCCGATGGGCGAATTCCCTTATGAAGAATACATTCCTTCCAATCGGAAACTAACAGAAGTTCTAGAGAAGAACCCTGAACTGGTGCAAGTTTATGAAGAACTTATGTGCCATTATCTGATTTGCACCAGTATGTATGAAACTGGGTCACATTTGGCATACATAACCAAATGGACAACCTATCTATTTTATCATAAAAATATAGCGTCCAAGACTGAGAAGAGGAGGTTTCGAGAAGACAAAACTCAAACCATTAAACCTTGCTCAATAATTCATGCAAATGTAATCCAAGAGTTGATGGCCACGTAGAAAGCTCGCGACCAATATCTGTCTACCAAAACCGGAGACATCCCTGCGGGGACTGAGGCTTTAAGCTACCTGAGGCAGGGTAGTCAGAAGATGTCAAAGAAAGCCTTGCTGGCAGGCTTCTAATCCTTATGGCTACGAAGATGGGTCGTGCCAGGGATCAGTACCGTGGATAGGATTTATCGCAACGTATTATGGCCAACGGTACGTTTAGTATTCAAAAACAGAATCAACCTGTTGTCGGCAATGGTATGCCGAATAAATACAGGTCTACGGACTTTCGGTGAAGAGTTGATTAATAATGCTCCTCACCGAGACAATTTTCCAAGGGTGGAGCTACCGTACACCTATCTGATGGGTTGGTTACTACACCATAATTGCAATTTGCTGCCACCGGGCCCTGAGGATGAAGCGAGGATTTTCCTCCAAAAATTTAGCAAATCCACATGGAATGCTATAACGGTGGCAGACACCCGAGCAGCATTAAATTACTCTTACGGCTGGAATTTCTTCTGCACATGGCCACCAGTTCCAACCGACTACCTTGGCATGCAATTCGAAGACAGGGTAAATAAATCAGCTTTTTTGCCAAGATCTGCCTTCCGATGGCTAGTGTACATCAGACCTTCTCATTTGAGATACAAGAATGAAGATTACTGCGCGTTTGAGCCTTATCTACCAAGTAGGTTCGCTCGCCAGTTTGGATATGACCAACTTCACGTTGGCAATCCTTCTACCAGCTTCTATCATTATGGAAAGCTGATTGACGGTACACGAGCATGGAGATATTTTAGCATTGCATGTACTAGTACTAGATTCAACATATCTACAGCCACCAGTACAACTGAGCTACGTATACTTCACTCGTATGCTCATTTTTATACATCCATTCGCTCCTTCGAAGACGGTTATAGCATGCAAGGAAGTCTGCGATGGGCCCAGGAGGGAAATGTTGAAGAACCCATCAGAATAACTTCTGATGTACAAGACAATACTTCTGCTATAGATAAATTTCTGGCAGTAATTCCTAGAGAAGCTGGGGAGATAGCCGCCGGACCAATAGTTATTAGAAAAACCCGTAAACGAAAGCAGACTACAGCTACCACTCTTCCAATGAAGTCTCCTGAGAAGAAGAAGAAGACTACTACTAAAGGGCCTTCCAAACCCAGGGTCTTTATTCCAGAAGATGACATCTCGGTCGAAGAGGACCAACTTGTTGCTTCCCCTTCAGTCCATCCGGGAGAAGGGTCTTCAACACCTCAACCAGCAACAGCATCAGAAGTTGTAAAACTTTTATCTCCTGGATGACTTAGCTCCTCACTACATTTATCTTTGCCACGAAAGGCATAAGTTAGAGAGATGCTACTGCTACACACATTGCTAATCGAGACCGTATTCCATCAGACGAGCCGGCTCTCAACTTTGACGATGATGACTGGGATGGTGATTATGATTCATACCTTGAACAACACGCACATATTCCAGGTACTACGCAAAAACCTATACAGAATTATATATCATGACTTTGTATATGAACTTATTTTGTTCATTTTGTAGATATCATCATTGCACCAAAGCCTATGGCTCCTTCTCCTCCTCAAGAAGATATCCATGAGGAAAACGAGGAATCTGATGAAGAGGCTTCTTTTTCAGACGAAGTAGAAGTAATCCAACCAGAAGATGAGCAACAAGAAGTAAAGAAAGAGCTTGAAGCAGAGGTTGAAACAGAGGTTGAAGCAGAGGCTCAGCCCGAATTATCTTCTCGTATTGATAACCGAGAAAAAGAACAAGCTGCAGAAAAACCAACTGTAGACCATGAAGCAGCTGTTGAAGGAGAAGCTGGCCTCGATGAAGAACTTGAAGTGCCTCAGAGCATGAACTGCCAGAAGGTGATGAAGGCATAGTCAAATCACCAACCGAAACTGAGAATGTTGTGATAGCACCCTCTGCTATTACTACTGATCCTGTAGAAGTTTCGGAGAAGAGTATGCTTGAACTTGAGTCAGCTGCCACCACCATCATTCCACCAGCACCTATCACCGCCACTGAAACTGTAGTAGTTTCAACTCTAGAAACGGCTGGAGCAACAAACATGGAAGACATTGTTCACAAAGCTGCTGGGAACCAGTTGACTATGGTAGCAGTAACAACGATAATTTCAACTCAACCTGCTATCAGATCAACTACATCTGCAAGTGTTGAAGACACAATCCCTGAAGCTCTTAGGGATCAACTGGCTATGACAATAGTAACAACAACGACTTTATCTCAACCTGCTGTCACACCAACAGCATCTGTTCCTAGTCTCCAAAGAAGAAACCTAATAGATATTGCCGCGATGCCAAGTTCAAGCATAGAAATGAATCTCCTAGTTGAGATTCATACTGAAACTTTTTATAAAACTTTGGCAACCCTGATTAAGATGGTCCTGAATAAGGGCCTCAGTTATGAGAGCTTGAAGGCGTCTATGGCTCTTACCATCAGGAACGTTGCTATGTTCAATAATACGGGGAGAAAAGCAATATTAGAGAAATTTGTGGAAGGTCTTGAACAGCCCATCTGAGAATATATTAATCGGTCAAGTGAGACTGTTGAAAGTCTCATACAAGAAGAGTATGACCCCTTAACGGCTGATTATCTTGAACAGGAGACAAGGTATAATGAAGCTCTCCATGATTATAGTATAAAGGTTGCCAAAGAGAAAGCCTTTTTAGCTGGAATACAGCCTGAGCTGAATGGTCATAAACCAGCCCATGACACCTTAAACCAGGAGATTCCGCAGCAGAATGATAAAATCCAAGAAGTTGAGGCTGAATTAGCTCGCTTAAAGGCAGAGAGGGAACAGATGATCGCTGCTCGGAATCAGCACCTTACTCAGGGTTCTATTTTAGAAGAACAGGCCTACGGAGCTGAATCAACTATTAAGACCCTTGATGAAGCCAAGGATATTCTGATAATCAGCTTCGCTGGACTTTCTAATATTTGCACTACCGAAGCTCGACATGCTGAGGCGACTAAGAAATTATTGAGCTCTCGTGATAGGCGTCTGGAAGAACTGCAAAAATTACTTCAAGTTGTTTTTGCTCCGTCTTAGGAAAATAAGGAGCTTTTGTAACCTTTTATCTTATCCAAGAAATGAATAAAATATATGTTTCGTGATCCAATCATTTATATTGCAATTAAACAATAGGCATGAGATAGAAAATACTTATTAGAGGTAATATGGGCATGATAAGTCTTCAAAATTCAATAAATTGTATCTATCCAGAGGTAATATGGACATGATAGATAATAAAATCTTATTTTCTGTTTAGAGTATATAATACTATCAGAGGTAATATGGACATGATAGATCATAACAACTCAAAGAAAAAAATAGATTAATATCTATTCAGAGGCCAAATGAACATGATAGATAGGAAATACAAGCAGATTTAATATTTATTCAGAGGTCATGATAACATGATAAATAACAAATTCAACTTTTTTAATCAACTAATAAGATGGAAGATTAAAATTTCTCTCCGAGGAGACAAGTAATCAGCTTAACCAAGCATTGGTAGCTGGAGAAATAAGAAGACAGACGTCATTAAAAGTATGCATCAATATCGATAAAAGAATGAATGAACCAACGTTTCTTTCAGAAAAAGAGAAGGTCAATTCAATTCCACAATTAAATGGATGAATCTGATGTAATGAATGAACAGGTCTTTTCGGGAATGAAAAGTTGTTTTCATTTTCTAAGACCGGTTCATTAATAGCTCTCTCCTATAAATAAATAAGAACTTTTTGTAAAGTTTCATCCTTATTACCACTCCTCTATCGAAAATGTCTTCTAAGGACGTGCAACAAAAGAATGAAGTCTCCATGAAGATTGAGGACGTCATCAAGACGCACCCCGTTGAACCAGTTGTGTCAAGCCCAACCGATATAGGCGAAGGCTCTTCTACGCCCAAGCCACGACAAGACATCCTCGCTTTCTTAGTAGAGCCAGGGAAAAATCCTGAAGAAGAGGCACGAAAGATGGCTGCCTACAAGTTTTTTGTAAACTCAGGCAATGATGCCTTCGATACATTGGCTGACTATGTATTCAATAAGGAAGGCAGTGGTCCTCGTCCTTAATCCTTTGTTCTAAACAAAAATAATAATAAAAGAGATTTTATTTTTTATTCTGTCTATTTTTTTGACATAGTACTTATTAAGAAATTTGCCATTGATCGACATCATGAGTAGATCTCCATTGGGCATGGATAACCGATAGGCGCCATTGGAAAACTCGGTCTCGATTACATAAGGGCCTTCCCATTTTGCTTGGAATTTCCCTTTGCTTTTGTGAGTCATCACCATTTGTCTTCGAACAGCTAATACCAGCTCACCAACCTTCAATACCCTCTCTCTAACTTTACGATTGAAAGTTCGAGATATACGGGCTTGATATAGCTCAATATGCTGTTGTGCTTGAAGACGCTTCTCGTCCAATCCTTCAAGTTCTTGAGTCGTAAGCGATCATTATTCTTTATAGTTAGCTCATTAGCAATAGCTATTCGAAGAGATGGAATCTGGATTTCCAATAGAAGGACAGCCTCACATCCATAAACCAGTAAAAATAGTGTAAAACCAGTAGGAGTTCGGATTGTTGTTCGATAAGTCCATAAACATTCTCCAAGTTTCTCATTCCAATCACGTTTATTAGAAGAGACAAACTTTTTGAGAAGTTTGATGATCGTCTTGTTGAAAGCTTCGGCTAAACCATTAGCAGCTGGATTATAAGTCGTAGAAGCCAGATTTTGAATTCGATTCTTATCATAGAACCGATAAAATATTTGACTAGCAATTTGTGGTCCATTGTCATGAATTATTCGTCGAGGAATCCTTAAGCGATAAATGACATGGTGTTTGATGAAGCTGATCACATTAGATGTCTTCACTTCAACAAGGAGAACTGCTTCTGCCTACTTAGAAAAGTAATCGGTTATAGCTAATATAAACCGATGTCCTTTAACAGAAGGAGGGTTAATAGGCCCAATAATATCCATGCCCTAAGCTTCGGAGGGCCAAGAAGCTGCTGTAGGATGTAGAAATTCAGAAGGTTGGTGAATAAAGTCAGTATAAATCTGACATGCTTTACACCTTCTGGCGTAATCCACAGCATCTGCTATCATAGAAGGCCAATAATACCCCATTCTTCGAATGCGGTCTTGTAATTTTGGACCTGGTTGATGAGCACCACAAACACCATCATGAGATTTTCGGAGTGTTTGTTTGGCTTCACTTTCTGAGAGACAGCGCAGCAAAAGTCCATTATATGAACGACGGTATAGCATATGTAAAGACGAATCATAATAAAATTGAAATGATCGTCTCTTGATTGATGCAGTTTCTTTTGGATCTTCAGGTAAAATCCCATGAACCGTATAATCAATAAATGGACTTCTCCAATCCTTCTGCTAGGAATTTGACTCGGTAGTAAAACTCTGTTCAATTTACAGATTATTCTTGACACAGAATAAGTCTCGGTCCAACAAAGTAATTGTATTCTGTCTTCGAATTGGAATAGCTAAGTCTGCAGCTAAGCTAGCGAGAGCATCAGCTTCCACATTCTGAGAACGTGGTACAAATTCGATGAAGAATCCTTTGAATGAAAGAACCAACTCAACTACCACATGATGATAAGGGATGAGATCAGGATTTCTGACTTCATAAGTCCCTCTAACCTGATTAACAATCAGTTGAGAATCTCCATAAGCTTCTAAAGATTTAATATCCAATTATTTTGCTACTTGGAGACCAATCAATAGAGCATTATATTCTGCTACATTGTTAGAGCACGGTTCATTGAGAGAGTAGGCACGGTATATGACCATTTTATCAGGAGAAACCAAGACGATTCCTACCCAGAGACAATATTACCTTTAGGTCCAACTCGTGATGCTCCATCAAAATATAATTGTCAGATGTCATCCTTCAAAGTCATGTTGCAATCCACGACATCATCTGGAATGTCCTCATATAACTTCGATGTTTCATATATAGAGTGAGCAGCTAAGAAATCAGCTAATGCTTGACCCTTCACTGATTTTTAAGGTACATAAACCATGTCATAAGGAGTAAGCAACATCGCCCAGGTAGCTAACCTAGAGTTAAGAATGCTCGGTTTTCTCATCAATACCCGAATGAGATTTATTCTGGAGATGACATGAATAGTCTGTCTTGTTACATAATGTCTTGTCTTTTGGATTGCAAAAACCAAAGCCAGACATTCCTTTTCTATAGGAGTATACCTGTGTTCAGCTCCGACCAACATTCGGCTAAGATAATAAATTGCTTGTTCATGCCCCATATTACTTTTCTGTACAAGAAGAGCACCAAGTGAATGATCTAAAGCTCGAACATATAGCAAAAATGGTCTTCCTACCACTGGAGGTACCAGAACATGTGGATTTGTAAGGTATTGCTTGATGTCATTGAAGGCTTTCTGACACGCTTTATCCCAAACAAATGATACACCCTTCTTTAATAGACAGGAGAAAGGTTAACATCTTCCAAAGAGATTAGATATAAATCTCCTGATATAAGCAATGCGACCCTGAAAGCCACAGAGTTCTTTCAGATTACGAGGGGGATGCATTTCAAGAATTGCTTTAATCTTATCAGGATTAACATGGATACCCTGAGAAGTAATGATAAATCCTAAAAACTTGCCACTGGAAACCCCTAAGAAGGACTTAGTCGGGTTTATTTTCAATTGATGTTGACGCATCAATTCAAATACTGTCTTCAAGTCTTGAATGTGATCATCCTTTGATCGACTCTTAACAGCAATGTCATCTACGTAACAATCAACTGTCTTCCGTAGATGTTCTTGAAAGATGTTGCTCATAGCCCGTTGATACGTGACACCGGCATTTTTAAGACCAAACGACATAACCGTATAGCAGTAAACCCCAAGAGGTGTAAGAAAAGCAGTATGCTTCTCATCTTCTGGATGCATCTTAATCTGATTGTATCCTGAGAATCCGTCCATGAAGGACATCCGTTCAAAATTGCATGTATTGTCTATCATGACATTGGTAATCGGAAGTAGAAATTCATCCTTTGGACAAGCTGTATTAAGATCGCAAAAATCTATGCAAACTCGGACTTTTCCGTTCTTCTTCATAACAGGAACAATGTTAGCAACCCAGTCTGGTGTTGTTCTTCACGAACAAAGCAACATGTAATCAGCTTTTTGACTTCTGCCTCAATTGCATCCATCATATCTGGTCGAAAATGCCGTTGCTGTTGTTTCATAGGCTTGGCATTAGGAAGAATATTGAGTTTATGAGTATCAACTTTAGGATCTAGATCCGACATATCCTCATAACTCCATACAAAAATATAAATCTATTCTTTGATCAATTTTATCAACTCTTCATTTTCATCCTCAGAAAGGTTTTTATAGATGAATATTTGTTTAGACGTAGTTCCATCTCCAACATCAATCTGGACAATCTCATCCTATGTAGGTGGCTGTCGCTGTTCAAAATGAAGTTCCCATTGAGTGTCCATCTGTTGAGCCCAAGGATGATTCTTAAATGGTTCAGATTCACCATCAGTTTGAACCATGTTGACTGAGAATATTTGCTCAGATTCATTATAATAACCTCTTCTAACATATGGAGTGTCACGTCCCGAGTCGGCAACGTTCGTCCCCGTTGTTAATTATTGCCGATTTGATCGTCCTCGCTAAGGCGTGATGTCGTACGAGTCTGGAATTGTACTCGTACAAGGCAGAACGTTACGTTGCATTTGATATAAATACGCTAAGTTGAAACTTCATAAATCACATCAGAATTTAAGACGCAGTATAGGAAGATAGAAATGCTTTTCATTCATAGCTTGCAACAAAGTGCAAGTCGTAATTACATTGGATGTCGTTGCGGCTACATTGATTGAAAACATAAAAAGAATACATTCGACAAGTTGCCTGAACTACGCTTGCCGTCCCATACATTCGCCCCTTTATACATAAGCCGTCGACTTGAATTGGCTTTAAAATACTTCAGTATCGGAAGAGCTTCAAAATGCCTCTCCGCACTTCAGCTTCGTTTTAGGTTGGAGCGCCCGCCGCACCTGGGGAAATTGGGGGAGGGGATTAGCACACTTGGTAAATGGACGAGACGAACCAACTCGTCTAAACCGACTCTGATTGTTAGGATAGACATTCTTTAGAGTTGTCTTTCTATTAGAACTAAATGAATTAAGTTCATATTCGATAGCCGTCTTTGAGTATTAAAGCATACAACATAACATCGCAGTTTATCATATTTCTTACTACGGCCGTGCTCGTCCCTACATGAAAACAGAGATAATATTTACACCTGCATAAGACAATAGGTGAGCATGCAACTATCTTATATGCGGTCATTGGTGCTACGCACCACTAGGGACTTAATCGAAGTTGGCATGCGACGCAACCCATTCAGCCTAGGTTGCAAGCCTTACTGAAGGTCCCGTATGCCTCGTGCCGAAGCACGATAAATTATTCCCCCTAGGACGAATCGGTTCCCATGCCCCGGATACCGTTTTGAGGAAAACGAACTTGTGCACAAGCTGTCCATGACCATGCCTATGTGCAAATAGTTTCATATATGCAATCAGTTTCAGATAGCGCGGATAGTATCGAACAGCATTATTATTTCTCGTAACTCATGCACCGATTCATTTTCCCCAAAGCCATACACCGATTTAGCGTCCCGTAGGCACCAAATTGTCCGAGGCATCATAACCCATGATCGACGTTTCATATTATTTTGCAGCACATGACATAGTCTATCTTTTTACTAGAACCTTAAACTTTTCCAGTTATGTGAGAAACTTGTATTTTTTCGAGTAGATTACTCAAAATTGATACGTTTTTCTCGAGTTCTTGACTTAGTGGATTGGCATGCAATTAACTTGGCATTGTTCGATTTGAATGAATTCAAAGCAAGGTATAAGTTTGCGGGACAGAGTAGAAAAGAAGGGTCGAATCACCCACCGATTACTTTGCTTCGTGCCGGTCATCCAAAAGCTACGCAACGTCAATCCTTAGTTACGCGAGCTCCTGCAATGGCACCAACGCTTTGTTAGAATTCTTTCTTTTCCCCTTGCATCAAAATTGTAATTGCATCCATGAAAACGACGCGAAAGCACTTCATCAAGCCCAGCGGCAAAGCTCTAAGAAAATCATACAGCGGTCCGGTCCCGTCGAAGGGACTCTTATAGAGAGCTCACTCGCCGAGACGCAGCCCGCTGCATCTAGGACTTATTCCAACAGAAGTCATTCCATTAGTTGGATCGATTCTCGTAACTTCCGTCCAAATCGATTTGAATCGATGCCGCAAGGCGTTAACGTTTACCAAGCTTAGCGATCGAGTCAGATGGCCATCTAAGTTCCCGGCCGATCTGACTCGGTGCTAGCATATTATGAAGTTCCGTCGCCTATCGAAAGCGGGGCGCTACATAATATACCACTAAGAAAAAGTTTTATCCCGAAACTTAAGAACAAGGGTCTGACCTTAATTTAGACAAACAATGCGGGATACTTCTCTTTTATCTCTGCCTCCATCTCCCACGTCGACTCCTCGACTGAATGGTTCTGCCAAAGCACGCGGACCAAGGACATCGACCGATTTTGTAGCACCTTCTCCTTGCGGTCCAAAATTTGAATAGGCTCCTCCGAGTAAGACAAGTAAGTACGTAGCTCCAACTGATCGAAGCTAACCAAATGACTTGGATCGTGCACGTATTTTCGAAGTTGTGAAACATGGAAAACATCGTACACATCAGCTAAGGCAGGAGGTAGTGCGATCCGATAAGCAACTGTCGCAACTCCCTCAATGATCTCGAAGGGGCCTACAAATCTCGGGCTCAACTTGCCTTTAACGCCGAACCGCATCACACCGCATGGGCATTACTTTTAGAAACATATAGTCCCCGGCCAAGAACTCTAGCGGTCGCCGATGAAGATCTGCGTAGCTCTTTTGTCGACTTTGTGCGATGCGGATTCTATCTCGAATCAAGCGGACCTTTTCGACGGCCTGCTCCACCAGTTCCGGTCCAAGCACTTGTCGCTCACCGACTTTATCCCAGCATATCGGCGAACGGCACTTCCTCCCGTAGAGCGCTTCGTATGGAGCCATCTGAATGCTCGACTGATAACTATTGTTATAAGCAAACTCCGCAAGCGAGAAATGCGTATCCCAACTAGTCTTTAGGTCGATCGCACACAGACGCAACATATCTTCTAAGATCTGATTGACCCTCTCTGTCTGACCGTCTGCTTGGGGATGGTACGCCGAACTAAAGTCCACTTTGGTCTCCATCGCCGCTTGGAGGCTCGTCTAGAAATGCGATAGGAATCGCCCGTCTATGTCCGAAATTATAGAGGCCAGTACCCCGTGCAGTCGAACAATCTCATCGACGTAGATTTGTGCTAACCGATCGACGCTCTATCCTACTTTAATTACGATGAAGTGAGCCGACTTGGTTAATCTATCAACAATGACCCAAATCGCGTCATTCCCCCGCGGCGTCTTCGGAAATCCTACAATAAAATCCATCGAGATATTGTCCCACTTCCACTCGGGAATGGCGATATTCTGCAGCTCGCCGCCTGGCCGTTGGTGTTCCGCCTTCACCTGCTGAAATGCCATGCATTGTGATACGAACGTAGCCACGTCTTTCTTCATGCCGTGCCACCAAAAGTTTGTGCGCAAGTCCTTGTACATCTTGGTACTTCCAGGATGTAACGAGTACTTCGCATAGTCCTCCTCCGTCAGAATTTCTTTTCTGAGTTCGACAGTTTCAGGAATGCAGAGCGTTCCCTTTAGTCGCATCATCCCGTCTCCGTCTTTCTCAAAGTCAGTCGCCCTTCCAGTTGAAATCAGCTCGCACATTTTCTTCAGGAATGAGTCATCCCCCTGTGCGGTCTTTATCTTGCCAAGCAGGTTCGATCCTAACTTTAGTTGAGCTAGGTGCAAGTGTCGATACTCAATTTCGAGTTCGATACCCATCGCTTCAAGGTCTCGCTTTATCTCCTTGTTTATGGCCAGTATTCTTATAAACATTCTGCTGAGTGTGTCGGCCACCATGTTTCCCTTGCCCGATATATACTCGATCGTTAGCTCGTAATCTTTTATGAGTTCGAGCCAACGTCGCTGTCGTAGGTTGAGCTCCCGTTGTGTAAATAAGTACTTCAGGCTTTTGTGATCTGTGTAGATTCCGCATGCCACGCCATAGAGGTAGTGCCGCCATAACTTCAATGCAAAGACGATCGCCGCCAATTCTAGGTCGTGCGTCGGGTAGTTTTTCTCGTGCTGCTTCAACTGCCGTGAAGCATAGGAGATGACTTTGTCTCTCTGCATGAGTATGCACCCGAGGCCAGTTTTTGATGCGTCGCTGAATATCTGAATGCCTTCTAGACCGTCTGGAAGTACAAGGATTGGAGCTAAGACGAGCCGTTGCTTCAACTCTTAGAAGCTGGATTCACAGTCGTCGCTCCATTCAAATACTACTCCCTTCTGGGTGAGGCGAGTCAGAGGCGACGCTAGTTTTGAGAAGCTTCGCACGAACCTACGATAGTAGCCCGCTAAGCCCAGGAAACTTCGAATGTCGCTCTCCGAGGCAGGTTGTTTCCAATCCACCACCGTATTAATCTTCTTTGGGTCCACCGCGACACCTTAGGCAGAGATTACGTGCCTGAGGAATGTCACGCTACTCATCCAGAACACGCACTTACTCTGCTTGGCGTACAATTTGTTTTCACGTAGAAACTGCAATAACGTCTTCAAATGTTCCGCATGTTCTTCACGATTCTTTGAGTAGACAAGGATATCGTCGATGAATGCGACTACAAATTTGTCTATTTGAGGTCGGTAGACTCGGTTCATCAGATCCATTAACGCTGCTGGGGCATTCGTCAAACCGAACGACATGACGAGGAATTCGTAATGACCATATCGAGTACGGAAGGCAGACTTCGATATGTCGTCGGACTTGATCTTCAATTGATGATAGCCTGAACGAAGATCAATTTTTGAAAATATTGCCGCACCTTGCAGTTGGTCAAACAAGTCGTCGATTCGCGGCAAAGGATACTTGTTTCGTACGGTCGCCTTGTTGAGTTCCCGATAGTCGATGCATAGCCGCAACGACCCATCCTTCTTCTTCATGAATAGTACGGAAGCTCCCCACGGAGAGACACTAGGGCGAATAAATTTGCGGTCTAGCAACTTTTGTAATTGTACCTTCAGCTCCTTCAGTTCTGCTGGAGCCATTCGGTAAGGCGCCTTTGATATCGGCCGTGTATCCGGAAAGGTGTCGATGCTGAATTCAGTTTTTCGATCCGACAGCATCCCGGGCATCTCGTCAGGAAAAGCGTCAGGAAAATCTGCCACAATATCAGTCTGCATTGTGTTTGTATTACCCGTCCGCATGTTTCGAACTGATGCCAAGTATCCCGTACAGCAGGAACGCAGCATACGCCTTGCCGAGATTGCCGACACCATCATTGCCGTCTTCGAGGCCGTACCGTACGAATATGAGAACTCTGTCTCGCCAGGAAGGCGAAACACCACTCTCTTCTCCGCGCACTCGATCGTTGCGCGACAAGCGCCCAACCAATCCATGCCCAGGATTATGTCGTAATCTTTGATGTCTAGCACGACGGCATCCAAGGATAGATATCTTCCCCCGACGCAAATGTGGCCATCCCTACAAATAAAGTTCGCAGGCATATCGACTCCCGACGGAGTGCTAACGCTAATATTTATATCTAGTGATTGCATGGCTATTTTATTTTCTTTCACAAAATCAGCAGATATAAAGCTATGCATCGCACCCGAATCGAATAGGACTCGAGCAGGTATATCTTTATAGAGTAATATACCTGTTATAACCGTATCGGACGCGTACGCCTCGTTCCGAGTTAAGGCATAAACTCGGCCTTGTGCTCCGTGGCATTGATTCTGCGGGGTCACAGGCGCCGTATTTGCGCCTTGTAGTGTAGGCGCTTTATATGTATTCGGAGTGTTCCTTGGTGGGTTGTGTTGATTCGGCTTCCCCGCCTGACAATATTGACTGAAATGGCCTAGCTCGCCACACTTGAAGCATGTTCTCAGTCTACAATCGGGTGCTCGGTGCCCACGCTTGCCGCATCTGTTGCAATTTACTGCGGCAAAGTGACCACGATTCTCAGACGTATTTGGGCACTTTTGTACTCCCGATCCTCCAGCATCATTAGGACGCTTGTTGAAGTTGTTGCGAACGACAGGCACGGCCCTTTGTGACATACGGCCAAAGATTCGTTCACTATCAAGTGCGGCTTCGTAGGATTCACGATAAGTTTGGCATCGTTGGTTCATGACGTCCCTACGCAGTTCTTCATTGAGGCCTTGCTAAAAACGCTTGCACCAATCTTCTTTGTTGGACTGGAAGGCGCTGGCAAATTTTGCAAGTTTTGAGAAGCTTGCATCATAATCTTCAACACTCATATTCTCCTGCCTCAACATCATGAACTTATTTGCCTTCTGTCGACGGATGGCGCAAGGAACGTACTGCTCAAGGAAGGCTGTCTTGAACATTTCCCAAGAAATCTTTTTGTTGGAATCGGTTTCACAGATCTCTTATTTCTTCGCCGCCCACCAGTCATGTGCTCTAAGTTGTAACTGCAGTGCCACACAGGCCACCCTCTAGGACCCTTCGATGCAGAGGAGATCGAACAAGTCCTCCATCTCTGCGAGCCATCCTACTATCACGTCGGGCTCTGCTCGGCCGTTGAACTTTGGCGGGTTCATTTTGCGAAACTCCTTCACTTTGAACATGGAAGAAGAGTTCATCATTTACTGGGAGCCTTCTTCCTCCTCGTCTTCTTCTTGATCACCTTGCTTTTCTTTGGTCTCTTCGTCCGTCGTCTTGGTTTTGCCTGCCATTCTGCTCACTATCTGAGTTAGGGCATTCATCTATTTTTGTTGCGCCTCAAATTGAGCTTTGAATTGTGTCTGAAGCTGCTGCTGCTGCAGTTCCATCAACTGTAGCATCTTCTGCATAGTCATCTCGCTAGGTTTAGTACTTTTTGTGCTCGACATACTATCTACAGTTTGGGTTGTTGGGCCGGCAATTTTTTTATCTCGCTTAGTCATTCCTACAAACAGTGTAAACTCGTTAGTATTTTTCAAAAATATCTACGGGCTTACCTGTATGGAACTTGTATTTTACGAAGCATGCCGACAAGCATTCAATCAAGCCATCGCAACGGACATTCCAACAATAAAACATCTTTAAAAAATTCGAGGATACATAACTGTGCTCTGATACCAATTTGTCACGCCCCGAGTCGGCAGCGTTCGTTCCCGTTGTTAATTATTGCCGATTTGATCGTCCTCGCTAAGGCGTGATGCCGTACGAGTCTGGAATTGCACTCGTACAAGGCAGAACGTTACGTTGCATTTGATATAAATATACCAAGTTGAAACTTCACAAATCACATCAGAATTTAAGACGCAGTATAGGAAGATAGAAATGCTTTTCATTCATAGCTTGCAACGAAGTGCAAGTCATAATTACATTGGATGCCGTTGCGGCTACATTGATTGAAAACATAAAGAAAATACATTCGAAAAGTTGCCTGAACTACGCTAGCCGTCCCATACATTCATCCCTTTATACATAAGCCGTCGACTTGAATTGGCTTCAAAATACTTCAGTATAGGAAGAGCTTCAAAACGCCTCTCCGCACTTCAGCTTCGTTTTAGGTTGGAGCACCCCCCGCACCTGGGGAAATTGGAGGAGGGGATTAGCACACTTGCTAAGTGGACGAGACGAACCAACTCGTCTAAACCGACTCTGATTGTTAGGATAGACATGCTTTAGAGTTGTCTTTCTATTAGAACTAAATGAATTCAGTTCATATTCGATAGCCGTCTTTGAGTATTAAAGCATACAACATAACATCGCAGTTTATCATATTTCTTACCACGGCCGTACTCGTCCCTGCATGAAAACAGAGATAATATTTACACCTGCATAAGACAATAGGTGAGCATACAACTATCTTATATGCGGTCATTGGTGCTACGCACCACTAGGGACTTAACCGAAGTGGGCATGCGACGCAACCCATTTAGCCTAGGTTGCAAGCCTTACTGAAGGTCCCGCATGCCTCGCGCCGAAGCTCGATAAATTATTTCCCCTAGGACGAATCGGTTCCGATGCCCCGGATACCGTTTCGAGGAAAATGAACTTGTGTACAAGCTGTCCATGACCATGCCTATGTGCGAACAGTTTCATATATGCAAACAGTTTTGGATAGCACGGATAGTTCGAACAGCATTATCATTTCTCGCAACTCATGCAATAATTTATTTTCTCCAAAGTTGTACACCGATTTAGCACCCCGTGGGCACCAAATTGTCCGAGGCATCATAACCCATGATCGACATTTCGTATTATTTTCCAGCACATGACATAGTCTATCTTTTTACTAGAACCTTAAACTTTTCCAGTTATGTGAGAAACTTGTATTTTTCCGAATAGATTACTCAAAATTGATACGTTTTTCCCGAGTTCTTAACTTAGTGGATTGGCATGCAATTAACTTGGCATCGTTTGATTTGAATGAATTCGAAGCAAGGAATAAGTTTGCGGGACAGAGTAGAAAAGAAGGGTCGAATCACCCACCGATTACTTTGCTTCGTGCCGGTCATCCAAGCGCTACGCAACGTCAATCCCTAGTTACGCGAGCTCCTGCAATGGCACCAATGCTTTGTTAGAATTCCTTCTTTTCCCCTTGCATCAAAATTGTAATTGCATCCATGAAAACGACGCGAAAGTACTTCATCAAGCCCAGCGACAAAGCTCCAAGAAAACCATATAGCGGTCCGGTCCCGTCGAAGGGACTCTTAAAGAGAGCTCACTCGCCGAGACGCAGCCTGCTGCATCTAGGATTTATTCCAACAGAAGTCGTTCAATTAGTTGGATCGATTCTCGTAACTTCCGTCCAAATAGATTTGAATCGATGCCGCAAGGCGTTAACGTTTACCAAGCTTAGCGATCGAGTCAGATGGCTATCTAAGTTCCTGGCTGATCTGACTCAGCGCTAGCATATTATGAAGTTCCGTCGCCTATCGAAAACGGGGCACTACATGGAGAGTGAGACGTATCAGATTCACTGAATTGGATTTCTTCCGAATCTGATGATTGTGAATAGTTAGAAGAGAATTCTACTTGTATACCATCATTAAACATGTGGGACGGATCATATCCCAACCCATGACGAGTTTTCTGGTAAAACGGATCACCACATAATGGTAATCATCTACCCTTGCCTTGATTGAGGCCTTGCATAGTCTTCAAATCATATCCCATATTCTGGATAATCTTGGGAGATTGTTGACTATATTTGTCAATTCAGATTCTTCCTTTATTTTTATCTCTCAGATCATCTGTCTGAACAACAGGGATATTTTTAGCCAGGCCAAACATAATTTTGGTGCTTATTTTTCTTATCAGACGGAATCACGAAATAAGATTCTTCGTGACATCCATAAGTTACACAAGCTTGCGATGCGGTGACTACAGGAAGAAGATAGGTAGAAGATGTTAGGAACATTTGAGCATACGGTCCAACATCGACATGAGGAGGAAAGGAATTTCCCTTATGGTCAATGTATAAGGTTTTCTCTGTGTCTATGTTGTCTTTATACTGATGACTTTGATCATCAGAAGATAAAGTCATTCATTCAACAAATTTGACAACCATATAGACAAAAAAGAAATCCTTATTGATATTAGAAAGTACAGAATGATCAATATTTACATCATTTACAATTTGACTGCCACGCTTCGGATTAATCACTAATGGACCATCATCCGTCTTCTGCGTAGACTAGCCAAGATTGACGATCAATGGTGGTTCTGGATCATTCGTATAAGAAGTACGCCCTTTGATCCTGATCATAAGAGGTTGAACTTGGCTCTTAGCATGAACATTCATTGATTCCTCAGATAAAGCTTGAGTTCTTCCTCTGACCTTGATCATCAGAGGTTGATTGTTGACAGGTTGGGGTTGGATTCGCCCTTTGACTTTGATCTTCAAAGGTTGCTCTTCTGGCGGATCTTTATTAATAGACTGATATTCGGCAGATGATCGATCTTCAGCTATGTCTGATAGCTCTTTCACATGCTCTCGTTTGTAGAGCATTGAATCAGAAAAATAGGCTTCGACACCCTTGAAAGGATTGATATCGGCAAACTCAATCTTCACAACCCCTTGGGAATCCAGGTACTTGAAACATTGGAAGAGAGTTGAAGACACGATGTTATACTCATGTATCCACGGTCTTCCAAGGATGTTATAGGATTCGTCTGAATTAATAACATAGAATGTTGCCATAGTTTGAAGATCACCAATCTGAACCTTCAAACGAATCTTCCCCAGTGGTTTACTCTTTCCAGAGTTGAAACCGACTATTGTGGCACTAGTGTAAGTCAAGTCACTAGTAGGAATCCTTAACGGTCTTAGCATACTTTGAAGAATTATGCTAATGGAAGACCCAGGATCAATGTAAATCCTGTCAACTTCAGTGGATTCAATATACCCTGTGTAGCATAAAGGTCTGTCATGTTTTTTATGTTTCAATAGCATATCTTCTTGTGTGAAGGTAATATTAGGAATTACCTCCATCACACTATGGCATTGTAGGCATAACACTTGTATATTATCATGAGTCTTGAGTTGAGCTAAGCAGGAGTCAGCTTGCAACAAAGCTTCACTCAAGGTTTTGCGACTTTCTTTTGAAAGGCGAAGCAACTCGAAGATAGATAGTCTAGCCGGAGTATTAGCTAACTGGGCTAGAATATCAAATTTATAGGGTTTCATCACCATCCCCTGACTGGAAGCAGACTTCAACGGGACGTCAAAGCGTACTGTTTTCTGTTTCCCCTTTTCAACCACAAATGGTTTAGTAGGAACATGAGATGGTTGAGTTGGTGGTGCTTCAATATCCTCTGCTTCTTTGGAGGATCCCTCATAATCTTTGTGGTACTCTTTCCCAGATCTTGTACCAGCAAAGGTTTCTTCTTCAGAATCAGAAGAAGGAAGTACCATATTACAGGATTTAGTCTTCCTTCCCTTAACCTTCTTTTTGCAAGGATTGTTACGAGGAACCTCAGTACCTAATCTAACAGTGGATTTTTGACTTTGAATTTGTAAAAGAAGTCGTATTCCTTTATCATAATTCAAACATTCTGTTTTTTGAAAGTCATAACCCATCTTCTTTATGAGAAGGACAGATTGCTGACTGTACAAGTGAGTGGGCAGCAGACTTTGAACAGGAGGTTCAATAGAGGAAGAAGAAGAGATCTCTGTAACCACAGGAGAATGAGAAGTAGAAGTCTCTGTAGTTACGGAAGGAGAAGGATTCGGGATACGAGAAAAATCCCTATAGGAGCTTTTTCATAAGCAGCGAAGACTTTTGTACCCTGTATAAGGGAACACTATTCATGGCTAGCCACTGCTGATGAGTAAGCTTGAGCTTAGTAGGAGGAGGCAAACTTGGAGGACATATGTTCAATCCTCTCAGTCTATCTTCTAAAGGAATGCCATCCCATAGATGATCCAAATCATCAGGATCTGGAATAACATGAGAAATTATGTTACAGGTTTTGACTTTCTTATCTTTCTTAGATTTTGAAGTTTTACCTTCAACTTCCATTTCAGGTACTAAGTCAGGATGTACCCACATAATTTCACCAAACAATCGTTCATTTTCCTCCCTGGCAGGCGGGATATTCACAATCTTCATCGTCGCCTTCGGAATTGGGACAATCCCATCTGGTACTTGTTGAGAAGGAAAATCTCTAAATTAAAGAGAAACCATATTGGTTGTGACCGTAAGCTCATCGTTAGTTAAAGCGATGGCATTAGCATTAATCAGCTCTTGGATTTTCTTCTTTTGGACATAACAAGCCCTGGTGGGATGATTTATGTATCTGTGATAGATACAATATTTGGGATTGTCAGTCAGATTCACCTCATTAGGCCCAATGTGTTAGGTTCCTTGTGTCTTAGATCTTGGTGTCTTAGTCCACTGTGCCTCAGTTAACTTTTTCTTGATTATTTATTATTTCTCTGTATATGTTGTAATGCTACATTTTGGCAGACTTCTGATTATTCGACGTCGTTTGCCACTCTTCACCAGACATTGGAATATCCCTGGGATATCACTCTCGTCAAAAGAATATTCTTCTTTTGGCTTAGAAGACTCCTGATTATTCGGCATCGTTTTGTTTTTGGAAAGATTAACGATAAGGGTATCCTTTCCTTTCGTATTACGATTGCCAGAATTATTACCAGGAATACTTTTCTTTCCTTTATCCTCTGAGGCAAAAATCATCCCATGTTCATGAACCAACCTACCATTGGTCTCGGCAGAAACTGTTGCTATAATAAACGAAGCCCAATCTGTGAATTGGGAACCCGTGAAGACAGTAATGGATGGTCGCAGATTCATCTTGCATGTATCAATTAACGCTGAATCTGGCATACCATGAGGCATCTTTAGAGTCGTCTGTCGGAAACATTCAATGAACGTCCGAGTATCTTCTTTCTCTTTTTGTTTGATTTATATTAAAGAAGTACATGTTCATGTCCATACCTCCTTTATAGAAGCAGAAGTGAAACATTGCCTTAAATTCGTCAAAAGATGAAATGCAATTGTCGGGTAAACTATGATACCAGTCGTAAGCTGAACCCGTCAAACACCCAATGAACACCAGAGTGAGAAGAGCATCATTTTTCTGTAGATGTACAGTCATAATATCAAAGTAATTGATATACTGACTAGGAGAAGCCTTTCCATCAAACAATACCATTGATTGTGGCTTGAATTTCGGTGGAAAGGGTACATTATTCCAATGAGGAGGATAAGGTTGCTTAATCCCTAACCTCTGGAGATGATCCTTGTGCTTCAAAACTTCAAACTGTGCTTTGAGCTCACGCACTGCTTTAATTGCTTTACTGGTTTGAGGAAGCACATTTGATTGAATGGTTGTTGGATGTACAGTAACCCCCACCGGAGATGGTACATCTTCTGGATTAATGGGATCTGGAGATGCAGAATTTTGATTAACAGCAGGCTCTTGAAAATTCAAAGGTATATCAGCCCCTTGACTATCTTGAGTTTGTACAGCTATTTGCACTGTTGTTACTATTGCTGGTTGAGCAGTTTGCTGAGCTGTTATAATCTGGTGCATGCTTTGCATCATGGTAAGCATGTCATTCAGTGATTGCTCAACGACAGTGAGACGTTGTTCTATATTAGCAGATGACGTCTCTGGTTCATCTCCAATAGCGTAGGATTCAACCTCTCTTGAAGATATAAAGGGATTAGTATAGAGGTATGAATCGACACTATCAGTTTCGGACTCAAAAGATTGAGTACCCCCAGCTTCTGAATCAGAAGTCTGTAATTGTCTTTGTCTTCTTGATCGAGTATTCTGATATACTTTTTCAAAGGAATCAAGAAGTCTATTGAATTATTGTTGACCTGGAGTTTGGGACGTGTTCCGTCTAGAACGTCGTCCTCTGTTGTTATGAGATGCCATGATGACTGACGCATATGACAACTCATGTTCTTGGTCATTAGCTTGTTGTTGAGGCGCATTAAAACTTAACAGGTCAAAAACTGATCGTTTAGAAGCTGAACAACAATATTTAATTACAATCTGGTGACACTCACAATGATGATTTCTTTGGAGGAGTGTCACGGAAGATTGTCTATTTTTATGCTTTTGTATTAGCAATTCACGCAAATCAGAAGGAGTAGAGGGAGTAGTCTTCTTTATTACATTTGGGGTAGAAAAACATTTAGTCCCTTGTGTATAAAGAAGATTACTGGCTGCATTCGCAGAACCAAACTGTACATTTTTACTCGCTTTGAGTTGCGTGCGTAAATCCTGAGATTTTTGAGCACGACGGACTCCAACTTCATCATGTGTAATTTATAGGTTTGGTACCTTGCGTACAGCAGTATAAGAAGGTTGTTGGTTAAAAACAGAAGTTTTAACAACTTTGTTTTTATGCTTCATGCGTGCAAGTACATTCACTTTAGATACAGAAGCATTATTGTGAATTTTATCTACACTGTCACAGACAGGAGATTTTCTTTTACGTATAGAACGTAAAATATGAGTATCTACCACGTCATAGACGAGAGATTTTCCTTTACGCATAGAACGTGTGTCAACCACGTTACAGACGGAAGACTTATTGTTACGCTCAGAACGTAAGGCATTGGAGTCTGCCACGTCACAGACGGAAGACATGCTTTTATGCTCAAGACATAAAACCATGATTTTTACGCCCAGGGCGTAAAACCATGATTTTTACTCCCAGGGCGTAAAACCTGATTTTTATGCCTAGAGCGAAACCCTAGAGAGTCTGCCACGTTACAAACAAGAGACTTGTTTTTACGTGCATGGCGTATCACCAAAGTAGAGACTGCCTCATCGCAGATGGGAGCCTCTACAACAGGAGTAGGAAGGATTCCATTGCCTGCAGAGACAGTAGGTAGATCCGAAAATGCCTTGGATTTGGGAACCCAAACTTTTTGCACCTTCCACGATTTCTGAACATTGGAGCAGCGAGTGCTATCCCCAATCTGGAGCATTTCTTCGTAGGCAGTCTGGTCGAAGTGCACAACCATAGTCTTCTTTGTCGATCCGATCGACACATCATCGTATTGAGCAATTGCCTCCTCGTCAGAGGAGAAGATCGTCCCCAGCAGAGTCGCCATTTTGTTTCACTTAACAAAATGCCTAGAAATCGGCCTTTGAAAATAAAACTTGAAAGAGTACAAAAAAAGTACAAATGTTCTGGGAAGTATTACTGTAGAAGTCTGATCTGAAGTCGATCACTTTGTTCCTTGGACTATACGATGATGATGAAGAAAACTGCTAGAAGATGAACAGCCGGAAGAACTAAGTCACCAGAAAGGTATCGACGCACTTGGGCACTGATGGCGAGGTCGAATGCTTTCCTGCTTTGTTTCACTCTGTTCTGGAAGAAAGGTTGAAGAAGAATGCTCTCGGAAATCAAAGTCTCTGGGCTCTGATCTCTATGTATTCTCCCCTCTGTCTGTCCCTCTTATAAAAAATAATTCTATTTATAGACTTGGCTTTTTGTGCGTAAAACTCAGCAAAGTCCTGTCTTTATGCTAGTAACTGCCACCTATGACTGAAGTGATCCTCTACACACGTTGCACGTGTCCCATTATTTCAATAAGAATAGGATGCACGTACACACATTCTTCGAGATATGTAGCATGAAAGCCACGTAGGCAGACCACGTTCCATAGTAATCAGGAAGGATAGGGCGTAAAAACAACCCAAATATACTCTGAGCATAAAGTAGTAGACTAGGCGTTAAATAGCCCTAAAATGGACTTCTCGCGTAAAGTGGTTGATAAAACAACCTTGAGCGTAAAAAGTAGCCCAAATAAACTTTATGCATACGTTAACTTTGAGCGTAAAAAGCTCATATAGTATTCATGCATAAAAGAAGCCATCTTGTGAGCGTAAAAATAGCTCAATCTACATAATAAACGATAATATTGATTTCTGTGTAAAACAAATCCCTTCGAATTCTGTGTTGTACGCTGTCAGTAGATCTTTATGTCAGACCCATTATCACTTTACATTAAATGCATGATTTGACAACCTGTCCCTGGCGTAAAGTAGTTGGCCTGTCCCTGGCGTAAAGTAGTTGATCTGTCCCTGGCGTAAAGTAGCTGACTTATCCCTGGCGTAAAGTAGCTGATCTGAGTGTAAAGCTCTATCTCTTTGACTCAGTCTATGAAGCACTTTTTACGCTGCTATAGTGGAGAAGTTTCTAATTTGCCTCTAGAAAATGAAAACTCTGGTTCGTCGGGAATACCAAAAATAATTCTGCCAATATGGCAGTCTATTCTTGTGTATTGATCCTTCAACCAATCCATTCCTAAGACCACGCCATAATCGGCCATCTGAAACTCTATCGACCTAGCGGGAAACTCTCTACCGCTAACTATAATTCGACACGAGGAATAGACTCTATCTACCCCCACAAGACCGTTACCAGTAAGTATATTGAGCCTTACTGATAATGACTCGGGCTCCAGTCCTATCCGTGTTATGAATCGTGCATACATAAATGAATGCGATGCACCTGAATCAAATAATACTGATGTTGGAAAAGGGTTAACGAGAATGGTACCTGCCACCACCTCACATGATGTCAATTCTTCTGCTATGGTCACAGCCATAGCCTGACCTTGTCCTCTTGGTGCTGGTCCCCTCTGGTAGTAACCCCTCTGCCGATTTTGATTCTGAGCCTACGCCAATTTGATTCTGACCTTGTCCTCTTGGTGCTGGTCCCCTCTGCTAGTAACACCTCTGCTAGTACGTCCAGCCTACGCCACAATATCGGCGGTAGAACGTTGTCCTAGGTTACTATCTAATCAACAACTCATGCAATTATATAATGTACTTGTCAATCTCAACTCCGAACGGAGGACAAGTATAGATATAATAAAATCTCAATCATAGTCTAAGCACGATATGATAACACAGAAGTTTATAACTAAGACTCAACAACAAACCAACTACAAAATAATGATAATCTCAAAACAAACAATATCTCAACTAATTACAATTCAAGTTCTAAAACATGAAAACTAAACCAAGTCAACTAGTTAGTCTCTCGATCATTCCTGAGTGTCGGGGCCAAAGGTAGCTAAGCCATCTCCTGGTCCAAAGTAAGTAGGGCAAGTGTCCTCGGGGCAAGCATCTATAATATTTTTAACAGGTCCAGTCATGACAGGAACGAATACAACTTATCAAAAAATCCCCAGTAAATGACAGAGAACTATAAACAGTTATAGACAGTTATATTGATGAACATGACAGTTTTATACAGCTAATGATATAAAGAAATAATTAAGGTACAAGGAAGGTAAAGTAACTAAACAAGAAGAGAAATATGGCAATGAAGACTGTTAAATATAATCTAGCTGAACTAGAGTAACATAATATAAGTCTAGATAGTATAATAAGAGTTAAGTGTAATCCCAATGTGAGTCCAGATAATGTAATCTAATACCAGGTGATTCCAGCACAAGATGAGTCTGGTATAAGGTGAGTCCAGTCAGAGATCAAAGATTCCAAGGTGAGTCCAGACTATACTCTAACAGTGTGTTTTAAAATATCGGGATCGACATGTGAATGGATATAGGTAATACGACACACCGCACACTCGGTTAAGTGTGGGATGGCTATCATTCCAGTATAATTCCAAGGGAGTGGTTCCAGTATTTGGGTATGTTCACATGTCTACTCCAATATTTTTCTGCCCAATAAGTACAAGTGAATCCATAATCCGACACAAAAATGAGTACAAGTCCAGACAGAACACGAATGATACCAGTAAGTGATTCCAGGATGATTCCAAAATGAAATGGATACAACAATATCAAATCGTGTTTGTAATAAAAAATCAAATAAAACTAACTACAACTGAAGTACAGTAATCGACAAGTAATTGAAAGAACCTTCAGAGAATGTACTCGCCTTATACTCTGAAAAGAGTAGTATAATATCAGATGTCTGCACCGGAGGCACAATGTCCTAAATAGAGCAGTATAGGTTATAATGTGTGCAATATAGGGTAAATGAATAATACAATGCAAACTACATGATTTCTAGGCCAATCTAGGTCAATGTCAACTATTAGTTAACCATGGTCACACTCTGGTCAAACTTGGTCAATCCTAGTCCATCAAGTCTCACTAGGCCTAACCCAAGCCTATACTAGCAATCTAACACAAGTACAAGCCAAACTAGGCTATACAAACCAACCACACACATTCATTGGTGTACACATGCCATACACATAGGCTTTAAGCCATATAGTCTATAGGCCATAAGGGCAATATCACATATTCCCACACATTATATATATGCATTAATTTAATATAATTTATCATACACATATATATGTATACAAACCATATTATTGTATCTAGCATATAGAAATATATATCCATATAGTGAGATAGAGAGGGGATACATGGCATGTGTGTATGTGTGATACAACTAACATTTGTGTGTGATTTTTATATAGAAAATAGTGTGTGAGCATTTACATGACAGTGATGTGTATTGTGTAACATGATGTGGTGTGTCAATAGGTGTATGTGTTATAGGGATGAACTCAGTTTTGTGTGAGTGTCAAAATGACAGTTTTGTGTGTGTGTGTGTGACATATGCCATAGGCTAGTGTAAAGATTAGTGTGTGTGTAGTGTCTTATAAATAAGTGTCAAGTAGTGTGTGTGAATATACATGACAGTAAGTAGGTTGGCTAACAGTGAAGGGTGTGTAGTGTCTATAGAGTAACAGGAATAGTGTGTAAGCATATTGGCTAGGGTGTGTCATGTGATAGTTTAGCTAACAGGGAATAGGAAACTTGTGTATAACAAGAAAATGAAATCAATGTTTGTAATAGTAAGAGGGGGATCATGTAATGTGTGAGTGTGTACGAAAAAACTGAAATCAGTGTGATTGAATGAGTACATAGCTAGCTAATAGGGTGTCAAGGTGAATAGGTGTGTGTGTGTACAATCAAATCAATGTAATGTGTAATCTTAAGAAAACGGATACCAGTGTAATAACATAGGAATTCAATGACAGTTTCCATATAGCAATACAACATTCAAAATCCATTTCGAAATCCCAAAACCTAACACCATTCATAACCAATATTGTAGTAATCTAATACACATGTATTTGAGTTAATACGGCAAATTTAATCATGGAAAACTGGTTTGGAAACACATTTTAACTTAGAAATTGAAAACAGGAACTGTGTATCAGTCAATAAGGGGGAAATTGAAATTTGAACTTAAAAACATGTTAATACAGCAATTTATTGGTTGGTAACCCATCCCACACACGTGCACGTGTCTCACAAGTCATCTCGTGTCCTGGGGAAGCAAGACATGACGTGTCTTAGCTCACGAACAACACTAATACGCTGTGCACAGACCGCGTCGTGTACGCGTGGACGTGTGTCCAGCGCAAGACACATGTACCGTAGGGACACGCGGCCGTACAGACGTGTACGCCAGGGGTAGGGCTACCTCTCTAACACCCTGCACCATGTCCTAAACACGTGTCGTGGCGTGTCCAACCGCGTGTTAGTGGAAAAATTATGCAGTTCAGCCCTCTCCTACGGCCAGTACGGGGAGGAGAACTCCTTGCACACTCAACCATTCGAGCCCAGCTTTTTGGAGGTCAATGTCAGTCAGTGCCCTGACATCCTCCCAAAAATTTACGTATCTTCGTGTCCTATGTAGTGAGAAATTGACCCCGAGTGGCAGGATACTGTGCATAGTTCAGCCACAGCGTGTTCGTGTCCTCGTGTGGACACGACACTACTCCAAAATTAGAAAATAAGAACATAAATCAACAAGCAAACCCTAGATCTAGGAATTCATTCAAAAACATTTGTAAAAACAGTGAAAAAGAATGGTTGTGGCATTTCGATAAACACCTAGCCTATGGGTTTGATACCTGTCGGATACGGACACGAAACCTAATACAAATGACACCAAATTACCACTACAGCTAGGGGACACCTAGATCTAGGCTACCATGCAATAAACTCAGAAACTAAATAGAATTACAGGAGTTTACCTATGGATTGGAAGGATTAAGAAAAAGCTCCAAATCAAACGGTTCCCGTTGCTAGCCAAATCCTCCTAATTGCTCTAAAACTGAGGTTGCTCCTCAAAATCAGCAAGTAGAGGTTGGTTAGAATCATATACAAAAGTTTTGGATCAAAAATGATTAAAAATAACTTTATTAGAATTTACGAAAGTTGAGATTTACCTTTCCTTCTAAAACTTGGATGAGCACAAAAAAGACAAGAACTATTTACAAAAACAAAAGTATAAACTTTATTGATACAAACTTTGTAAAGATTACAAGAATTCTAGGAAAGTACAACTGTAGGAATCCAATCTAGAAGACGATTGCTTTATCCCTTGGACGATGTGAACTTTGAAGACGGTAGCCTCTGAAGTTGACTTGAAGGCAAAAGCCTCGGAGAATTGAAGGAAAAAGCCTCGGAAGAATGCAGCAGCACTTGGGCAAGAACTCCTGAACTTTCTGAACTTTTATATCTGATCTCTCTATCTGATCTCTGATTTTTGATCTGTGATCTCTGATCCCCTTGAATGGAGACTTGAAACTCTATTTATAGTGTTCTGTAAATAACTAACTTTTAGTTATTCTAGACTGTACTTGATGGATTGCGCATGAATTAGATTGCGCAACAGTATACTGCACAGGCAGTTGTCTGATCATGGGCCAACTGTCTTGGACACATGGCATTATTTGATTGAAATACGTATGATCGTGCATAGACGGTTGCCACGTAATGAGCAATTGATGGCATGAATGCCACGTATATGTTGTCAGTTGTGTTGATAAAGCGTGCAACCTGAATTGCGCTGGCTTTGGATTGCGCAGGTATGGACCGTGCAGGCATAGATTGCGCCAATATGGATTGCGCATCAGATAGGCTAGCCGATTGCGCTGCCAGGTGTCCTCGAGCATCGTGCTGCATGATTAAACAAATAGTCGCCTCGTTCTCCGTGCTGTCAGCTGTCAGAAGATTTGATTGTGTTAGGTAATGATGATTATTTGTCACGTCAGCCTGCGCACTTGAGAGTGTGCGCAGTCTAGCATGCGTAATCCGTATAATGCACAATCTGATGTCTGCACAGTTCATTTGAAAGATGGATTTCTTGATCTTCATGACTTTGTTAATGTGTGCAACTTGATTATTTAGGACCTACAAGACCTCCTTCAAAGTTTTCGAAAGTTAAACTTATTCAAAATTTTGAAATACGTTGAATTTTGAAATTTTAATCAAGTTGCGCATGTTCTGAGCTGTCTGTGCAATCGACTTTTTCGGCGCAATCTGAGGCAGGCGTTACTCTTTGAAAAACTATAAATAGCTCTCTTCGATATTCATTTCATTCTTTACTTTGCTTTTGTGATCTTTTAAGAGAGAAGTCTTGAGCTATTCCTTCCTTTCTTCTCCATCGAATCTACATGGCTCCCAAGCGATCCTCCGCCGCTACCAAGGGCAAGGCCCCTGTCGAGTCTTCGGCTAGGGCTGCGCGACGTCCTTCTCGCCACGAGATTGCGCATCCCACGTTGCAAGGTAGAAGACCCAATCAAAAACTCTCTTTAGGGTTTTTTTTTTATTTCATTATTCTTCAGAATCCATCTCTTTTTAGAGATGTGATCATAATACGCCACCCCTTTTTAGGGTTTTGGTTACACGAAACCATTTATTCTTCATTTTTATGAAGAATAACTTCTTGCTCAATCGGTTGAACTGCGCTGGCAAAAGCCAGCATAATTTACTGATTTGCGTGGGACTGCCAGCGCAATCTGATGACTGTTTGCTACGCAGTCAGATTGTTGAATAGTCTGATGATTGCGCAATCTGATGTTGGGCAATCTGATGGTTGCGCAATCTGATGTTGCACAATCTGATGGTAGCATCCTTGATTTTTCCTTGTGCTGAATTTTTGTTTTCTCTATTTGATGCAGTTAATACCAGAGAAGATCCGGGGTATGAGAACTTTGTAGGGACTCTTTCAGAATCGGAATATAAAGAGGACCTGTCTCATGTGCACTATCCACAGTATGATCTGCCAGCTTCCCGCCAAGCTATCTTGGTGGCCCAAGATAATAAAACTCTGTTATGTCGGATGAATTGTCAACCTTTAGAGTCAGTAGATGCCATTATTCATAAAAAGCCCTTATTTCTGTTTGGCGAGGCTTTGGAGAAGAGATCTCAGCCGAGGCCACGGATGGAGGAACGGATTGTCCATCAAGAAGACAGCACAATCTCGATACCAGATGTCTCCCGCTGCCTCCCCTTATCTCGATATGCTCATGTAAGCTATCCGAAGAAAATGGAATGGAATCTCACACCTTTTCAGGATGCCCGTCCAGGAAAGATTTATGTGAACACTAAAAGAAAATACAACATCAGCGACATAAGCAATATGTAGCACAAAATTAGATTTATGCCGCCAAAACATTTCTGCGACATATTTGGCTATGTCGCACACATGTCGTTGTAGCCTTGTCTGGGAAAGTCTTTGGCGACACGAAATCACCCAAGTCACAAATTGTAACCACTTTTGGCGACATATCATATTTCTTATTTAAAATAACGTTTGTCGACATGTGTCTTATTTGTCGCAGAAATGTGATACATTGGCAACATAACACGTCGCCAAAAATCTTGTTCTTTTTTTATTATTATTATAAAAAACACTTTTTGCTACACAATTTAATGTCGTAGAAGCTAATGTAACCAAATATAAAAACACTTCCTACGTCATAAAAAAGTACAGCAGGCAGCTACACATATATAACACTTATTTTTCAAAGCGTCAGAAAAAACAATAATCAAATAGTTTCCAATAATGCTCGATTTAAAAAAAAATCCATCTCAGATTCAACAAGATATTTCAAGATAACAATTTATGAAACTCTTAAAATATTCATTTCAAATTAAACATATCATTCAATCCATACATGTACAATCCAACCAAAAAAATACATAGTAGTTTCCAATTCTTTTTTCTAACATGTACAAAGACGCATCTGAGCAACTCTTTCCTTGACGCCAAAATTAGTTGAAACTCGGTTCGGGATTGAATCCTTGCTTACCCCTTTAACCCCCTACTCATATTGATCTTTCTGAAGGAAGTCATGAGTGTCACAGGCATGAAGTCCATTAATATTGCTATAGGAGCAGATCAAACAGCTAGCATGTCCTTCCTCGATACTACTCTGGAATGGGGGCTGAAATGTGTTTGCCATGTTTTACTCGCCAATAAGAGCTTTGAGGGTGATAGATAGTTGCTGAGGGTGATAGATAGTTGCTGGAGCTGCTAACTTTTTTCTAATACCCTGTAGCAAAATGATATATAATAATGTTTCAAAGAAGAAATATTTGATCGTTATTCAAAATATTTTATAACCAATAAAGTAATTGGCATAGATTACCCACATTAGACTAAGACTAGTTAACAGGGAGTTTTTTCAAACGTGCATGGTAGCAGTTTCTTTTAAGAACATTTTCATACAAAACTATAACAAGATTACTCTCATATGCCAAAAAAACACATAATTGTCTTTGTTATATTGAAAGACAAGATTGAATGGAAAGAAGTTCATTGTATGAAGTTCAACAGTGAAACTCACTGATTACTGTCTAAATCAACAATCTATATATTCATTTCTTTCTTGATTTGTTATTAAAAAAAATGAGAAGTTGGATGGCAGAATCACATCTAAAAGAATAACCCAACTAAAACATGTTAGAAACCATGGGTCGATGACAAACTTGCAAGACCACAAGAACTGGTTGTATTCGTCTGAACATACATAAAGAAAATAAATTATTGAAGAAAAATAAATTTAAATGCCTGTATTGTCACCTAGACTACCATGGCCTACTGTCACCTAGATCTTGATAGAGTGACCATGCATGCAAGTTCTTGTCAAGATCTTTTACATATCTAGTGCCCCATTGCCGTGAAGTTTAGATATCTCTGCTAACACTAGGAAACAAAGCAATTTAAGCGGATTTCACACACACACAAAAAGCCACGTGAGTCCTGCTATCGACTCATAATAAGTGTCTTTGACTTGCAAACACCATTTTCTTGTGTCCAAGCAACATAGGGTTACGTGATACTTGCTTCACCTCCAGGTTTAACTCCCAAGAAATTTATGTCCCTTGGTGTAGTCAACAATGGCAGTAAAGAGAAATGGCCTTAATTTGTATATAAAGGCTCGGCGGTGAAACTGATGGAAGAGAATGTCAACTATCTAAGTTGGTCATGCTTTTGACGAGGAGAGGAAGATGACAATGTCTTCTAGCTGACATGTAAACAATATATATCAGAGAAGGGAAAACATGAGAAGAACTGATACTTTTGTCGAAAGCATGAGAAAAGAAAACAAAAAGATGTCGTGTTCCAAATATGAAGAGAATGGAATGACATCTCGAAAAGAAAATGGAAGATAATAAACATGCTATTTAACATGACCTAGTTTGTTCAAAGATAATCCAATTGTAACAAAATTGATAGGATTCCTCCTGGAACCCTATCTTTAGCATCCCAGAAACAAAGGCTAGTAACACATCTTCATAAGTAAAACAATGAATCTAAATTTTCTGATAATATCATAATCATATCTAAGACCAACAACCTAAACATATAACTACAAACAAATCATCGTTGATTCGGTGAATCATAGTCCACAAACATTTAGCCCAAATTTATTTCATATGAGCCAGACTGAAAGATATCATGGAAAATCATAACCATAAAAATTTGAGCCATAAAAAGCTGACCTGGTGGGTATTCGGATCAATGTCAAAAACTTTAGTAGGACTACTATCAATCCTTTGTCTTCAAGTATTAGGGTTTCCATCAGTTCTTCGTTGATATGAATTTCATGTTCGTATATGAAAGTCACAGTTGTAGCAGGTGACCATTTTGCATGGTCCTTGCCGATCCCTTTCCTCGCTATTACTCTGAGTCTCAGGTCTTGACCATGGCGCAACTCACAATAAGTATTCTCCTAGAGCAAATATCAACACCATTTGCAGCGTCGATAAAAATGTTAAAAACTTTAGTGAATGAAATGCATCTTCTGAAGTTTATCAAATTCAGCATTATATACTGAAAAAAAAGGAAAGGTATGGTATTGAATGTTTGCCGATAATTTATGCAAGTAACAATTTAAATAATAACATTGTAGTGTGGATAAGAACATATCTAGCATCACATTCCGTTTCAACGAAAAAAAACCACGAAAGGATCCAGTCTCCATCCCTCTACATCATAACTCACATTTTCAATGAGATTCCAACAATCAATCTAATTGATATTTTGCTGAAATTTACATGTCAGGTGTACATGTTTAAAGACTAACAACTTAATTTATAGTGTTGGTTTTCTCTTTCCACAATAGGCAGTGTACAATTGAGCAAACTTGGGGGGTTTTTCTTTTGCTTGAATTCCCAGAAATTGAGGTAAACATATGGTATCAATAGCCTATCCCCTCAACTTGGGACCGAAAGAGGTTTGCCAAGTGGTAAGTAATCATTCTCATTAGTAAAATATTAACACCTTGATGGAATTGCTCTTTGCAACCTACAGAGTCTGTAACATATATATACAACTTCTTCCAAGCATAGTAAAGTTATTGTGTGATGACTACCACTACATTAAATTACCTGAGTATTTTTCTAGCATGTCAGTAAAATTTATCCCCTTTTCTCTCACCCTTCTTCCGTTTTTATTATCTATCATTTAACCAGCTTGACCTAATGATTATATATGTAGTTCATTTGTTTGGGATTTCCACTTGAGCCTTCCAAAGGTAGAAACCATAGCAAAATCTTTGAGTGTCCTATGTTGAACATCATACAATCAGATTCAAAATGCAGTTCAATGTTTATACATTTAAAAGAGATCGACAAAACTAAATATTCCAAGAAATGGAGAAGGTATCAGTAGAGCATTTAACCCAAAAAATATATCAACATTAACAGAGCATATAAGTTCATCAAGAAGAAAAAATTATGTACCGAGGAAATTTATACTTACCTGGTTGTATCACCGTAAATAGCTATGATTCATGTACTTTGATACAACTTCATGAAAAAAATTGGGGGCAGGCAATGCAAAAGTTCACATAGAATATACATTTCAGAATCCTGCACTACACATCTTAAGGTTATGCTACTTTTTATGATTTAGATCATAGAAGAGAGAGATATAGGACTTGATTGTGATTGTCAGGATTTTCAATCTCTAATAGAGAGACGAAAAAGACTCAAAAATATCTGTGTTGTGCTTAATGTCTTGTACTTTCTGTTTCTATCTGTGTTGTGCTTAGTGTCTCGAAATGACGGAAAGACTGCACGAATGCAACTTTGTCTAAGCTGCATTTACCATCTATAGAGGAAAAATGCTACAAATTTGCCTATTTTGTAATCATAAAGTTTTGAAGTTATCTATAATCATAATCAATCTCAACAATAAAGTTTGCTATGATAATAGTAATCATATTTTTATTATTGTATATATACTATACAACAGGTCTATTTTTCTAAATTTTTTGTTTTGAAAGATTCACATAAACAGCACTAATGCTTTCCATTCAGTTCTATAAGGCATACGTCTACTTGTTGTGTTAAGAAAATTGAGGCTTTTAAAAATTATTAGGTTCATCATCAATATTTGTATCTTTACATTTGAGATGTACATATAATCATTCATTCAACCCTAGTGACATACAAATGTCTGCATCTCAAAAATTTATAAGATTGATTAAAAGAAACTCAGCAGAGGCATAAGTGCTACCATGCTATTGTTGTTTCTTTTTATTTGTTACGGATTCAAAAGAGACCATATCATGATTAGAGGCTTTAATCATAAAGAGAAGTGTTTCGAGGAGCATACCAACCACCACTCCTAGAATACGTCCAGCAAAATTCTGTACCAAATCAAAATAAAAAGGTACACCATCGTAAAACAAATGCACACATAAGAAATTCTCTCTTTAGCAATCAACATGTTGCACTGACGCAGTAACAAAAGGAATCACTTATGATACTAGACACTAATGTGACAATAAATTTGGGAATAAAACTTTACACGCACACAAAAATAAGATCAACAACTCTTTGGCTAAATTGACTTAGAAACATATATCAGTAGAAGAATGATACTTTAGCAGAGTTTCAAACTCCTACATCCAAATAGCGTGTTGTATGTTAAAAAACCACCACTCTATTTTGATCCTATATAAATAGGGAGAACAACTGAACTTTCCCTATAAAAATAATCAGTAGGTGGACAACTAAACAATAGTAACATGCGAGGAACATCACAATCTGCTTCAACTTGGAAGCGACGATGACCTCGTCGAACACTTTGAGTACGGAAGAGTTCCTCAACTGTAATCCTAAAAAATCTTCAGTCAAAATCGAAACTTTCTGGAAATAGGAATGGATAAAGAGGCGCAAAATCTCACCGTCCATGTGTCGAACTCGTCGACGGCGGCCAGCGCGGTGGCGACGGCTCGGGCAAGGATTTAGAGAGGTGGGTTGGGATCTAGGGGTTATGATTTGGGGAGGGTTGGGATCTAGGGGTTATGATTTGGGGAGGGTTGGGATCTAGGGTTTAGGATCCATTCTCATAATGGTGAGAGGAGGTAGGTGGAGGGATTTGGGGGGTTTTCTTATCTCTACAGGAAAGAGTAGGGATTTAGCAAAAAAATTGACCTGGTTTGATACATAAGAATGAATAGGAGGAGAAGAAGAGAAACTTTTGGTTTCAAAAATGAGAGAGAGGAGTAATAAAAGGGTTTGATAAGGGGGGAAAATTTTGTGAAGGAAAAAAGTGTTTCTTGATTGGAAAAAATTTAGAAATGCATTTCACAACACAGAGACATGTTGCCAAATATATGGTATCGTTCTGCGACACTGCATGCTCATGTCGTCAAATGTATACTATCATTCTACGGCACACACAACTATGTCGCCAAATGTATGGTATCATTCCGCGACATGTCAATGTCGCGATATATAGATAGTTTTTGGCGAAAATGATATTTGGTTTCCCGCTAATTAATTTTTTGGAGATTTTACGACATAGTAAAACTCATGTCGCCAATAAATATAAAAAAATAGGTTTTCGAGACATAAAAGGTCCTATGTCGCTAAAACATGTTGCTAAAAATGCAATTTCTTGTAGTGGAAGAAGGGGTCTGACAAGAAAGACATGTTCTACAGTTCTTCAGAACGATACAGTGTCTTGCTCAGAGGTTTGAAGCCCGGTTGTATTCCGCCGAAAAATTCTTCTTTGTTATTTCCCGTGAGAGTTCCAATATTCGCGAATGAGTTAGCGAAAGTTGAAGGGAGGTATCCAGATCAAGACCTCAGATTAACTGGACTGGTGAGTCCAGACTTTAAGAGATGGAATTGTATAGCAAACTGGATTTTGACTAAGTTTGAAGACAAACTTCAACAGATCAACTTGTATCAAGCAGTGCATGCCACTGTTTATGATTTTGCTCCCAACCCGCATCTATTTCTGGCTCTAGCAGAGAGATACAATTACAGGACAGTAACTTTTATGACTCCCTGCGGAGAGATCGGGTTTGCTCTTCACGAGATGCAGTACATCTCTTATTTGCCGATGGGGGATGCCCCGTATGAAGAATTTGTCCCAACTAATGATGAATTGGACAAACTTCAAAAAGAGAACGCAGACATGGTAGCAGTCTTCGAAGAACAGCTATGTCGTTATAAAATCTGTTCTCTGTTTTATGAAAGTAGTACATCTAATACCTGCTATTCGTCCAAATGGTTGCCTTATCTGTTCCTCAACCATATTAAAGAAAAGAAGACCAAGGAACATGATAACTGCTATCCCGACTTCTTTAAACCACTGAGCAGCAGTGAAGTGGTAAAGTTGATGGAGTTAAATAGGGATTTTGATGAAAAGATCAAGGACGATTATCAATGTCCTCCTCTAAAGAAAGGAGACACTCTCGAGAGTTATATGAGAGTGGGATATCGATTCATGTCAAAAGAAGCCCAATTAGCAGGATTTCTGACGTACTGGCTCCGTCGGTTCGTCGTCCCTGGATCAAGTGCCGTAGACCGCTTCCATCGTGGTGTTCTTTTTGTCGCCGTTCGATTAGTCTTCGGCTATAAGATGGATCTTTTATCGGCAATGACTTGTAGATTGAATGCCGGTCTCCGCTTGTACGTCAATTTGATACTGAAAGCTAAGGGCGAGAAAGAGTTTCCTCGACTCGAATTACCGTATACTTATCTGTTCGGGTGGTTGCTTCTACACCATCCTACTTTGATGGACCCCAACATGGGACCAGTCGGTGGCAGCTTTTTGCAAAGATACTCTCATGGTAAGTGGAAATACACTTCTTTGAGAGATTGCAGATATGCTTTAAACCTTGGTAAAGGGTGGAACTTCTATTGCACTTATCCTCCTGCTGGATATGAACAAATGCCGACCAACATGGTTGACTCATAGATACAACCTTTGAGCCGTACAACTTTCAATTGGTTGAAGACAATTCGTCCATCCCACTTGGTGTATCGATTTGAAGAAGAATGCTTCTTGGAGCCATATCTTCCCAGTCGGTTTGCTCGGCAGTTTGGATATGACCAATTCTACGTAGGTAATGCTGTCACATGCCTACAAGGAAAAGGTTTCTTGATAGATGGAGCCCGCGCTTGGGCTTATTACAATGCTTGAGATACGAAAGCAACGTTCTCGATGCCGGTGAATAGTAGTCATGGCCCTCATATGCTATTCACTAATTCAGTGTTTTATACATCAGCGAAAACTTTTGCCGAGAACTTCAATCTTGCGGATAGCTTCGCGTCTGCAACGAGATTGAAGAAGGGAGGAGTCATCATGTCAATTCCAGGTAATGATGAGGTGCACGAGCCAGTGGATGCACCCTTAGAAGTTTCGAGGGACGCTATGTTCCCTGAAGAGGTTAACGCGCCACTGCGTGTTTCTTTGAAGGTTGCTAAATCTCCAGCCAAGAAGAGAAGGAGAGAGGAGCCTTCCGTCCCAGTTGCAAAGAAGAAACTGGTCTTGGATCATTCTTCCGAAAATATTACTACCAGATCTCAATCTTGGCAGCTAGCCGAGACAATTCAGCAGGAAGAAGCTGCCTCACCGACCACTGTTCAAAAACAAGTTGAGACAGTAGACGCAGAGAGTCCTGAGAGACCTCTGCATATAAGGAAAAGGTTGGTCCGCAGAAGACAAGTTTCGTCTTCAATCGTGATAGACGCTGCAGCGGGGCTCACCATGCCCTCTCCCACTCATGTTTCTGAGTCTAGAAATAAAACTCCCAGTCCAGAGCAAAGAGAGGAAATTAAGCAGAGGGAAGAGCTGGAACAGAGAAATGAGGTTAAAGAACCAGAGATAACATTATAGAGGAAGAGCATAATTTCGTACGATCTCCTTTGCCAACAACAACGAAAATCCATCTTCCTGCCATACCGGGAGCAACCCTTGCTGAGGAAGATCGATTAATGATCGACGCTTTATATGACTGTGACTTCGGTTATCAGGAAGAAGCTGATCATGCCGCTGATTGTCACGACCCGCACCCACTGTGAGGGTACGAGAATGTAACAGCGCCCAGCCTACGCCGCAGTGTCGGCGGTAGAACGTTGTTCTAGGTCATGAACTATAACTAACATAATAGAATACTCTCCATAAGGAGGCCAACACAGAGGTACAACTCAAATCACAATCTAGAGATAGAATATGGCACGATAAAATAGATAAGAGAATCCTCAACTGAGGTACAACAGAAAAGAATACAAGTCTCAACATATCTACAATATACAACTCTGAAACCAAGGCAACAGCTAAACATGAAAAGAAATAGTCTAAGCTATCTACACTATACAAGGTATCATCTAGGCAAGCTCCAAGTAAGGGTGCAGAGTTCCTCATCATCCTTTGTAAAATTTTTAACAGGTCCAGTCAGGACGAGAGCGAGCACAGTACATCTCAACAGTTCATAGCAGGTTAGAAAATATAATCATGCAGTAAAGTAAGATATAGATACTGAAGAAATACAGTATGTAAACAGAGAGAAAAAAACTGTAATGGAAATATTTACTATAAGTAGAGAGCTAATAGTGACTAGTGAGTCAGAGTAAAATATAAACATGTGAATGGCATAGGAGGTTCATGACTACAGCTAAGAGAGTGATTCATGACTACAGCTACTTGGATAATATTCACATGTCTATTTCTACTCCCCCAACCCCAATTAATACACAAAGATCCGTTCAAGTTATGTTAAGGTTCGTGAAACATCACATGGCTCATAAAATGAGTGATACGTGAAGGTGATTCATGGGGGCTCTGTGAACATGAGAGTACATGTGTCACAGGCGGTTCATGAATCAGAGGAAGCATAGAGATACGTGATGATTCGTGAAACACACAAAACATGCTGTATTCGATGCTTCCGAGGGGGATAACATCTCATGAAAGGATCTATATAGTACCAATCCGTGTGACCAACGTGACAGTATCAAGTAAAGTAATTTAAAGTAGGAAAATAATTCTAAACAGGATATGAAATGATCAGAGAATGTACTCGCCTCGTATCTGAATGTCTGAAGTAAATGTACTGTCCGATATGAGATACCTGACTCCTAGTTAGAGCAACACAAGTCAAGATGTATAGAGGGGATGATAATAGTAATCTACAATGCATCTGCATGCTGTCTAGGTAAAACTAGACTAAAGTCAACACTTGGTCAACTCTAGTCAACTACACTAGTCAAACTAGGTCAACTAGGTCAAGACTGACCCAAACAAGTCTAACAAGTCTCACTAGGCCTAACCTAGCCTAGTCTAGCAATCACACACCAATCACAAGGCTATACAAGCCAAACACAGGCACATATCAAGGCACATCCTATTCATGCATATTCAACATTATATATATATAAAAGAGAGGAAGGAACTAACATGTAAGCTATGTGTGTGTGTGTGAACATGGATGTGTACATGAAAAGAGAAAACATCACTAGTTATGAGTTTACACTAGACATGGCACAAAACTAACTCATCTTCATTACACATGTATTTATACTTAACATGCATGGCTACAAGTATACATCCCTATACATATACACATAGAGAGTTAGAGAGAGCTATGTTACTAGGCAATTGCCATATTTATTACACAATACTTAAACACATGCACATATCACATTCACATTACATAGGAAATTGTATTATTCATTACCTATCACATTACATCTATTCTCAATTACACATTTACATAGGTTATATATATACATATATATATACACATGCATATAGAGGGGAATAGGGAACCAAGGCAATGTGTGTGTGTGCATGTGTGTTCCTGTGTGTGGCAGGAAAGTGAGTGTCGTAGATTTTGTGTGTGTGAGTATGGAAGAGGTTGTGTGTACAGGATTCTTAGGAATAGGCATGTTCATGTGTGTGTGTCAGAGAAAAAATAGTGATCTCAAAGGCAGTTCTAAGAGAATGCAAGGAAGGAAACCACATCAATTCTCAAGTTTCTAACAGTGGAGTGCCAATGACAGGAAATGGGGAGAAAACTCAGGTTTTAGGGAAGGGAATGATAGTGTAAAAAGTTCATGTGTTCCCAGATTACACAACAGTAAACATATGTGTGCAGGGACTCAGAAAATAATGATCATATGAAACCAGTGACAATGTTAGGCTGTGTGTATAGGAATAAAATGTGTGTGGGTTTCAGTGAGTATAGTGTACAGGAAAATAGAGGGCATTCAGGATTGTGTATGAGAGCAAATCTCAGATTTTAACTTTATTCCAAATCCCAGTTTTTATATCTCAGTGAAATGGTGTTGTGTGTCAACATACAAGGCAAAAAGAAATGGGAATTCAGTCTCAGGTTTGACTCATGTGTGTGGTGCAGGAAATCTCAGGTTTCATTAAACTGAAAATTTTGTAAGAATATTTCAGGTAAGAAGGAAACATGATTCTCAGGTTTCGAGACACAAACTCAGTTTAATAAGGAAGATTCTATACATAATTGAAAAGGATGGGAATTGGAAGTCAATTCCAGTTATTCAACCCTTGAACTCAATCAACATAGGACTAACATAAATGAATCTTCAACAGGAAAATGAACTCTCAATCATCAACCAATCCTAGGTTTATCTACTGCTGAAATCTCAGGAATTACATTCAAGATTCAATCAATTCGAACTAAATCCTAACACCATTCACAAACCCTACATGACAGTTCATGAAGAATCAAACATTGTTCTCAGGTTATCAGTATTTTAGGTGGTGTGTTTGTGACTGATTGTGTGGCTGTGTGTGTGTTTGATACATGAGGGTTCAATGTGTGGTGTGCTATAGGAAATGGGAAAAATCTATGAACAATGTACTTGTGTAGCAGGGTTGTCTTCAATGTAGGTATCAAGACAGGAAAATAGTATAGTATCACATAGATGAGGGTGTATGTGTGTGCAATGTAAGGGATTCCATGTGTCTGTGTTCAGATATGAGAGGGGTGTAAATGGGTGTGTGTTAACAGTTTTCAGGAATACATATGACAGGTTTGTATAGATGACAGGGAATCATTAGGGAATGTGTAGATATGTGTGCATATGAGTGTTAGAAAGATTTGTACAATGTGAGAGTGTAATGTGTCAATACATTTTTGAACTTGAAGATGTGGCTGAGTGTATGTGTGTGTGTAACATTTTGGGTTCTCAGATTTTCAGTAAACCTGGTAAATCTCAGTGTCTTCAGGAATATCATGGCAATCTAACAGTTCAAAGTGTGAAATATTTCACCTGTGTAATATCAATCCATCAGTTCACATAGCAGTTCACACATATTTCATTCCAACAATATCAAAATCCATTTGAAATGCAAAAAACCAAAACCAAACTGTGAATTCAACCAACAACAACTAATACACATGTCCAGGATCCAAACTTTCTATTTAATCATTAATCTCAGTATTAAACCAACAACCAAGTCCTTAAATTCCCAAACAATCGAAATTAAATTCTGAAAATGAGAAGGACAGTGAGTATCAGAAATAGGGTTTTCATCCAACTTCGAATATCAAATCAACAACTAATAATTAATTTAGCAGGTTGGTAAACATCAAACACATATGTGATAGTGTCATGGGTGTCCCCGTGTCCAAGAGTCTGGACACATTCGTGCCTAAACACAACACAGACACAACCACAAGCACTGTGCACTAGACAGTATCGTGCACGCGTGCACGTGTCTGTAGAATACGACACACGACACGACACAACACGTGAGTGTGCACACGTGTACGCCTAGACTAGGGGGTCGTGTACATGTGTCTGTATCGTGTCCACGATAGGCATATATTCGATACGGACACCGTATCAGTGAACAAATGCGCGCACGTGTACAGCAGTGCGTGTCCAGTGCGCGTACAATTTCTCCTCGTGTGGTGAACCATATGCTCCTAAATTTTGGGAGCATAGTGTCAGTGATTTCCTCAACAATCCCACAAAATTTCGTGTCCCCACGTGTCCTACACAGTGAGTTATAGGACCCGAGATGCAGGACACTGCACGCTGTTCAGAACAGCAAGTTCGTGTCCCCGTGTGGACACGACACGAAACACCCAAGTGTCCACACAAAAATTACAGAGCAACCCTAGATCTACAATCCTATTCAAACAGATTTCTAAAACAACAAAATAAATTCCTTAGAGGCATTTCTACAAACACTTAGGTATCATATTGGATACGTGTCCGATACGAACACGAAATGGGTCCACCAAGACCCGAAACTAATTCCTACTGTTAGGGGACTACTGGGCTGTCCAAATATGTAAGAAAACTGGAATTTCATGGAGAGAATGAGAAGTTACCTATAGGTGTTCTTCTCCAAAGAAAGCTTTAAAATGGGGGATCCTTCTTCTAATCCCAAAGCTCCAAATTGTCCCAAATTTGAGAATGACCTCCATGAACAGCAAGTAGAGGTGGATTAGGAACTAATGCAAAAGACTAGAGGGAAAAAGGAATTAAAACAAAGAAACTAGGGCTTGAGGGAGATTCCTATACCTTTCCTTCTTCAAAATGTTGAAACTCAATAAAGCGGCAAGAACCCTAAATGAAGAGATTATAAATAGGGGTAGGGTTCCCAATGTGGCTGGCCATAGTGGGTTAGGGTGAGGGTTTAGTGATGGGCTATGGGCTTGGGCCTCTATGGGCTTTAGGGCTAGTTATTGATTTAAGTTTTAATCACAAGTCATGGCTTATGACTTGAATCTAACTTAAGTCAAATAACCATACCATGGGTCAACTCTAGTCCAACTAGGGTTACATGACCTAACCAAGTCCAAACACCACTAGGGTTAGCTTCTAGGTTAGCCTACCAAGGTCATTGCTAGTCAAAGTCAACCTAGTCAACCCTCATTCAAACAATTCCAAAATAAATTCTAAAAAATCCCATAAATTCAAATAAATTATAATAAATCCAAATAACCCTAAAAATGTCAAGAATACCCTAATCACATGGCTCGGCTATAGGGTAGGCAGTATCTACTAATCACTAGCACAATACCAAAATCACAAGTCATAAATTTAAATAGTTTAAAAATTAATTAAAAATCACTAAAAATTCTAATATGAAATAAATATCATTAATTAATAATTGTAATTACAAAATTTCAAAATTACCCTCATCTGGAAAACTGGGTGTTACAATCCTACTCACCTTATAAAAATTTCGTCCTCGAAATTAAAATGGTAGTAGCCCTTCTAGGTCAAACACCCCACAATCAAAGTCAAGAACATACCGTCAGATAATCACATGCGTCTGTCCAAAATTATGTTGTCCAGAGTCTTCATCATGCTAGTGAGCAAGGCTACGATAATCACAGAGTCCTTGACTAAGGTACGTACCCTTAGGTTCATAGTATTTAAAATTTTTGCATTATCGCATGCGACGGCAAAAACCTTAAATTCCCATACCCGAGAAATACATCCAAAATCTGACTATATGTCCTCACTATGCCAACTAACACGACCATCGAAGATTCTAGATCCCATAACTGAGGTGACCTAGCCCATATGATTTTCTCAGAAGAAAACAAACATAACGAAAGAGCAACATGACAAAATTAGTCAATCAACAAGGAACAGATGGAATCGGATTTCAAGGTAGTTATAAAAGTCAATTTTGGGAATGGAATCAAGAAGAACGGAACTTGCAGCAAGATCTCCAATGGTCTGTGCATCCTTGACTGTCCTAACGATAGCTCGCCCTGCTAGTTTCTCCTGGTCTACTGCTGATGCTGCATGAATCATCGCTGCTGAGAGAAATCAGAAATGACGGAAGAAAATCTCTGTACAGATAGAGGTGCACCTCCAATGTAGCAGAAATGCCAACCTGAGTCGGCACAATAAGAGCTGCGATCTCGAGGCCCTGATAAACAGGACGAGAGGTGGCCAGCCTCTCAATAGTATCCCCCGAACCGAAGTGATGAGATCCTGTCTTCATAACCATCATGAAAACAGATCAAACAAGGAGCAATTTCTGAGAATGAAGCGAAAATTCAAAGGAGGAAAGTTTATATTCAAGGGAAGTCAATAAGCAACAATTTTAGACAAAGGAATCTGATTAAGAGTTTTTCCTAATGTGATTGAGTACCTCTAAAAATAATCCTAATCCTGCTGCAGGCTGTAGTGATACTCTAGTTCGAATACCACTACATAAACTCGACCTGCATGGGCCACCACTAAAAACGTGTCACGACCCGCACCCACTGTGAGGGTACGAGAACGTAACAGCGCCCAGCCTACGCCGCAGTGTCGGCGGTAGAACATTGTTCTAGGTTATAAACTATAACTAACATAATATAATACTCTCTATAAGGAGGCCAACACAGAGGTACAACTCAAATCACAATCTAGAGATAGAATATGGCACGATAAAATAGATAAGAGAATCCTCAACTGAGGTACAACAGAAAAGAATACAAGTTTCAACATCTCTACAATATACAACTCTGAAACCAAGGCAACAACTAAACATGAAAAGAAATAGTCTAAGCTATCTACACTATATAAGGTATCATCCTGAGCAGCTGCCTGAACCTCCCCAGGGGTCCTGGTCGCGAGTATCATCTAGGCAAGCTCCAAGTAAGGGTGCAGAGTTCCTCATCATCCTCTGTAAAATTTTCAACAGGTCCAGTCAGGACGGGAGCGAGCACAGTACATCTCAACAGTTTATAGCAGGTTAGAAAATATAATCATGCAGTAATGTAAGATATAGATACTGAAGTAATACAGTATGTAAACAGAGAGAGAAAAACTGTAATAGAAATATCTACTATAAGTTGAGAGCTAATAGTGACTAGTGAGTCAGAGTAAAATATAAACATGTGAATGGCATAGGAGGTTCATGACTACAGCTAAGAGAGTGATTCATGACTACAGCTACTTGGATAATATTCACATGTCTATTTCTACTCCCGCAACCCCAATCAATACACAAAGATCCGTTCAAGTTATGTTAAGGTTCGTGAAAGTTCACATGGCTCATAAAATGAGTGATACGTGAAGGTGATTCATGGGGGCTCTGTGAACATGAGAGTACATGTGTCACAGGCGGTTCGTGAATCAGAGGAAGCATAGAGATACGTGATGATTCGTAAAACACACAAAATATGCTGTATTCGATGCTCCCGAGGGGGATAACATCTCATTAAAGGATCTATATAGTACCAATCCGTGTGACCAACGTGACAGTATCAAGTAAAGTAATTTAAAGCAGGAAAATAATTCTAAACAGGATATGAAATGATCAGAGAATGTACTCGCCTCGTATCTGAATGTCTGAAGTAAATGTACTGTCCGAGATGAGATACCTAACTCCTAGTTAGAGCAACACAAGTCAAGATGTATACAGGAGATGATAATAGTAATCTACAATGCATCTGCATGCTGTCTAGGTCAAACTAGACTAAAGTCAACACTTGGTCAACTCTAGTCAACTACACTAGTCAAACTAGGTCAACTAGGTCAAGACTGACCCAAACAAGTCGAACAAGTCTTACTAGGCCTAACCTAGCCTAGTCTAGCAATCAGACACCAATCACAAGGCTATACAAGCCAAACACAGGCACATATCAACGCACATCCTATTCATGCATATTCAACATTATATATATATAAAAAGAGAGGAAGGAACTAACATGTAAGCTATGTGTGTGTGTGTGAACATGGATGTGTACATGAAAAGAGAAAACATCACTAGTTATGAGTTTACACTACACATGGCACAAAACTAACTCATCTTCATTACACATGTATTTATACTTAACATGCATGGCTACAAGTATACATCCCTATACAAATACATATAGAGAGTTAGAGAGAGCTATGTAACTAGGCAATTGCCATATTTATTACACAATACTTAAACACATGCACATATCACATTCACATTACATAGGAAATTGTATTATTCATTACCTATCACATTACATCTATTCTCGATTACGCATTTACATAGGTTAGATATAATATATATATATATATATATATATATATATATATATACATATATATATATATACACATGCATATAGAGGGGAATAGGGAACCAAGGCAATGTGTGTGTGTGTATGTGTGTTCCTGTGTGTGGCAGGAAAGTGAGTGTCATGGATTTTGTGTGTGTGAGTATGGAAGAGGTTGTGTGTACAGGATTCTTAGGAATAGGCATGTTCATGTGTGTGTGTCAGAGAAAAAATAGTGATCTCAAAGGCAGTTCTAAGAGAATACAAGGAAGGAAACCACATCAATTCTCAAGTTTATAACAGTGGAGTGCCAATGACAGGAAATGGAAAGAAAACTCAGGTTTTAGGGAAGGGAATGATAGTGTAAAAAGTTCATGTGTTCCCAGATTACACAACAATAAACATATGTGTGCAGGGACTCAGAAAATAATGATCATATGAAACCAGTGACAATGTTAGGCTGTGTGTGTAGGAATAAAATGTGTGTGGGTTTCAGTGAGTATAGTGTACAGGAAAATAGAGGGTATTCAGGATTGTGTATGAGAGCAAATCTCAGATTTTAACTTTATTCCAAATCCCAGATTTTATATCTCAGTGAAATGGTGTTGTGTGTCAACATACAAGGCAAAAAGGAATAGGAATTCAGTCTCAGGTTTGACTCATGTGTGTGGTGCAGGAAATCTCAGGTTTCATTAAACTGAAAATTTTGTAACAACATTTCAGGTAAGAAGGAAACATGATTCTCAGGTTTCGAGACACAAACTCAGTTTAATAAGGAAGATTTTATACATAATTGAAAAGGATGGGAATTGGAATTCAATTTCAGTTATTCAACCCTTGAACTCAATCAACATAAGACTAACATAAATGAATCTTCAACAGGAAAATGAACTCTCAATCATCAACCAATCCTAGGTTTATCTACTGCTGAAATCTCAGGAATTACATTCAAGATTCAATCAATTCGAACTAAATCCTAACACCATTCACAAACCCTACATGACAGTTCATGAAGAATCAAACATTGTTCTCAGGTTATCAGTATTTTAGGTGGTGTGTGTGTGACTGATTGTGCTGCTGTGTGTGTGTTTGATACATGAGGGTTCAATGTATGGTGTGCTATAGGAAATAGGAAAAATCTATGAACAATGTACTTGTGTAGCAGGGTTGTCTTCAATGTGGGTGTCAAGATAGGAAAATAGTGTAGTGTCACATAGATAAGGGTGTATGTATGTGCAATATAAGGGATTCCATATGTCTGTGTTCAGATATGAGAGGGGTGTAAATGGGTGTGTGTTAACAGTTTTCAGGAATACATATGACAGGTTTGTATAGATGACAGGGAATCATTAGGTAATGTGTAGATATGTGTGCATATGAGTGTTAGGAAGATTTTTACAATGTGAGAGTGTAATGTGCCAATACATTTCTAAACTTGAAGATGTGGCTGAGTGTATGTGTGTGTGTAACATTTTGGGTTCTCAGATTTTCAGTAAACCTGGTAAATCTCAGTGTCATCAGGAATATCATGGCAATCTAACAGTTCAAAGTGTGAAATATTTCACCTGTGTAATATCAATCCATCAGTTCATATAGCAGTTCACACATATTTCATTCCAACAATATCAAAATCCATTTGAAATGCAAAAAACCAAAACCAAACTGTGAATTCAACCAACAACAACTAATACACATGTCCAGGATCCAAACTTGCTATTTAATCATTAATCTCAGTATTAAACCAACAACCAAGTCCTTAAATTCCTAAACAATCGAAATTAAATTCTGAAAATGAGAAGGACAGTGAGTATCAGAAATAGGGTTTTCATCCAACTTCGAATATCAAATCAACAACTAATAATTAATTTAGCAGGTTGGTAAACATCAAACACATATGTGATAGTGTCATGGGTATCCCCGTGTCCAAGAGTCTAGACACATTCGTGCCTAAACACAACACAGACACAACCACAAGCATTGTGCACTAGACAGTGTCGTGCACGCGTGCACGTGTCTGTAGAATACGACACACGACACGACACAACACGTAAGTGTGCACATGTGTACGCCTAGACTAGGGGGTCGTGTACATGTGTCTGTATCGTGTCCACGATACGCATATATTCGTTACGGACACCGTATCAGTGAACAAATGCACGCGTGTGTGCAGCAGTGCGTGTCCAGTGCGCGTGCAATTTCTCCTCGTGTGGTGAACCATATGCTTCCAAATTTTGGGAGCATAGTGTTAGTGATTGCCTCAACAACCCCACAAAATTTTGTGTCCCCACGTGTCCTACACAGTGAGTTATAGGACCCGAGATGCAGGACACTGCACGCTGTTCAGAACAGCAAGTTCGTGTCCCCGTGTGGACCCGACACGACACGAAAAACCCAAGTGTCCACACAAAAATTACAGAGCAACCCTAGATCTACAATCCTATTCAAACAGATTTCTAAAACAATAAAATAAATTCCTTAGAGGTATTTCTACAAACACTTAGGTATCCTATTGGATACGTATCCGATACGGACACAAATGGGTCCACCAAGACACGAAACTAATTCCTACTGTTAGGGGACTCCTAGGGCTGTCCAAATATGCAAGAAAATTGGAATTTTATGGAGAGAATGAGAAGTTACCTATAGGTGTTCTTCTCTAAAGAAAGCTTCAAAATGGGGGATCCTTCTTCTAATCCCAAAGCTCCAAATTGTCCCAAATTTAAGAATGACCTCCATGAACAGCAAGTAGAGGTGGATTAGGAACTAATGCAAAAGACTAGAGGGAAAAAGAAATTAAAACAAAGAAACTAGGGCTTGAGGGAGATTCCTATACCTTTCCTTCTTCAAAATGTTGAAACTCAATAAAGAGGCAAGAACCCTAAATGAAGAGATTATAAATAGGGGTGGGGTTCCCAATGTGGCTGGCCATAGTGGGTTAGGGTGAGGGTTTAGTGATGGGCTATGGGCTTGGGCCTCTATGGGCTTTAGGGCTAGTTATTGATTTAAGTTTTAATCACAAGTCATGGCTTATGACTTGAATCTAACTTAAGTCAAATAACCATACCATGGGTCAACTCTAGTCTAACTAGGGTTACATGACCTAACCAAGTCCAAACACCACTAGGGTTAGCTTCTAGGTTAGCCTACCAAGGTCATTGCTAGTCAAAGTCAACCTAGTCAACCCTCATTCAAATAATTCCAAAATAAATTCTAAAAAATCCCATAAATTCAAATAAATTATAATAAATCCAAATAACCCTAAAAATGTCAAGAATACCCTAATCACATGTCTAGGCTATAGGTTAGGCAGTATCTACTAATCACTAGCACAACACCAAAATCATAAGTCATAAATTTAAATAGTTTAAAAATTAATTAAAAATTACTAAAAATTCTAATATGAAATAAATATCATTAATTAATAATTGTAATTACAAAATTTCAAAATTACCCTCATCTGGAAAACTGGGTGTTACACTGATGCTGCTAGTGAAGAGGTTCCCGAGGACAGTGAGAACGAGGAGAGCACCTCATCAGAAACTGCTGATGAGACACAAAATCTAGAGGAGAATGTTGATATCCAGACATTCCCTTGAGACACTCTGACTCCTAAAAAGGAGGCTGAGGTGCCGAGATCTCCAGAGAAGATTGTCGATGAAGAGGTAGATGTGGAGAAAACTCCAGTTGCTGCTCCCGAAGGTATTGTAATAAAATTAGCGATCTTCTTTTAATAAGTAGTTTGATAGCTAACATCGTTACTTTTATTCATACAGAACCCGGATCTTCTCCTGCTCCTCCAACATGTATGGATATAGTACTGGCAACGACAATTGCCAGTAGCAGCCGCCATTTGTCTTGTGGCTCTGAAGCAGGAAGCAGCCAGGCCGTAGCGTCTGAAGCTACTTCTGCTCAACTAAAGTCTGTTCCTGCAGATGATAGGCTTATTGCTGGATCCACTCATGGTAAGACTGTTTCACTTTTGATTCTTTTTATCAATAGCCAATGACAGATAAAGTGACAGTATTTGATTTTACAGAGGAACAACCAGGAGGAGCAACCAGTTCTACTTTGGTTCCTTTATTCAAAGAGCCTGCTGTTCAGATACAAGAAGTTGAACGTCCTGCTGCTTCGTCATCAACAGGAGTAGCTACGACTCCTGGTACTCTGGCGACTAATCAGCTTGTAATCCAATCATTCACGAGATGCTTCTTCGAGTCCTTGGGACCTTTGATAAATAGAATGATGGACAAAGCAGATGCATATTTCTTTATGGTTAGAGGTCCAACCTCTTTCTTGGAGAAGGCCATCCGAGAGCAAGGTGATAAGGCTCAGGCCACTTTCCTTGACTATATCTTGAATGAGCTGGAGATCTCCATAAAGAACTATAAAGATCTCAACAAAGGAGAAGTGGAACCTTTAGTGCAGGCAGAGTTTGAACAAATGGCTCAGGCAGCTGCAATTGAAAGAGTGAATCTCCAGAACTTCTTGGACGCTTATACTACTAAATCTGTTGAATATAATTCCAAGTTGGAATCGATGATCTCAGCTACTGAGAGGAGAGAGAGAAGGATTGCCGAGCTGAGGGCAGAGATTGTTTGTCTCGAAGAAGAACTGGAAAATGAAGTTACAGAGCATCAAACTTCAGTCCAACAAATTGATGCTCTAACTCAAGAAAGAAATGAGTTTGTAGCAGCTCGTGATGCGGAAATCACTCGCCGAATGGTGACCATGCCCATTTTTAATGAAGAATCTGGGATGGAAGAGGCCAGGAGGAAAGTGATGACATCTCGTGAAGAACGGTTGCAGATTCTGAAGCAGCAAATTGCTAATCTGATAATGCCTCCGTCTCAATAGAAAGAACCTTTTGTATCTTCTTGTCTTTCTTTTGCTATGTAATGTCTTAAATTTTGATCAATAAAAGACATTTTGTTGTGGCTCTATTATTTCATGCATATATTATTCAGATATAAATAATAGCGATAGAAAATATATTCAGAGGTGCAGGACATGATATATTTCTTGATGATTTTGTAGAAAATAATTATATTCATTATATCTGCTCAGAGGTAATATGGACGTGGCAGAATATAATTTTGTTGAATATTATTATTTCAATAGATAACTTAATCAAGGATGATAAGTTACTGATGTGGATAAAAATGAACGAAAATGAATCGTCATAATGAACGGATAAACCGTCGGATGATGATGAACGGATGAACCATCAAGTGATAATGAATGAACGGGCGAACCGTCAGATGGATGTAAATGAACGGACGAACCGTCGGATGAATGTGAACGGATGAACCGTCGGGTGTTTAATGAACGGATGAACCGTTAGGTGATGGATGTGAATAAACGGATGAACCGTCAGGTGATAATAAATGAATATGAATGAACGGATGAACCGTCTGATATTAATGAACGGATGAACCGTCAGGTAATGATAAATGAACGGACGAACCATCAGATGAACGTGACGTTTTATTATTTTGAGAATCCCTGTCTATAAATAGAACAGAAATCTGGAAGGAACGATTATTTCTACTTTTTAACATAAAAATATCGTCCGGAGATGCATCCAAGAAAATCGAAGTCATCACAAAGGTTGAAGCGGGCATTGAAGAACATCCGACCGAACTGGTCCAGCCAACGCAGGCAGAGGCAGGTGAAGGTTCGTCTGCACCCAAACCACCGTAAGATATCCTGGACTTCTTGCTTGAACTAGGAAAGACTGAAGATGAAGAGGCTATGAGGATGGCTGCCTGCAAGTTCCTCGTGGGTTCCAGCAAAGATGTTCTCAGCTCTTTTGCTGATTATGTCTTTGATAAAGATGGCAGTGGTCCCCGTCCCAATGCTGACAAGGATGACAGTGATCTTCCTTGATATTATGTAACCTCATTTATGATGAAATAAAAATCAAACTTTATTTATGAATTGCCTGATCATATTTACATAAACTTCTGTTATATTTATACATAATATTTCTTGAGGAATTTGCCATTGATAGGCATCATTGCAACTCGACCGTCTAATTCTGCAAGTTGATATGCTCCATTTGAAAAGACTTTGCTGACAACATAAGGTCCTTCCCACTTCGCATCGAACTTACCTTTGCTCATGTGAGTCATAGTCATAGGACGTCTGACCGTTAGAACAAGTTCTTCTTGTTAAAAGGCTCTGACTTTAACTTTGCGGTTGAAAGTCTTCGAGATGCGGGCTTGATATAGCTTAATATGTTGTTGAGCCATTAACCGCTTCTCGTCGAGTGCCTCCCATTCTTGAAGTCGTAGAAGATCATTATTATCTGTAGAGAGCTCATTGGCAATTGCAATCCTTAAAGAAGGAATTTGAAGTTCTAAAGGGAGAACTGCTTCACAACCGTATACCAGAGAGAAAGGTCTAAAGCATGTAGGATTGCGGACCGTAGTTCGATAGGCCCATAAACATTCGTCAAGCTTTTCACTCCAGTTTCATTTGTTAGTAGATACAAACTTCTTGAGGAGCTTGATAATAGTTTTGTTGAAGGCTTCGGCCAAACATTAGCAGCTGGATTGTAGGCTGTCGAAGCGACATTGTCAATTCTATGATCATCGCAAAATCTTGTGAATTTCTGGCTGATGAATTGTGGTCCGTTGTCATGGATGATTCGTCGAGGTACACCAAATCGATAAATGACCTAGTGTTTGACGAAGTTGATGACACTACTGGTCTTGACTTCAGCCAAAGGTATATCTTCAACCCATTTGGAGAAATAATCGGTTATTGCTAATATGAACCGATGTCCTCTAGAAGAAGGAGGATTGATAGGATCGATGACGTCCATACCCCAAGCTTCGAAAGGCCAGAAAGCAGCCATCGGATGTAGAAATTCTGAAGGTTGATGAATGAAATCCGCATGGATTTGACAAGCTCGATATTTCCTTGCATAATCGATGGCATCTGATACCATAGAAGGCCAGCAGTAACCCATGCGTCGGATACGATCCTGTAGCTTAGGACCGGGTTGATGTGCTCCACAAACACTGTCATGAGCTTCACGCAGTACTTATTTTGCTTCATCACCAGCTAGACAGCGCAAGAGTAGGCCGTCATAAGTTCGTCGATAGAGAGTCTTAGTGGTCTGATTATAGTAGAATCGTAGAGACCTTCGACGAATACTCGTGGCCTCTTTTGGATCTTCGGGGAGTATGTCATGAACAACAAAGTAGATGAAAGGAGTTCTCCAATCTTCATTGATAACATTGACTTTAGTAAGATTACTGAACTCAATATTACGATTATTTTCAATACAGAATAATTCTCGATTAGAGATGACAACCACTTGTTGTGTTTTGATGGGGATGGCTAAGACTGCTGCAAGATTGGCCAAAGCATCTGCTTCAGTATTACAAGCTCGCCGAACATAGTCTATGAAGAAGGCTTTGAATGATGTAGCCATGTTGATTGCTGCTTCATGATTAGGCACTAGATCTTGATGACGAACTTTATAGGTTCCTCTAACCTGATTAACAACCAGCTCAGAGTCACCATAGACTTCAAGATACTCGACGTCAAGTTGTTTGGCTAATTGAAGACCAATGAGTAGAGCATTGTATTCTGCCACGTTGTTGGAGCATGGTTCATCTAGAGAGTAGGCTCTTTAGATATTTGATCCGTCTGGAGAAACGAGAACAACTCCGACTCCTGCTACAATGGCACCATTGGGTCCGATTCTGGATGCTCCATCAAAGAATAGACGCCAAGTAAGAAATTCTTCAGAGATCATGTTGACTTCCAACGTCTCGTCTAGAATTTCATCGTAGAGTTTGGACGTCTCTGGAACAGGATAAGCTGCTAAGAAATTCGCCAGTGATTGTCCTTTGACAGACTTTTGTGGAACATACACCATGTCATACTGGGCTAGCAGAATGGCCCATGTAGCCAGCCGAGAATTGAGTGTACTAGGCTTCTTCATCAGTACCCGAAGAGGATTGACTCGGGATATGACATGAATGGTTTGACCAATGATATAATGTCGAGTCTTTTGAACAGCAAACATGAGAGCTAGGCATTCTTTTTCGACTGGACTATAACGGTGTTCAACACCAATCATAGTACGACTGAGGTAGTAGATAGCTTATTCGTGGCCCTCTTTGTTCTTTTGGGCTAGTAAAGCACCCAATGAATGGTCCAAAGCACGGACATACATTAAGAATGGTATGCCGGAGATTGGTGGCACCAAGACTGGTAGGTTCATGAGATATTGCTTGATGTTGTCAAATGCTTATTGACATTCTTTGGTCCAAACGAAAGATACACCCTTCTTCATGAGTTAAGTGAATGGTCTGCAGCGTCCAGACAGATTCGAAATAAATCTCCTGATGTACGCAAGTCGACCTTGGAATCCTCGTAGCTCTTTTAGGTTGCATGGAGGACGTATCTCTTGAATGGCTTTGATCTTCTCGGGATCCACGTGTATACCCTTAGAGGTAATGACGAAGCCGAGAAATTTTCCACTAGAGACACCCAAAAAAGACTTGGTGGGATTCATTTTGAGTTGATGTTGGCGCATGAGGTTGACGATAGTTCTCAAGTCTTGGATGTGATCTTCCTTTAGACGACTTTTGACAGTGATATCGTCAACATAACATTCGACAGTCTTGCGTAGATGATCTCGAAAGATGGTACTTATAGCTCGTTGGTATGTTGCACCAGCGTTCTTGAGACCAAACGGTATCACAGTATAACAGTAGACTCCACGAGGAGTGCGGAATGAAGTATGCTTTTCATCTTCAGGATGCATCCGAATCTGATTATATCCGGAGAATCCGTCCATGAAAGATATTCTTTCGAACCCACAAGTGTTGTCGATCATGACGTCCGTAATAGGGAGAGAAAATTTGTCTTTTGGACATGCTTCATTAAGATCCCGGAAGTCGATGCAGACTCGAACTTTGCCGGTTTTTTTTAGAACTGGAACAACATTAGCTACCCAATCAGGATGCTGCTCTTCTCGAATAAAGCCACAAGCTATGAGCTTCTTGACTTCATCGTCGATTGCATCCATCATTTCTGGCTTAAAATGTTGTTGTTGTTGTTTGACCGATTATGCATTCGGCAAGATGTTCAGCTTGTGAGTAGCAACTTTAGGATCCAGTCCTGGCATGTCTTCATAGCTCCAGGCAAAAACATCAATATATTCTTTAATCAGAAGAATTAACTCTTGTTTATCCTCTTCTGAAAGGTTTTTACTGATGAATATTGGACGAGATGATCCGTTCTCTCCCACATCAATTTGAACTAATTGATCTTCGGTAGGAGGTTCCCTTTGTTCGAATCGGAGTTCCCATTGAGTATCCATTCTTTGAGCCAAGGATCTGTTTCAGGGTTTTCTTCAAGATCCTCGTCATAGCCCTCTCGAAGTTCGACGGAGACTATGTTAGAAGACACAGTCAGTCGATGAATTTAATCAATGCTGGTATCAGAATCCCACGATCTGGAATCAGAAGAGTTAGAGCGTTCTTCACTATCGGATTCAGAAACTGCTGGGAATAACATTGGAGGAGAAGCATATCCAAGACCTCTTTTGGTCCTGCTGTAGTACATCTCTAACTTTCCTTTCGGCACAGTCGTACGGATAGGAGTTCTCCGTCCTTTACCGTAGTTGAGGCCGTTCTTGAAGTCGTAACCCATCTTTCGAATGATGTCTTTTGATTGTTGACTGTAACGACGGAGTTGAAGATGCCCCGTGTCGTTAACTTTGCTATCATCTGTATAGCTGAATTGTTGTTCCTATCCTTTACTAAAAAGTATTGGACTTTCGCCCTTTTTTCGAGCAGGAACAATTTGGTATGAATCATCTGGGTGTTCAAAAGAGACTTCAGTTTGAAGAGATTGCACAACTCCGATTGTAAATGACTGAAATCTATCTAACATATCCAAGTAGCATTTAGTATGATAAATGACATCAGTATACTGGAAAGTAGATGCTTTTTCATTAATTTCTACATCGGTATTTACAGCAGGAACTTTAGCCTTAACAGGCTTGGTCAGATTGATTACAAGAGGGGGAGAAGAAGAACGTGGAGGAGGATTGGACTTGTTACGACGGAGGTCAATAACAAGTGGCTCAGAGGAGGTGAGCTCCTTTTTTTCCTTGTTATGAGGTAGATCTATAACAAGTGTCTCAGAGGAAGTGAGCTGGTTTTTGTCCTTGTTATGACGTAAGTCAATAACAAGTGGCTCAGAAGAGGTGAGCTTCTTTTGATAATTATTTGTTGGTCTCTTCTAAACTGGCAAGTGAATAGCCAGTGGCTTGGAAGATTGAGGACGAGAGACACGCCTTTTAACAGGTATGATAAGGGTATCTTTGGGCACTGCTTCTGATTCTTCTTCAGTATCCAGAGACAAGACAACCTTCATGAATTCATCATTGTATATACGAGCGTCGTTGCAGTACGCTTCAACGCCTTTGAAAGGATAGAGATCAGCGACCTCCTTCTGGACTTCTCCATTGTCATCAACATATTTGAAACATTGATGAAGAGTTGATCGAACAATGTTGTGTTCATGTAGGAATGGTCTCTCCAATAAAGCATTATAAGAACAACCATGATTCTCGATGATATAGAAGGTCACCTTTGTACGAAGATTGCCTATTTGGAGTTTTAGACGAATCTTGCCCAGAGGTTCTCTCCTCCCTTGATTGAATCCAAGGATGGTGGTGATTGTACTGGAGAGACTGTGTACAGGGATCTTCAATGCATCCAATATTGTCTTTGGCACGATACTAAGGGCAGACCCTGGGTCAATCAGAATATGATCGACTTTCATCGAGTCGACATATTCTGTATAGTAGAGAGGACGGTCATGCCTGTTGTCTTCCATCAACAAGTCATCTTGAGTGAAAGTTATGTTTGGAATTAATTCTAACACACTATGACAATAGAGGCAAGAGACAGGCTCTGCTGTAGGCTTCTTCAGAAGGGCTAGACAAGTTTCAGCTTTCATGAGAGCTTCACTTAGAGTTTCTCGAGTTTCTTTAGAAAGACGTAAGAGCTCAAAAATCGACAACCGGGCTGGTGTATTGGCTAACTGAGCCAAAATATCGAAGTTATAAGGCTTTTCAAGTCCAGAAGGAGATGTCTTCTTTAAAGGTTTATCGAAGCGGACTTGCTGTTTGCCTTTGTCAGCGACCGTTGGCTTGGGAGGAATGGGTATCACCACCGGTGAGGAAGCAGTAGGAATATCCTCAGTAAAAGCAGGCTGCACGTGAGCAGGTTCAAAGGAAAAAGCAGTATTCTCTTGGGCTTCAGGATAATCCTTTAGATAAGCTTTCCCTGACCTAGTGCCCAACAGGATTTTTTCATCAACTATGGGATCAAAAGACACCATATTACAAATCTTTGTCTTGCTTTTGGAGCGGTCTTTCTTCTTAGAGGAAGAGGGAAGTTCAAACTCTGAAGCAAGATCCGGATGAATCCACATAACCTCGCCATTGTTAAGAGACAAAGGGACGAGACCTTCACTTCGAGGAGGAGGAGGATTCTCAATCTTTAGAGTAGCTTTGGGTATAGGAAAGACGCCATGCTGCACCATCTGGGCGGGAAGTCACCGAACTGAACTGATACCATGTTTGCAGTAACAGTATTCTCGTCTTATTGCAGAGTGACGACGCCAGCGTTGACCAGCTCTTGAATTTTACCTTTGAGCACATAACATGCTAGAGTGCAATGTCCGATGAACCTGTGATAGACACAGTACTTGGGATGATCAGTCTTACCGACTTCATCGGGCTTCTTTGGATTTGGAAGTTGGATCTTATTGCTTTTGATGAAGCAATCAAAGATGCTAGCAGTGTCATTCTCGTCAAAGGAATACTCTACTTTAGGACGAGGCTCCATTGGAGAAGGTGCTGAAGGGGTAGAAGTGGACATAGGAGGAGCTACGTTAACCGCCAGAGATTCTTTGTTCTTATTCAAATTGATATTCAAAGTTTCTTTTGGTTTGCGATTGTTCTGGCGATTGCCATCACCTGGTGTTTGATGTTCATCCCGGTCAGGGTTAGACATTTGTACCCCTAGCTGCTTGAATTTGTCGGCGCTAACTTCAGCTGCTTTAGCGTTGACAATGAAAGATGGCCAGTCTTGGAATTGAGTAGACCCCGTCCACATGCAGATGATAGGCAAAAGATTTGCCTTGCAGGTGTCTATGGTGACAGCAGCCGGAGTTCCTGGAGTCATTTTCAAAGCTTCACGGTGGAATCTTTCAATAAAACTTTCAACAATTTCATTATGCCTTTGTTTGATTTTATTGAGGGCTGACATAGTCATGTCATTGATCCCCTCGTAAAATCATTCCAAGAAGATTTGCTTTAAGCCAGAGAAGAAGGTGATACAACCATCGGGCAAGCTTCTATACTAATCGTATGCTACGCCAGCTAAACAGCCGACGAATACTCTGGTAAGAAGAACGTCATTTGGTTGAAGTTGAACAGTCATAACCTCAAAGTGGTTGATGAACTGACTGGGAGATGTGCTGCCATCAAACAGCGAGATAGTTGGAATCTTGTAATTTGGAGGAAACGAGACTTCCTTCCTTTCAACTGGATAAGATTGCTTGATCCCCAACCTTTGTAAGTTATCCTTCTCCTTGAAAGCTTCGAACTGAGTTCGCAGGAGCTTCACAGCTTCATTGGCATCTTCCACTGATGTAGAAGGAGCAGGCTGAACCACGGTGTTAGAAGGAGGAACAGCATGATAAGTACTACCCCCAGCACCTGATTGACTAGGTGTAGGTTGGACTTGTACAGGAGGTACTGAAAGAGATGCTACCCCCAGCCCTGCATTAGCAGGCACCGACGATGCTATAATTTTAGGATTTGTAGGCGGTACTGTCGGTGGTACTGTGTGCTGAGCCACAATGATGGAATGTATACTTGCGACCATTTCTGCCATTCTTTTTAACTTATCTTCTAGTACAGCTATTCTTTGTTCTTGACTTGCTGAGCTGGAAGCATCAGGATATTTATTAACAACGTAAGTTGTCACTTCTTTGGGTACAGTGTAAGACACTGTCTGTTCTGAACTTTCGCTGTATGCATCATAGTCGGGGAAAGAATCATCTCCTGAATGAGAAGGAAAAAGACGTTCAGAAGGATTTTGAAGATTCCTTTGACCGATTGTGTCTCAGCTTCGGGATCTGGTATGTTGGAATACTCCTTCAGAGGATTCTTGGAGTAAATCCAAATACCGTTGGCTTGGCTTACGAGGCTTTCCGTGCTTAGAGCACTTCCTACCCCCAGTGTCTCTGGAAGTCATGTTGACGGAAGCGTACAGAACTTCATCTTCATCTTCCGACATAGATTCAGAGTTAGAAAAGTTTAAACGATCGAAGACAGATCGTCTAGTTGTTTGACAACAACAGTTGATAACAACCTGATGATGATGATCACTTGGTTGAATTTGAAGTGTTGAAGTATTGTCCCGCCTTTGTTTGATGTGTTCTCGGAGATCGGGAACAGCAACGGGACGAGGAAAAGTTCGAGGGATATGATCTATGATAACATTCGGAACTTGGTTACGGTTCTTCAAATGTTTTGTCCTTTGAGTATACAGGAAAGTGCTCATTTCATTAGCATAGGTGTCTGGATTCTTGATCCTGGAAGTCTGCTTCTGATGATGTTTGGTCTTCGGCATTGGCTGTTTACGTTTCACCGAAGTTGGCCTGTTGGGATAAGTTCTTAGATCAGCAAACTCACCCCAGGGGCTTCTGTTTGAGACACCTGCAATTTTCCCTGTCTTGAACTGGAGATTTTGAGGGTTGGGAGATCTTGGAACTCTGCTACCGGAGTAGGCAGAATACTTCTCTGATCAGCACACTTTCCTTTGACAAGGAAAGAAGAAGAGTCCTTGTGAGAAAGGGTCTTTGTACTGACTGATGTCGGAGCACATTCAGATTGATCTTCAACGTTAAAAACCGAGGAAGATTGAGAAAAGACCAAAGGGCCTTTTCCTTTGTTTTGGAAAAAAGGGTTAGCTCACTACAAGAATACGATCATTTATGGCACGCGAAACGCACCGTAAATGAGCTTTTACGGCATACATTTTGGTGTCGTAAAAGCTCATGCCGTAAATGAGCCTATTATTTACGGCGCATTTTGAATGCCGTAAATGTAAACATATTAACGCCGTAAATGTCTTTTTTACAGAATCTCGATGACCATTTACGTCATATTGTGTGTGCCGTAATTGCTCTTTTATGGCATACATGTGCGCGCCATAATAGATATTTTTACTGAATTTTGACAACCATTTACGACATATTTCATGTGCCGTAATTGCTCTTCCACGGCATACATATGTGCGTCGTAATAGATATTCGTGCTGGGTCAAATACGGCGTATAGATGCACACCGTAATAGTTATTCGCACATGATCAAATATAGCATACATTTTGATGTCGTAAAAGATATTTTTGATATTTGCCATTTATGACATATGTAGCGTGCTGTAAATAATATTTTATGAATTATTTTTATCTACTAATAATAATAATAATAATAATAATTTATTATTATTATTATTATTATTATTATTATTATTATTATTATTATTATTATTATTATTTCCATACCAATCCGGCCTATTTATTTAAGCAAGGATATCAATGGTAAACAAAGTATATAACATAACAAACATAAATTAAAGAAATAGTTGATCACTGGCATATAATCCCAATCAAACTACAAAAGTGAAACGTAATTCAAAAGAACCCAGACACGTGATATCATAAAAGTAATCGGATTCAATAGCCAAAATACATTAATAGCAAACAAAAGGCCATGCCAAAGTATCATGCCATATTGTTTCATGAACTACAAAAGTATTTTAGTACTGAATTATAAGAACAATACAATATTTCAATACAAATTGAGCTTGTTTCATAATTTGTCCTACTTTGGGGAAAAAAATGTAAATTGTCTTCTATGACAAATTTCGGCTCAAATGGTTGCAGAGGTGAAGCTTCAAACACAAAACCCAAATATTTTCATTGATTGATAACCTGCACAAACATAAAATGTGTTTTAGTTCATTATATCCAATTTGATGTATATATAAACACAACAATGAAAAAATATACATAAATAAATGAGTATTATGGGCACAAATATATAATATTTTCATCAAAGTTACCTAGGAACTCAATGAAACGCATAAGAAAAACATATATTGGTGCCAAATTCAAACCACTAATAATATTTCTAGCACCATGTAGGAACTTAAAAAGTAGCAAACCAAAAAATTTGCAGAAACCATTTTGCATGACACTATAAGAATACAAAGAAACCAAAAAATGTTAAAAGCATAAGAGGAACTCACCATTTCCAAGAGAACTTATGATATAAGCAATTAACCTGGTCACAACTGGTTATTCCTGATAAAGAAGATAATATAAATACGAAGAAATACGTACAGAAAACATAATTTAGTCATCAATAAGCTAATGTGCTGCATCACATGCATAGAAGGAAAGAAAACTACGGGGCTAAATGACCAAAACTTCTAAGCAATAAGGAGTCTGATAAAATACTAAGGAACTCTCAGTAATGATAGAATATAATATCACTTTGGATCCTCGAAATATCACCCGCCTAGATTTTAGCAACATGCTTTTGTGAACTTGATACGTATTTATGTTGTTCGAATATTTCTATTAGGTCTCCTACCCATATCTAATTGTACGAATACTGCAAGGATATATATTGGTTATCTTAAAATATCCTATATTTACAAATTCTATATAGACTTACTGTATAAAAGGCACATCTACGATAGTCCGCTAGAAACGTCTTGAAACCCTGTCAGCCGTTAGAGGTACAAATGTAGCATAGTTACTGCAGAACTCATTCATGATTAACCACAATAATACCTCACAATAGACTTTATTGGAACTCGTATTTTTGGTGATAGCATTTAAAACCTTACTCATGCCTTTACTGATTACTCACAGCCCATCCTCACTTCTAGTGTCATTTCTATCATGTACTCCATCTCATAAGTGTCAACCCTTTTACTTCCCTGCAACGAAGAAGGTGTAACTCCAATCTCACTGAACTAAACCCACTCAGAAAAATTAAGTGATGTTACAAGGCTCTTTTCCAATATGAATTGGAAGAAAATATCATGAGAAAGAATGGAGAAATGCAATTATTTACATCAAATAAATCTTAATAAGATGCAAAGTGTTCGTGAAACTCTAAGATTTAATCCAACATCGGATATGAGATGTTATGTATCATATGTATATCTTGGTTAACATTTTTGCAAGTGGGCCAACTGATCATTCAGATGAGTCCCATGCATGGGTCATATCCTAGCTGCTCCAGGGCATGCCGAATGGTATCATAGTATAATATATAAGATGCAATGTATTATTATTACCGTGACCGAAAACAACTACTAAGCTTTTATCCAATTCTTTGGGATTGACTAAATGAGTCACTTTCAATGTTCAGACATGTTAATGGTTACTCTAGTAAAGTTTTGAGAAACAATTGCATACTTTAGTTTGATCCTCAAAGTAATTTCTGTCAAACTGAATCTTGGTTTAATCCTCCATAAAATACAAACTCAGGATCAATAACCTTTGTAGAATCAACATTCACCATAACTAAACTAGTATAGATATCTCCATGTATGAGAGCTTGGGCTCTCTCATAGAACCTATAAGGATGAAATGTATTTGACATGACTTTTCACATTTATAGGAACAAACAAAACGTACGAGATGAATTATAAACTTAGTAGATATATGATAAACCAATAGCACGTACATGGAATTTAAACCAGCAACTTCAAGCTTTAAATCATTGTCTTCACGAACAACCTGTGCATCCTTATCCAAGTAAGGAGAAGTCCACTGGTTATGTTCAACTACACCAGAAAGATCAGAGAAAACAACTTGCTCGGTAAGTACAGAGCTCCATATTCTCGTCAATTTATGTTATAATTCTGATTACAACATAATAATGTGTAGAAGTTTAAGTTCAATTGCAAACATATGAGAACAAATATTTAGGACAGAAGTTTGTATACCAAATTTTTGCAAGCTGCTATTCGGTGCTTTTCTTCTATTCTTCTCTTTTAAGAGCAATTTCCTTTCTAACATTGCAAAGCAAACCTTCTGAAATGGAATTTATAAATCTTAAAAATAAAAAATATCATATCTAAATAAACCTGGATAATGATTAGGAGAGAAACAAACTCAAAACAAAGCATGAAAAAAAAGGAAATAGAAACCTATTGGGAGCATACAAAGTAGTTGGAGGCTAAGAGTTTCCTTTTATGTCAGTCATGGTGTTGCTTGTTAACCATGTACCCTAATATCAAGTAGCTTGATACATATCTTTGATAGCCTAATATGTTATGTTTTGTTTTCAACATTTACCTATGTGGATAATTTGCTTAATATTTGATGAAACTGAACTTGGCTGCAGACTGAATCCTACAATTACTGAAAGAGGGTTCTTAACATAAGCACTCCGAGGAACATGGGACCCTATAAATATTGTCCTTGTCCAAATGTGTTGTAAGCAAAAAGTTCAATGCAAGTTATACAACAGAGGCATGTTGCCTAGACCTAGGTACTTGCAAAGTAAATGACCAACCTTTTATGTAAAAATTATTAATCTAACATGATAATGTATGAAGCACTAAGCTAAAGTTCTGAAAAAATTAATAGCACCTTACGTGCACCATTTCACTGCCAAAGTTTAAACCTCCAGGTGAAATAAGAGAACCTACAAGCAAATATCCAGTAATCACCTACAACAAATTTAGATTCATAATATGAGCATTCGAATGAGAAAAACAAGGTTAGGAACATATTCACAAACCTTAGACATTTAAAATATGAAAATTATAAATGACCATGATATTTTGTTACTTTATTTCCTCAACTATATATCATTACATGTACTGGTTAGACAAGTGGTTACTGAATACATACCGATTGTCCAGCACAAGCAAAGGTAAGGCCACATGTACCTGGATCACCATGTGGAAATAGCTCCATCTTAGATCCCAATACTAGATCATTAAGGCAATCGATGCTTAAACAAACCGACTCTCACTAATTATCGAAATGTGGGGACTAAAGTTTTGTCGAACTCCCTTTATACTTCCACCAACATATTCAAAAAAATAATTTGACCGGTTTGCATATTTTATCAAACACTTTGCATGCCATATCTTACAGTCTAGAGATCGAAGTGATCTACCTGGAAAGTGAGGCTCGAGCGGTTCTTGAACCCGCTGCTTGGGTAGTCGCCGTCGCAGCTGGGTCTGACCCCTAGAGCCCGAACTTTGTCTTCCCCCTTCCCGGTTCCGATCCCCCTTCCTCCTCTTCTTTTGTCGGCCCCCCTTGTTGTCCCGGAGGTCATTCGGACATAGCGGGCTCACGGTCGAGAAGTTCTACCATTATTGGAAGGTCGGAATCGACAGCATCACGTGTGGGATTAGGGTTTTAACGTAGGAAAGGGTTAGGGTTAGAGTTTTGGGGAGGGAGGAAGGAGAAGGGTGGTGATGGTGGGAGTTGAAGTCTATTAAAGAGGAGGGTGAGCCACTGGCACATGGTTGGGGGAAGAGTAGTGGAGGAGCAGGGGTCTTTCTTTAGAAAATGCAAGTCTATAACCAAATATTTACAATCTTCTTACAACCTCTCTCTCACACCCCTTGCACATGGATCCCACCGGGTCCCGACTCCCTTCTCACCCTCCACTAAGTGGCCTCCATACCCCACAACTTTCCTCCATCCTCCAATCGAAGTCTGACACGTGACAGTTGCAAGGAAATTGTATGCATTTGGTTGTAGGCATACCAAAGCTTTTTCTTTAGTCGAGAGTTTAGTTAAATCCAGGGTGTCAAGTTTTGGGTTGGGTATATATCTACTCCGAGTCAACAATTTTATATTCCTAACAATAATCGCAAATTGATATTTCTAGCTTAATATATTATACTTCCAGAACTATGGAGTTTAAATTCAGAATATAAGTTTTCCTGTGGAGAAATAAATTTATCTAAAATTATCTTTAGAGTACCAGTTTTAGGAAAATTACCTATTGAAGTCCAACCCACCGATTCGTTTGGCATTTCCAATTTATTTGTTAACTCTGTCTCACAAACACCAAACCTTTTGACATTTTTGTAACAAAATACGAATGACCTTTTCGTACCTATGACAAGGTTTTTTTTGTACTAAAAAAACATGCTCGTGACATATTTAAAACATATAAAAAACATGTCCCTTGACAAATTTAAAACATATTTTATGACAAACTTATCGCTATATTAAAAATAATACATAACTAATCATTTTTTTATTTTTAAAATATGGATTGATAAATTTTAATTTAGTTTTAATTTTAATTTTAATTTTAATCTTAACATTAATATTAAAAATTAACATAAATATATAGATTAAATAAGTTATTCTTAATCTTAACATCATGCAAAAATAGAAAAAAAAAGATGTCGTAAATAAGTTATTCTTAATCTTAACATCGTGCCAAAATAAGTTATGATCTTAATTTTAATCTTAACATCGTGCTGGGTAAAAAAAGCTGTCAATTACGGCGCGTACAACGCATGCCGTAAATAAAACAACATTCACGATGCCGTAATTAAGATCTCATTCACGGCGCACAAGAACGCATGCCGCAAATAACTTAACATTTAAGGCATGTAAAAACGAGTGTCGTAATTAAGTTATCATTCACGGTGCAGGAAAATACGTGCCGTAAATGCATTTGCAATTACGGCGTGCGGGTAAAACACGCCATAAAAAACACAAAAAATGACTCTTTTATGGCACGCAGAATTGTACGCTGTAAAAGAGTATCATTTACGGCGCACAGGCAATGCGTGCAGTAAATTGTGCGCCGTAAATGATCATTTTTCTTGTACTGGCTAAAGAGCGTTTCCCTCTGTTGCCTTCCAAGTCATGGGACAAGGAAGTTTGAGAAAAGACCAAAGGGCCTTTTCCTTTGTTATGGGAAGGAGGAATAGCCAAAAGACTACCCCAGTGGATTGCACCGGAGTAGCAAGGTGTTGGAGAGAAATAGAGCTTTTCTCCTTGTTGTGAGAAGAAGAGAGATTAGCCAAAGGGCTGTCTCTCTTGGATTGTGCAGACATGGCTTGTGCATTGGTGGATGGCGTACTGGCAAGTTGTGCAGGAGAGTTCTTAACAGAGATCTTTTTGGTTCTGGCCACCGACACTGTGGTTTGCGCATCAGGAGTTCTGGCCACAGAGTGTTTAGGATGCACTCTAGTTGCTGGAGTATTGGTTTGCGCAGAAAGATGGGCAGCCAATTGCGCCAGAGGCAGAGGAGTCTTATACTTTGACAAGGCAGCATAAGAAGTCTTCTGTGCACTGACAGCAGCAGCTTGCACATGAATAGTTAAGACAGATTGTGCAACAGTCTTAGTGGCAGCAACTGTAGATTGTGTAGTAGATTGCACAGCAGGCTTCTTGGCAGATTGTGCAGCAGTCTTGCTGACAGAGTTAATGTACTGCGCAGCAGTCTTAGAGACCCACACTGGGTGCACTTTGCTCGCGGTAGAAGTGGTTGCAGTACGAGCAGTTGTCTTAGAGTTGATCATGGCTTCATAGGCTGTCTGGTTAACCTTCACAACCAGAGTCTTTTGTGCCTTCCCGATAGACGCTACGTCATATTGAGTTGTCACTTCCTCGTCGGAGGAGAAAGTCGTCCCCAGCAGAGTCGCCATTTTGTTTGCAAAAACAAAAGTATAAACTTTATTGATACAAACTTTATAAAGATTACAAGAATTCTGGGAAGCTACAACTGTAGGAATCCAATCTAGAAGACGATTGCTTTATTCCTTGGACGATGTGAACTTTGAAGACGGTAGCCTCTGAAGTTGACTTGAAGGCAAAAGCCTTGGAGAATTGAAGACAAAAGCCTCGGAAGAATGCAGCAGCACTTGGGCAAAAACTTCTGAACTCTCTGAACTTTTATGTTTGATCTCTCTATCTGATCTCTGATTTTTGATCTGTGATCTCTGATCCCCTTGAATGGAGACTTGAAACTCTATTTATTGAGTTCTGGAAATAACTAACTTTTAGTTATTCTAGACTGCGAATGATAGATTGCGCCTGAATTGGATTGCACAACAGTAGACTGTGCAGGCAGTTGTCTGATCAAGGGCCAACTGTCTTGGACACATGGCATTATTTGATTGAAATGCGCATGATCGTGCATAGACGGTTGCCACGTAATGAGCAATTGATGGCATGAATGCCACGTATATGTTGTTAGTTGTGTTGAAAAAGCGCGCAACCTGAATTGTGCTGGCTTTGGATTGCGCAGGTTTGGATCGCACAGGCATGGATTGTGCTAATATGGATTGCGCATCAGATAGGCTGGCCGATTGCGCTGCCAGCTGTCCTCGAGCGCCATGCTGCACGATTAAACAAACAGTCGTCTCGTTCTCCGTGCTGTCAGCTGTCAGAAGATTTGATTGTGTAAGGTAATGATGATTATTTGCCACGTCAGCCTGCGCACTTGAGAGTTTGTGCAGTCTAGCATGTGCAATCCGTATGATGCGCAATCTGATGTCTGCGCAGTTCATTTGAAAGATGCATTTCTTGATCTTCATGACTTTGTTGATGTGTGCAGCTTGATTTTCTAGGACCTACAAGAACAAGTCATTAGGACATTAAATAGTAGTGGGAATCTCTATATGGCTGGTCACTTAGGGTTTGGTTAGGGTTAGGGCTTCAAGTTATTGGCCTATGGGCTTAAGTCACAAGTCATGGAATTTAAATCATAAGTCATAAAATCAATGCACCTATTCTATTCCTCCTATTTGAAAACTAGATTCTAATGGCTAGAATGAGGTTAACTTAAGTTAGACTAGGGTCACCTTAGCTAGGGTTAGCTTCTAGGCTAGTCTACAAAGTCTCAATATGTCAAAGTCAATGATAGCAATCACCAATCCAATATTTAATCAAATAATTCTAATAAGTCAAAATGACCAAATTACCCCAAGGCTAAAAATGATAATTAAATATCCCTAATCACATGGTTAGGCTCTAGGTCAGACAGTCTCTAGGGTTACATTAGTAATTATCAAAATCATAAGTCATTGATCAAATAGTTTTTAAATAGTTTAAAAATGATTAAAAATCACCAAAAATTATAATGTGATGTAAATACAAATAAATAATAATTATAATTACAAAAGTTCAAAATTATCCTCATTTGGAAAACTGGATTTTACAAGTCTACCCCCCTTAGAAAAATTTTGTCATCGAAATTAAGATGATCATACCCCTACTAGGTCAAACCCCCAGCAATCAAAGTCGATAGATAACATGCAACATAGTCCTACTGGTCGTGATTCCACAATCTCGAACAGGGTAGCTACACCATCTAGCAAATCACAAGCAATATCCTGGCAGGTACTAATAGAAATCACACATAAAAGTGGGGAGGAATAACAAGAAGGTCGAACCTGCTAACCCATCACCTGTAGCGTCGGTCTCCTCGACCGCCATCGCAAAAGCTCCACCCTTCTGGTGCTAAGCTATTGGTGGCCTAGCTCCATCAAAAGAAGGTACGATGGGACAATCTATCATCTTGTGAGTACCAGACCCATAGAATAGACAAACCTTCAGCCTCCTCCAACAAGACTCCCAAACATGCCCTGTCTTCCTGCAGTATGCACAAGTTGGCACCCCGCGGTCCTGTCCTCTAGGCTGATGCTGTGCCTGCTGAACCATCACTAGTGCCTGCATCTGCTGAATCTCTACGTGAAGCCTCTTGTGCTAGCCTCCGCTACTGCTGGTATAGTGAGCGTCCCGACCCCTCTTCAGTTTCAGCCCTAGGTCGTCCTCTGCCGCCATAGCTACAGAAAAGATGTCCACGATGGTAGCGTTTCGATCACTCTTAGTTAGTGACCGAACCTCCATGATCAACCTTCGACGGAACTTCCTAGCCTTCGTCTTCTCAGTCAGAACATCAATAAACCGGGCCAACCATGAAAAACTCTCCGACTTACTCAGCAACAGTCTGGTTCCCCGGAACCAGACTTTCAAATTGCACCTCAATGCCCCCTAGTGCCACATCTGGAAAGAACTGTTCCTTGAACAGCTTCCTAGTCTGACCCTCTACTCCCACTCTGGGATTTGTCTGGTACTAGGTACGAGCTAAGTACTACATCTGACTGCCCATCGCTTCGATATGAAGTCAGGCTGGTATCTCCGCCAGCCAAAAAATCTCCTGGATATGCTTAATCAAATCGTGAATGCCCTTAGTGCCCAGAAAATCTATAGGATGCATCTTTTGAAAGTCCTGGATATCCTTCTCTTTCCGGTAAGGCTGCTCCTGCGGGCCCTATATAGCCACCATCTCCACAGTCGTACGGACCAGCAGGTGGGCCTCGTCGATCCCCTGACGGAAGTCGGCAGTCTGACGCTGCTGCTGCTGCTGCTGGTGAGATGCCAGAATCCTCTCCACAAAGGAAAACATGTGGACAACATCAACCAATCCTACAGGTAGCTGTAGGTGCTGCTGCTAAAACATCTCAGGAATGACTGGGGTCATCCTCTGAACCGGTGGATGCACACTGTAGGTCCTAAAAAATCAAGTTGCACCAATCAACAAAGCCATGAAAATCAAAAAGAGCATCCTTCAAATGAATTGCACAAGAGACAGATTGTGCACCATCTCGATTGCACAAGTTAAACTGCACACTCATCCAAGTGCACAAGTTGATGTGGCCTTGTCATCATTATCTGACAGAGAATCAGATCTTCTGACAACTGACAGCACGGAGAACAAGGAAACTGTTCGTTTATCGTACAGAAAAGTGCTCGAGGACAGTTGTCCATGTTGCACAATCTGCCAGACTCTCTGCTGCGCGGTCCAGTCTAGCGCAATCTGAAGTCAGCATAATTCATGTGGCGCACTTCATCAAGACAATTGACAAATGTACACGTGGCCTTCATACCATCAATTGCTCACTACGTGGCAACCGTCGGTACACGATCATGCGTATTTCAATCAAATGATGCCATGTGTCCAATACAGTTGGCCCACGATCAAACAACTGCCTGCGCAGTCTGATGCTGCACAATCCAGTGCATGCGTAATCCAGCTTGCGTAATTCAGAATAACTAAAAGTTAGTTATTTCCAGAACTCTATAAATAGAGTTTCTAGTCTTCATTACCGGGGATCAGACATAATGTTCAAAAAATCAGAGAGTTCAGGAGTTCTTGCCCAAGTGCTGCTGCATTCTTCAGAGGCTACCGCCTTCAACTTCAGAGGCTATCGTCTTCAAAGTTTACATCGTCGAAGGGATAAAGTGATCGTCATTCAGATCGGATTCCTACAGTTGTACTTTTCCAGAATTCTTGTAATTTTCTTACAAAGTTTGTGAAATAAAATTTCAACTTTTGTTTTTGCAAACAAAATGGCGACTCTGCTGGGGACGACTTACTCCTCTGACGAGGAAGTGACAACTCAATGTGACGTTGCGTCTATCAGAAAGACGCAGAAGACGCTGGTTGTGATGGTCAACCAGACAGCCTATGAAGCCATGATCAACTCCAGGACCACCCCTCGCACTGCAAAAAACTTCTGCCACGAGCAAAGTGCGCCCAGTGTGGGTCCCCATGACTGCTGCACAGTCTATAAATTCTGCCACCAAGACTGCTGCGCAGTCTAAGGTCTCTGCTGCCAAGACTGTTGTACAGTCTGTTGTCTCTGCAGTTACATAATCTGCCTCTACTACTCATGCGCAGTCTGCTGTTACCAGTGCACAAAATACTTCCTATGTTGCCCTGTCAAAGTGCAAGACTCCTCTGCCTCTGGCGCAGTTGGCTGCAACAATTCCTGTACAATCCATCACTCCAGCAACTAGATTGCAACCCAAACACTCTGTGGCCAGAACTCCTACTGCGCAAACTACAGGATCTGTGGCCAGAAAGTCATCTGCCAAATATTCTTCTGCGCAATCAGACAGTGTGCCTACTGTCAAAGCTCCCCATGCGCAAGCTATGCCTGCACAATCCAAGAGAGACAGCCCTTTGGCTAAACTCCCTTCTTCTCATAACAAAGAGAAACACTCAGTTCTCTTCTCAAGCACTCTGTTGCTCCAGCCCAATCTACTGGGGGTAGTCTGTTGACTATTCCTCCTCCTCTACAGAACAAAGGAAAAGGCCCATTGGCCTTTTCTCAAACTTCCTTGTCTCACGACTTGAAAAACAACAGAGGGAAACGCTCTTTAGCTAACCCTTCTTCACAAAACAAAAGAAAATTCCATTTGGTCTTTTCTCAGTCTTCCTCGATTTTTACCATAGAAGATCAATCTGAACATGCCTCGGTACCAGTCAGTACAAGAACTCTTTCAAACAAGAGTTCTTCTTCTTTTCTCCATGTCAAGAGAACTTGTACTGATCATAGAGGTATTCTGCCCACTCCAATAGCAGAATTCCAAGATCTTCCAACTCTCAAGATATCCCGATCAAAATAGGGAAAATTGCTGGTGTCTCAGACAGAAACCCCTAGGGGTGAATTTGCTGATCTAAGAACTTATCTCAATAGGCCAACTTCGGGAAAACGCAAACAGCCAATGCCTAAGACCAACCATCATCAAAGGCAAGCTTCCAAGATCAAAAATCCTGACACCTATGCTAATGAAGTGAGCACTTCCCTGTACATTCAAGGGACAAAACATCTGAAGAACCGGAACCATGTCCCGAATATTATCAAAGAACAGATCCCTCAAACTTCTTCTCGTCCTGTCGCTGTTCCTGATCTCCGAGAGCATCTCAGGCAAAAGCGGGACAACGTCTCGACACTTCCAGTTCCACCATCTGATCATCACTGTAATCACAAAGTTATCATCCAATGTTGTTGCCAGACAACTAAACGATCTGTCTTCGATCGTTTGACTTTTGCAAACTCTGAACCTATGTCAGAAGATGAGAACGAAGTGTTGTATGCTTCTGTCAACATGACTTCCCGAGACACTGGGGGTAGAAACTGCTCCAAGCATGGCAGACCTTGCCGTCCCAGTCAAAGGTATTTAGATTTACTCCAGGAATCTTCTGAAGGAGTATTTCGACATACCCGATCCCGAAGCCGAGATACAATCGGTCAAAGGAATCTTCTTTAAGACCCTTCCGGTCGTCTCCCTCTTCCTCACTCAGGAGATGATTCTTTCTCTGACTATGATGCATATAGTGAAAGCTCTGAACAAACAGTGTCTTCTACTGTACCAAGATGTCACGCCCCAGAACCAGAAAACTGGAGAGCGGGGGCGAACATAGCCAGCTACGTATATTGAAATAGAATCCACCTCGTTATATGGTCACGGCTGTCTAGATATGAGGGTTTACTACAAGGCAACGGCCTCTTAAGGTCAAGCTTATTGTCTCAATCTCAAGCAAGTAATATAATTACAAGATGTTAGACCACCAAATATATAATAAAAGATGTCCCAAATATTACATATTCGGCTGATCATGAAGCTAGTCATAAAAAATGCGAGGACTAGCAAGAGTTAAGTCATACATGATCAACCCTAGGATTTGTTAATCATGTTACAGCCCGTAGGCAGACAGTAAGTAAATGTGTATCGAGCTAACAGGTGCTCATCGGCTAAACGTCTCAAAAGAATAATTTTACAATGGAGTAGGTGAAACAAAATAGAAAACCCACTCGTAGCCCGGGTTCCTTCTAGTCGCCACCATCAGGCTGGAGGTTCGGTAGATCCTCGGGTGTTGCTCTGAAATCTGGCCACACAAAACCAGCTGGGTCAAACCCCAGAAAGAGCAAGTACCACAAAGGAGGCCACGAAATAAGAACAAGAGCCAGCATATCAGAACATAAGAGAATGGAAAAAAGTACAAGTAATAAAAGTACAACAGGACAATAACGACTAGGGACATTGAACCATTCCGGGAGCCAGATCACAACCCGTAGACTAAACAAGGACCGGAGTTGTGACCCTTCGCCTGAATAGTCCTTGTCTCTACCCATTTATTCTTAAGGATAAGTAAAACAATCAGGGACAGGAGTACCAGGGTACAGGGACTAGACAAGACTTGACAAGGCTGGACACCATCCATTCATAAGCGGCCAAACAATTACTACGGCTTACTACTTTAACTAACTAGGGTTATCACAAGCCTAATTACTAACAAGATGCAGTGAGAATTTCCCAGTCCCAAGCCCTGCAGACTATCCAGTTATCCTTTCGCGAGTTGAGAGTATGGTTGGGTACATCGCCCAAGAGACGATATACCCTTAGGTGACTTAGAGGTACAACACATAACAGTGTGCTGGAAATGTGCTCTACTCGTCGGCAAGCTACAAGTCCATTAAGGCGCCCAGATAACGAGATTTCCCGTGACCAAAAATTCTCCATGAACTATAGTTTGATCTAATCATTAGCCTAATCATATTTAGTGTGAATCTCTGGCCGTGGTACCTAGGGAGTCACGTCTAGACACGATGCAGGACAAAACAAGTAGATTGCACATGCAACAAGAAAGAACATCCACGGTATCAGGGGCAAGTCAAGTTAAGTTACAAGTCAAGTTACAAGTCAAGTTACAAGTCAAGTTGCAAGTCAAGAGTGCGCCGCCACGGGCCACTATCAAGTTATCTGGTTACAAAGATAAATCATGAATCACAGGATACAAGTCAAGTGTGTACCCCATCGGGTCACTATTAAGAAAATCAGAGGTGCTGAAATCATACTTCACATAATCAGGAAAACCGTATTAGTCATAAGCAAAATCATCAAAAACTGTGCCAGGTCGTGTTGGGTCAAGATAGTCGTGCTGTGTGGGACAAGATCTCAAAACCCAATCCACAAAAGAGAAGCCAAGTCCAAAAAATAAACCAAACCATCATGGGCAAGTGGGTTCCGCAGGGGGTAGATGGCGCAGGGGTCAAGTGCGCCAGGGGAAGGATGGCGCAGGGGTCAAGTACGCCAGGGGAAGGATGGCGAAGGGGTCAAGTGCGCCAAGGGAAGGATGGCGCAGGGGTCAAGTGCGCCAGGGGAAGGATGGCGCAGGGGTCAAGTGTGCCAGGGGAAGGATGGCGCAGGGGTCAAGTGTGCTAGAGGTAAGCGCAGTTTGCCAAAGGACAAGCTGCGCGGTCAGCACTGCGCAAAAGAGCGCTGGCCGAGGGGAGGATGCACGGTTCAGCACTGCGCTAAAGAGCGCTGGCCGAGGGGCTATGCGCGGTTCAGCACTGCGCTAAAGAGCGCAGGCTGTCACGACCTGCACCCTGAAGAGGGGCACGGGCACGTGGTTACGTCCATCCTACGCCGCAGTGTCGGTGGTAGAACGCTGTATATAGGGTCTGTAAATACTACGTCTAAAACAGTTAAATGTACCGGTACAGTATATACTCTCCGAATGGAGGTGACATAGCAATACAGTCTCAATCACATATATCAAACTAAGGTAGATAGTACGGAAAAGGAAATATGATAGAATAAACAGGAAAATGAGCCCAAGATCCACAAGTCAGAGCTATACACAAATATCCAGAGTCTCAGATAATATAAGTATAAAGATACTACAAACTGAAATGTACTAGCTGGCTCGCAGGCCAGGCAAACCTAACTAAACTAGGCTACTCAGGGTGAGCAAAGACCAGCGGCTCTACCAATAAGCCACGATCTAAATCTAATCCATCAGACTCAACCCCATAGTAGGTCGGGCAGTCAGTCTCAGAGTCATCTGTAAAATTTGTCAACGGTATCCTGTCAGGAAAATGAGCAAGTACAAACACCAACAACAGTTCCATATGAATTGAGAAATACTATAAGAGACAGCAATAATAAATATAAGACAAAAGATAATTCGACTTGGGAACCATTTGAAAGTCGAGTTACAACCCTTGAACCAAACAAGGACCGGAGTTGTAACCCTTCCTTCAAACAGAACTTAGTCTCAAATCATGGTACAGTATAAAAACAGGTAGAGCATGTGAGAAATGAATCATAGCATGGTGAAAGTACAGTAAGTAAAGCTGAACTAGAAATATAAGATATGACAATAAATGTAAAAAGGTGATTTAAATTATTAGAGCGATATGTGATCGGCTAGGGAAGCAAGAGATGGCTATCCACTTGGCCTGGCAATCCGTGGTGTACTCAACGGAGAGTCATGCCGTCCAACCTGGATAACTGGTAATAAGGTATCTGCTACACCCTACGTGAGGTGAGGTGGCGCTAGCAATATATATAGTTACAGGAAGGCTTTGATCACATAACCCCTAATAATTCTCCCATCTCCGAATAGTATCACGGATCCGGACATAACACGTCATGACACAAGATTTAAAAGCAGGTGATCAGCCTACTCCCAAGTCCATGTCTATACAAGTACAAGTAACAAATTGAGTCATGTACCAATATACCAAGTAATCCGGGAATAACATTTCATGACAGGATCCGACATATACTAGTCCGTGAAACATCGTGTCTGGAAATCAAGTAAGACACTACGACTGAATCGGATATAGTAGATATCAAGACAATGAAAACTATCAGTGAATGTACTGGCCTGTGGTCCTGAGCTGATAGGGTGAACAGACGCTCAGAGCGATCACAGACCTAAGATAAGATACTATGAGTCAAACAGGACAAAATACTGAAAAATGAAGCTAATATAATCCATAAATGCAAGTCTAAGTCAAAAATAGGTCAATCTAGGTCAGACTGAGTCACACTAGGTCATACTGGCTGATACTGGGTCATACTAGGTCACTGGGAGTCAATCCAAGTCAAACTAGGTCAATCTGATTCAAGGGTTGACTTACAGTTGACTTTTGGTCAAAAAGTCAATTCTGGTCAACACTGAGTCAACCCTGGGTCAACCCTAGGTCAAACAAGTCAAATGTTGACTAACAGTTGATTTTCAGTCAATTGGTCAACTCTGGGTTGTTTCGGTCAAATCGGGTCGCTTAAAGGCTAAGTTTGACCCTCGGTTGACTTTTGTTGACTTTTGGTCAAAAAGGTCAACCGACGTCAAAACTAGTCTATGAGCACCTTATTTGATCATTACCAACCACGGGAATCAAGTTCTAACTCTATGTTAGACTTCAAACACAAATACCCTATTTTCTAGGTAAACTAGCATTTACCCTACCAAGGTAAATCCCGATACCTTGCTCAAACCCAAGGAAACCCCGCAAATACCCATGGTACTAACCTAGACTCCTTAGGGTAGCTAGATATCAACATATATAGGGTTTTCCTACCAAGGAAAATGGGTATCCTAAGCATGTAGGCCATGTTAGGATCCGTGGTATATGGTTTACCCTATTACTAAACCCATATCATGAATTTACCCTCAACTCTAACACACTCAACCACCTCACATGATACACTCCTATATCTCACACTCATAGGCTCTCCTATAGGTTTCTTATTAGTTTAGCTATAGGATATACTATAGGTTACTAGCCACTCACTTGTAGGCTCTCCCACACACACAACTCACAAACACTCACACACAAGGCTAAAAACATGGACTGATTTGGGGTTCAAAGTGGACTGATTTTGTAGTGTGCTTGGACTGATTTTTATGGAGAAATGGGACAGGTTTTGGACCATGGGGACAGCCACTATAGTGGACTGAAATGTGGGACACTTGGGGACAGGTTTAAGGACAAGTAAGGGCTTCCATTGGGTCAAATTAAGGACTGATTTTGTGCAAATGGACAGCCATCTAATGGCTTGAATGGGGACAGCCATGGGAGGAGAAAAGTGGGCTATTGTATGGACAGAAAAAGGGTGATGTTTGGGACAGATTTTGAGTGGTTTGGGGCTGCTTTGGAGTGGCAAATAGGACTGATTTATGGTGTTATATAGGGCAGCAATGTGGGGTTTACAATGACAGCCATGGGGGTGTCCATGGCTGTGCATGACAGTCCCAAAAAGGGGACTGAAATTGGGGTGCTGTACTTGACAGTTAGGACAGCAGGTTGGGCTATTCTTGACAGCCAAGAATGGGGTTTCTCTCCTTCCTAAACATCACAAACTCCTCTCTCCATCTCACACAACCAACCACTCCACCATTTCATCAAACACCACTCACTCACACCCTCTAAACACAAACACAGACACATACACACATGGCCATGCCATGCTTGGCCGACCACTGTGCTGCTCTCCCCCATCCCACACAACAACACACCACATAAATATACTCTATATATATAAAACATATATATATACATATATATATAGAGGATGATATATATATATATATAACCACATATATATATAGGAAATAGGAATATGATACATCATGATACATGGAAAAATACATTCTAAACACATGTAAAAATCTGGAATCATATTTGAACACACCAAAATAAATGCACAAACAAATCACATGTGTCAAAAAAGGAGTTTTCTCCATTAGGACACGATCCCACTCCTAGGACACTTCTACAAATGTCCAAATGGACACAAAATGGACACCAATGGGCACTAAACCAAGGGGGTCATTCCTATAGGTCCAAATGAAGCTAATGTATGAGAGAAATGAGAGAGGGAAAGGGTTTATACCTCTCGGTGATTCGATTCGATCCCGAAACGCCACCGACACGTAGAGACTCCAAACGGACTCGGACAAGCTCCGAATCCTCCCAAACTTTAGGAGCTCCTCCCTTGGATTGAATGGAGAGGGAAGGAAGAAGATTTGGTGGAGAAATGGAAGGATTTGGAGACGGTTTGATTAGGGAAAGCTCTAAAAAAAATGAAGAAGAACAAGAGAGAGAAATGAAAGAGGGAAATGATGAAGTGATGGAACCTTATCCATCACCATGTGGCCGGCCAAGAAAGGTAGTTTTGTCCTATTAGGAAAGGTCCAAAAGCCCCCTACACTAATCTATGGGTTAATACATGAAAGGGGTTCAAGTTGGGGGTAGTTTAGTCATTCCAAAAACCACTAATCCTAATTAATACTAACCAAAATATTTAGCCTAGTCACTAACTAAAATACTAACATGTGGGCCATGGCTAACTAGTGTGTGGGCCCGCTAAGGTCAACACTACCCGGGTCCCCTAAACAAGTCAAAACAAGTCGGAATGAGTTGAAATTCGAACCCGACTCAAATAACCTAAAATATTACAACAAATAAATAAATAATTCCAAAATAATTTAAAAATGAAAATGACAAAAATACCCCTATTTCTGGAAACTGGGGGTGAGAAATCTATCCACCTAAAAAAAAATTCGTCCTCGAAATTAAAACCAAATAATAGTAAAATCTCAAATTCACAGGTCATGGCTAAAAATTAAAAATGATTTAAATCTCAAAATCAAAGCATGAATTAAATGACTAAAAATTATAAAATTTAAAATTACTCTCAAATATAAGTCTATCCACCTTAAAAGAACCATCCAAAAACTTAAAATGAAGCAAACACAGAAAATTCATGCAATTTGATAATCGTATGCGTCTGTCCAATAATCATGATACTCAGAATCTCCGTCATGCCAGTGAGCAAGGCAATAATCACAGAGTCCTGAACTACGGTACATATCTCTAGAATTGTATTTAAAATTTTCGTATTGTCGCTAGCTTTGCAGCGAAAACCTTAAATTCCCACACCCGAGAGATACGTCCATAGTCTGACTATATGTCCTCACTCTGCCTGCTAGCATGACCCTAGAGGATTCTAAAATCTCACAATCGAGGCAAACCAGCCTATACGACTCATCTCAGAAAATATCACATCACAAGAACAAAATTTCATCCGACGAGCAAAGAACAGTTAGAATCGATGTTCAAGACAGTGTATGAGGAAGCAATACAGAAATAAGATCGAAAGATTGGAACCTGCTATCTGCTCTGATATTGCCTGAGTGGGCTCAACTGTCATGGCGAACGCTCGCCCCTGCTGGTCTCCTCTAGCCTGCCACACTCTATCCTAGCCTGTCTGGCTGGCTGTACGGGCAGCACAGTCCCTCATCGGTGATCTGGAGCTCCACAGAACAGACAAACTCCCAGCCTCAATCTACAGACCACCCCGGCGTGCCCTATCTTCTTGCAGAAGGCACACTGGATGGCCTGTCTCTCGCCCTGTCCCTGGTGCAGCTGGGCACGTGTGATGCCTGCTGGAACTGCAACTGAGCCTTCTGCTGCTGAAACTGCCTCTGTTGGAAGTGTGGGCGCTTCGCTGGCCCTACACTCGAACTAGCTCCAAGAGCGTCGCTGCTCCTCTTCGGCCTGAGGCCGAAATCCTCCTCTGAAATCTGAGCCTCCATAAGGATCTGCTCGAAGGTCACGTCTCGTCGCCCAGATGTGCGAGTGCGCACTGCATGGTTGAGACCCCTCCTGAACTTCCGGGCCTTGCAACCCTCATCCTGAACCAAACTGGGTACAAAACGGCTCAAGCGAAAGAATTCCGCTGCGTACTCCTCCACCGACAAGTTCCCCTACACCAAACTGGCAAACTGTCCCTCCAAAGCTGACACGGCTACGTCCGGGTAGAACTTCTCCTTAAAGAGCTTCCTGAAGTCCTCCCAAGACAAACCTCTCACTGACGCACGCGGATCCGTACGGTACCAAGTCAGCGCTATATTGAAGAACTGGCTCGCTACAGACGTCACCCACAGACCTCGGGACCTCTGCCAACTCCAGACTCCGCTGGACATCCTCTAGCCAGTCGTCGCGTATAGGATACCCTCGGTACCCCTGAACTCCTGCGGGTTCATCTTTCTGAAGTGAAGGTGTGTACCGGGCCTCCCCTGACCCTGCTGCTGATCTGGTGCTCCCTGAACTGTAGCCTGTGTACCTCTCTCCACTGCTGCCATAGCTAGCTGATGCGAATTATCCATGGCTATCGCAG